>JAVUPR010000453.1:1525000-2052435 GCA_036785695.1 Gentiana straminea
ATTGGTTTCGCCCGAAGCATCGGAGTAATGATCACCCATGACTTTTGTGTCACACTAGTGCCACAAAGGATTTTGGTGGGCGTATTGGCGCATACCACGGTGGGGTCTTCGACTGGGGTGAAGTCGTAACAAGGTAGCCGTAGGGGAACCTGTGGCTGGAGTGAATCCTTCACGATGGAAATTCAGCTATGTTCAGTATGATTATAGGGGCTAGCTAGCTTCCACTGGTGGCGGGCGGGCGAAGGTCCAAAGGACACATAGCCGGGGGCGAGTCACAAAATCGAAAAGTTCCATTTTCTTTTTACAAGCATTAAATCCTTCTTGTTCATCAATCGGAAATCAAGACAAACCGGGCACAACGGTGAGACGTGAAAAGACCCGATCCTATTCCGACCTTGATATGTAGAATCGTCTTGCGCCATATATACTGAGATTGTTCGGGAGACATGGTAAAAGCCCGGGGCTAACTGAAGGTGTGACTCGTTTCTTTTATAATATTTTCTATTATCATGGATTCTTTTTTTGATTTTTTGGGCTTAGGAGAAGAATTTGGTTCTTCAAATCCACCCCTCGAAGGGGATAGCCCGAAACTCCCGGTTCGCCCTCATCCCCCATAAACTCCCTATCCGGCGGGGGTAGTTCCCTATTTTCCGAGTTCTTCAAAGACATCCGATTCGGCGAGCGGTTGAACGGCCGGAGCCCCTAGCTGACGAGGCTGCTAACCTTAATTTGGCCGACCTTCGGGAAAAAACCCAAAGGGAGCTCCAAGCGATTTTGGACCGTTTTACACCTCGTCTGAAAAACGCTCGACGTAACTTCGTCGTGCGTGTTTCGAATAAGCTGGTTATCGAAAGGGCTTCTGAGCGGGAGCTCGCTAAGTTAAACATGCTTATTCACGGTACTGAGAGTGCCAAATCTACACAAGACGCTGCCTACGATCTAACTATGAAGTTTTCCGATTGGAAAAAAGAATGGCAAAGGCAAAGGCAGTGTTAATGTTCGAGCTGGGGGAAAGGAGAGTGAGTATGCGGTTTCGAACAGAATACTTATGTGCCGGAGTTAAGAAGTCGCTTCAAGTAAAGTCGGGTTGTAAGGAATTCAAGCACTAAAAGGAACTGCATAAAAAGGACCGAGAACTACATATGGTCTGAGACTCACTTCCTTGAAAAGAGGGATACAAAGTTATGTAGACAGCGACCATTCAAGAAATGTAGCGGTTGCTCGACCCTAAAAAAAATGAGGAAATGAACGAAGTGAAGCAATGCAGTGAAGGGGATCCCCATACGTGACATGGGAGGCCCGAGCGGGCTAGCATAGTTTTAAATAGTCTAACCGGGGAGGTAGTTGCTTTAGTAAGATTAGGCAGTCAAAAGGAATGCACAACCCAGTTAGTGTTGGGGTTGGCAGAAGTAGAAGATGCGTGCGCGATACGATGGTAATTTTTGTTAAGCCAAGACTTTTTTAGAATAGGAAGAGAGGGGTGGTACTGATCATTAACTCAATCGAAACTTGTTCCATTTCACTTATGGTTATACTTATTACCTACTAAATCTCTTTACGTTCCCCACAAGACAATGCAACTTTGCTGAAAGATGAATGTGGTATAAATTGGAGATGGTGTTTATGGTGCACAGAGTGGCAGTGACTCGCTCAAGTCGAGTGAGAAAGAGGACTTTATCTCTCTCGCCCGACTCGCCCCTATCTAATAAAGCTTTGGCAGTGGAAGTAGGGAAGAAAGAACCTCAAAAAAACCCCGCTCCAGCTACCTTTAGTGGCTGTGGGGATCGCTCCATGGGATCTCGGTCGGTTTGGCTGCGACTAAGCCGTCTCTTCTACTTCTTTACCTGCGGACTCCAGAACACATTCGGTAGGCTGTGTTCCTTCGACACTCTGTTCAGCAGCCTTTTCTTTTTGAGAGCGATGTGGGAAATGATACAGATGAGGTCTCCTATCCAAAACGAAACCTTATCTAAGAGAATCTCATGAAAAAAATAAGCAATCGCATCAAGACCCGAAAACGCATTCGAATGCCCGGTAGAGAAGTTGGGGTTCTAAATCTTCTTCTACCCAAACCGACCCGTCAGCAGACATTGCTGGAAAAGACTCTCCAGTGGCAGCATCTGATGCAACTTCAATTGTTGTTGCTATTACTACTTGAGCTGCGCGAAAGCCGTTGCTTGTTGGGACAGGGAATCCATCTTTGATAGAGCACTTGCCCGGGAGATCTTTGCTTTTCGTTGAGCTCTTTTCCTTTCCGTTGCTTTTAGCTAGGCTAGGATCCTAATAACCTCTTTACTATAATTTCTTCCTTTGACGAGTGGCTATCACACCTCTCACTTACTACGGGGAATATGATACTTTTATTTTATAAAAGAAGCCACTCGACAGTTTCTTAGTATTGCAAGTTTTGCATTGCTATAGGTCTTTATCGATCCACTCACTCGCTTACCGAAGCTCGTACCGTTACTCTTGTTTTATAATATGAGAAGTACTCCCTACGGCGTGTATCTCATAGTTATATAAAAGAAACGAATGATAAACGAGTGTCGCTTGTACCTACCTTTCAGTTTTTAAGATCGAAGATCTTCTTTGGAAATACTCTCCGGGGGCATCTCTGCCTCCTATTATGTCGGGCACTAAACAAAAGGTAATACCCTGACGGAAGACACTCCGGTTTACTTTCTTACACAGTACCCCCTTTCTTTCAACGGGTAACGAGATGAAAATTCCCAAGATTCGGCGGGCTTAGCTACCTCTTCCGGTGCGGCTTTTGTTCCGGTTGTCTCTGCGATCCGAATGAAATAGGTGAGATCAACTCATCCGATAGAGGTGCCTCAGACGGCTAAACGGATTCTATAAATGCCTATCCCGCCCGGTCGGAATGCCCAGATAAGGAAAAGTGAGACTAACCCATTCTACTGCCTTTGTGACTTCATCACTCTATCGATAGTAGCATGCCAGTACTTTGCCTTAACTACAAAGCAATGAGAGGGTACAATTCCGACGAATCACTGAGCCTACTTCCCGTTCTGCATCGTTTTGCTCCATCGTCCTTGGGTTCCTCTAACGAGTGGCTATAGCACCTCACCCTTAGGGCTCTTAGGATTTAATGCTCGTCAGAGGGGCGACTGTATTTTTCGGTAAGAGACCCTTCTGACTTAGCGAGTCTAGTTCCGATCTTTTATCCTTCGAGGTAGTGAAAGTGCTTTCGTCCTTTATTTATAACTAGTACGATGCCCCGGAGGCCGAGAAAGATTAGTCCACTACTCACAAAATAAGGTAGATAGCTTTCCCCTACTTACTTTCTCTATCCTTGCGGGAAATCCACTTCTTGGCAGTTCTATTTGAACTTAGTATCTAATATATTAGTAATACCAACCCAGCATGCTCCCTTCTAAGGCTTCTGCTTCTCTCTAATAACGAGAAAATGACTCTTTCAGTAATCAAAGCTTCAACTTTTTAGTCTAAGCTAGAACTTAAGGCTGACTTCTTTTCCAGAGATACTCCACTTTCTGGTCTAGCTTCACTAACTATATTCACAGCTTTCCAAATCTCGGAACTAGATCTACTTTACTCATCGGCATTCTCTAAATGAATTACGTTATGGTCCTGAACTCTCGATATATCATATGTAATGACATATCGAGGTGCTATTTCTATAAAAGGGGTATCCATACCATATCCATAGGAACAAGTGGTACCAAGTGTGTCGTGAAGGCAAATCACTTCTTTGCCGAATTACCTGTTGCACCAATATGATGTTTCAATTACTCCGGAGGTTACATCTCATGGTGTTAACCGTGCTGTGATGGCCAACCTTGTGAAGCTATATAGGGATTCTCATCTTGGAAAGAGGCTTCCAGCATATGATGGTAGAAAGAGTCTGTACACTGGTGGACCTCTACCTTATTCTTCCAAAGAGTTCAGAATTTCCCGTGTTGATGAAGAAGACTCTAATCATGGTCTGATTGATGGAGCAAAGAGAGACTTCAAAGTAGTAATTAAGTTTGCAGCATGTGCTGACTTGCACCATTTGGGAATGTTTCTCCAAGGCCGGCAAGAAGATGCTCCTCGGGAAGCTCTTCAGGTCCTGGACATTGTTTTATGTGAATTGCCAACTGCTAGGTACTCTCCTATTGGCCGATCATTTTATTCCCCCGACTTAGGGAGAAGGAAGTCTTTGGGAGAAGGCTTGGAAAGCTGGCGGGGTTTTTATCAGAGCATTCGTCCAACTCATATGGGCTTATCATTGAATATGGATATGTCATCCACTGATTTTATCGAGCCACTTCCTGTTATTGAGTTCGTCAACCAGCTGCTTAACATGGACATTGCATCCAGGCCACTCTCTGATGCAGATCGAGTGAAGATTAAGAAATCATTGAGGGGAGTAAATGTGGAATTCACTCATCGTGGAAATATGCATTGAAAATTTCGTATTTCTGGTTTCACTTCTCAAGCAACTGGAGAGTTGACATTCCCAGTAGATGACAAAGGGACTCAAAAAGCTGTGGTCTAGTACTTCTATGAGACTTATGAATTTGTTATTCAGCATACACGGTTACCTTGTTTACAAGTTGGAAATCTGCAGAGGCCTAATTATTTGCCAATGAACAAAATCGTGGAGGGTCAGAGGTATTCAAAGAGATTAAACGAGAAGCAGATAACTGCTCTGTTGAAGGTGACTTGCCAGCGTCCCCAAGAACAGGAACATGATATTCTTCAGACATGCTTATGCCGAGGATCCATATGCTAAAGAGTTTGGTATCCGAATTAGTGATAAGCTGGCGCAAGTTGAAGTGCGCATTTTGCCTCCTCGATGGCTGAAATATCATGAATCTGGCGTGGATAAGGACTGCTTTCCGCAAGTGGGACAGTGGAATATGATGAACAAGAAAATGGTTAATGGAATAATTGTCAGCAATTGGATCTGTGTGAACTTTGCTCGCAACATTCCAGAAAGCATGGCCAGTGGATTCTGTCAAGGACTCGCCAATATGTGTAGAACTTCTGGAATGGACTTCAATCCTAATCCTGTTATACCCCCTCAATCTGGCCGGCCTGATCAAGATATGTTTAGGATCAAGAAGACTAAAATTTTCTCTTAACTGCACAGGAATATGAACAAAACACGTGCATCCAAAGACTCACAAATGCCTATAGTACTACCCCAGTAAGAAGTTTGTGTGGTTCCGCTGCAGCTTCTTCCCTCTCTCTTCCCCTAAGAGAGATGTCCCGTTCCTTTTTTATGCACATCATATACATAGCCAGAAACAAAGGTGTACAATCCGGTCAAAATATGCGGTTCTTTAAGTTCAATCACTGTAGGTTCTCTTACTTGCTCTAGTGGCTAGCAAAGGCCAACCGAGAGGGGAGAACGAATGGCTTAAGAATCGACCGGTTTCGAGCAAACTCGTGGAGCTGCAGCTTGGATTATCGTAGAATAAGAGGATCCCGTTTTAGGTTTAGGAAATGAGTTAACTCAAAAGACACATGCCGCCGCTGCGGGGTGAGGGAGCAACTTGTCTGGTCTTGCGGTGCACTCATTCCCGTTACGAGAATGAAATGACGCCCCATGACTCGAGACCAAGACTCCTTACAACTCGCACCAATAGTGGCACTAAGCGGCCATAGATTTAATTATATTTAAAAGGCAGCCCAGCCGCCCCCCGAGCCGCCTACCTACTCATGTTCGTAGCTCGATCAGAGGTCAGGACTATGGTCCGGCGGAAAAACAGAAGTCGTCCGTATCAACTGATACGTGAATTGCTCAGTAGTGCTTCGCCACTACCGTAGCTAGCGGAAATAGCTTATTGGTAGAGCATAGCCTTGCCAAGGCTGAGGTTGAGGGTTCATGTCCCCCCCTCCGCTCCTGGCTTCGTCGTTTAGTGGTAACGAGTGGAGTGCATAAATCCCTTTAGAGATAGGGGTGAGCAGCAAGCAGCCCCTTGTTTGTATAGGGTGTTAAGCACCTATCTTACTAATAAGATAAGAAAAAAAGGGCAAGCCAAAACCTACTCCTAACAAGTTGTTGGCTTTTCGTCAGACGTTGCACGCTAGCGCGCTTCTCTTTTTCATTTTGCTTCTAAAAATATCCCATAAATCATAAATGAAGTAGGGGATATAACTATAAGTAGCTAGCTAGTGCGCTATAGCAGGACTTGAACCTGCGGGCTGCTAGTTGTAGCGCGCAGTGTACTAGTGAATAGGAAAAGTGAATTGAGATTACTAATGACGGATGAAGGTTGAGGATAGAACATGTTCAGTGCCTCGCCCTTGTCTCATTCGCCGGAGACTAAATAATGATGGGAATCCTATCGAGGCAAAAGCATCGCCTCTTAATCCAATACGTCTTCCCCGGCCTCCCTAACACACTCTTGATACGAAAGAAAAAACCTCCCGCCATAGAGAGGAGATCTAAAGTCTGGGTCCCCTCGATCGCGCTCCCTTGAACCTGAACTGGTCAAGAGAGATGAACCCGCACCACATTTTACGAATCGAAAGCCCTAACTATAGATTTCATTCCATAACCTAAACAACTCAGTTGAGAGCTCTGTGACTGGAAAAGGGGAAGGTCCACCAATGATTGATAAGTCATTCCCCCTATCCATCTCTTGATCTCCCATTCCACTAATCCGTTGTTACTGATTCATTCAAGGCATAGACAGCCCATTTGTTATTATTAGCACAGGTGTTCTTCAACGTGAAAACCGCTGAACTTAAGACTCGAGTTGAGAGAAAGAGGGCGAGGCCTCTGGGAGGGCTTTCGGGGACTGAGGAAGACGGGTGGATTATAGAGCGTTAGGCAAATCGAAGGTTTGTCCATCGGGATTGGGCATGGACGAGCCTCGACTGGGCCAGCATTGATGAAAAAATGACAAAATGTTATCCCATCGCATCATTAACCAGTGTAGGATTCAAGACCGGGTCCAGGATTCGAGTCAAATCTATTTGAAGCAGCCTAGCATCACGAATTTAATCAAATGCTCGTTGTTCAATATCTCGGCTGCTCAAGAAGTTGGACTACTTGCTCCTCCGACCCGGAATGGATTCTAGGGGAATGGCATAGCCTCACCTTGCAGTAGGAAGGTGTTCGTTGTTGGGACGGATTAAAACTGAGAGGAAGAGAAAATAAAGACTCCGATCTTCCGGGGCTGGCTAGGGCTTTCGAATCAAAGCATGGGCATCTGCTATTAAGAGGGAGCAGTAGATCGTCGATTGAATATCATTTCCTGTGCTTGTCTTGTATTGAGGTATACCGAAGAAATAAGTTAAAGTAGGTAAGAGAAGGGGCTGTTTTTTTATTAGTTCATTTTATTCAATATAATGGTAGGGAGTAGGTGGTTCGTATCTTTCTATGACCCCTAAGTAGGAGGATAGGCAGAGCAAGAGCTCTTGAAGTCTACCATTCTTCATTCATCTATTTAGGCCCGACTAGGAACACGTGGATCCATGGAACCAGCTTCTTACTAGTAGGAGCTAATCAAGTCTAATCTCTGAGATAGAGCTTAGTCTCTACATAGTAGTATACTACTTAGGTTATGACTTGATCCAATAGAGTCATAACACCTTTCTATCTAAAAGAAATAGTGCTCGATGAAAGGATCCACACTATGTTGTGGGCTGGGGAGAGAGCTGCACCATCAACGACTCTGGTTTAACACTCTGCATGGATCCAGTGAAGAATGTCCGGTGAGGGGATTGGGGGCATGGGAATGTTATAACGAGCTAGCGAATCTAAAGTGGGCCAGGTGATTATTTTTCAGAAATCCGTACTTGCTTTCTATCTTTTACTGTAGTACGGCCCACATGCATGAACTCCTGAGACAAAGCTCGGCGAACAAGATCCCTAGAAGGGAAAGCAATGAGGATTTTAATGCAATAGAACATAGATATATCGGAGTAAAGTAGCATTAGAGCATATCATAGATAGTAAACTACGAGCTGGGCCTCCATGATGGGGATTGGGCAGACCATCGACTGTTGGCCTAGATAGCTAGCCTCAGTCGGAAAGAGAGCTACCCCTTCTACGATGGAGAGCGGGGCACGTATCGACCCTGGGCCAAAGATATATCAGAAAGAATCGGAACGTACTATGTATCATAGTGAAGAAGTATCATAACTTCGGGAGCGGGGTGCCAAAACAAGTCCTACCCCTTTCCTTATCAGTCGAGTATTAATATCCTTGGCGGGGTGCCCTATCATATTGTCGGGGTGCCGGAAAGAAGAGAGCTAACAAGCAGTGGGTGGGTACACCTTGACCACGCTAGGCAAAAGATTCCTTGGGTGGCTTTCCGGTATAAATTTATATGTTTAGCACCTAAGGAGATGATCGTCACGCCCTCCCTCAAAGGAGTTTACAGGTATATCCCTAGCACATATCATAAAAAAGAAGAGTTTAAATACTCGCTACAAACGAGCGAAATGCCGTAGCGAGTTATTATAAGCCACTCTTAGTATGTGAAAGGAATATGGTGAGCTAACCGAGTCAACTCTTCGAACAAGGTTAGCGGGTATAGGATGTTGAGATAGACTCCCGTAGGTGTACTTCTCATATTATATACTCATATTATATATGATACTTTTATATGAGATATGATACTTTTATATGAGATATGAGCCTACAGTGTACTTCTCATATTTTAAAACAAGAGTAACGATACGAGCTTCGGTAAGCGAGTGAGTGGATCGATAAAGACCAAGAGCAACGTGAAACTTGCAATACTAAGAAACTGTCGAGTGGCTTCGAGCGAAACTTGCGATATCATATAAATTTTAAAGGTGTTATTTCATAGTATCCTCACACATAAGCCTTAACACCGAACATACTATACCTTAATTCAATGTGTGAGTTGTCACTACTAGTTCTATGTATCATAACTGCGGGAGACAAACGCAATAGAGTAATGGTTTAGAAAGAGTAGTATGATACCTGTTCGGTAAAAACTAGTTTTAAATTTGTAAACCGAAACACCCCAAGTATAAGGCTTGTAGTAAAGGGTGTTAACGGGTCGTCCTAAGGGAATCGAATGTTTATCGGATTAAGATGCAGTTATTATATCGATTATGTCACAAATTATTATCTAAAACTAAGGTTTATATTAATTGTAAAATAGAAACGAAGAACAGTGACTAAAATAGCAGAAAACAGAAAAAATTCAACACTGGACGGCCGTTCACTGAGGGTGGACGGGCGTCCGGTGACGTGCTGGAAACAGAAATATGCAGAAAAAGCGGTAAACTACTAAAGTTCTTGAAATAACTAATCGTAGCAATCACAATTGATACGAACAAATTGGTTTATCAAAGAATTAAAAGAACGGCAAGGCAACTAGAATCCACCAATCAACCAACCAACCCCAACTAGATTATGAGCTAAAGGTACGATTTTTAGTAATGATCAAATCACGAATTCGATTAAATCTCTTTAATCAATTTCTAGGGTTTCGTTTTCTTTCTTAAGCAAAACTAAACTAGCATGCATAACACGATCATGAGATTGTCTCCAATACTCTACTCAATTAATCATAAACAATCTCTTGAATCACAATTAATTGCATCAATTGAAAGAAATCACAACTTGAATAATATTCTCATATAAATTCAATTAGAACGGTAGTTTCATCGATCTCTCGATTCAATAAAACATAAACAATTATTACAAAATTCAATTGATGAAAAACAGTAAATTTAACTCACTAAAGATATAGCTTAAAATCTTCTAGTTGGTGTGGTTGTTGGTTGGTTTCCTCCGTTGTCCCGCCGCAAGATGCTTAGCCAACAATCATATTCGTGATCATGATTGTTGGGATGGAAGAATTCATCTCTGTGTTTGCTCCTTGTGGAGTATGCGGCTGCTGTGTGTATTTGGTGTATAAAAATCTGATGATGAAATAGGGTTGGGGCGCAGCTGGTATTTATAAGATTTTGAGGCGGCTAGGGTTAAGTCGGCGATTGGACGCCCGTCCAGCAAGGTAGACGCCCGTCCAATCTTCACAAAATCATCGAGTCGGGCCGAGTCTTCTTGGACGTCCGTCCTATGCAAAAATGGACGCTCGTCCAGCAATGTTGGCAAGACTCTGAATCAAATATCTCCTCTTGGACGCCCGTCTGGCATAGTGGACGCCCGTCCACTGGACGGGACTTGGACGCCAGTTCAGTGTCGATCAAATCTTGATTTTCTCATCTTTATTTCTTCTCCATCATATAAATCCGATCTTGCACCACTTTTAATCCTCTTTTTAGCTCGAAAATGTATATCTACAAGGGGGTAAAAACATGCAAACCGTAGAAAAATATATATATATATATATATATATATATATATATATATATATATATATATATATATATATAGAAAATGACTAATAAACAACATAAATAGCTCGAATTTGCATTTTAATCCTTTTCATACACAACCCCTCAATATTTCAATTAAACTCCTGCTTTTCTATAAAAAGTAATAAAATACGAAGAATATTGTTACGGAATAAAGCGATAAAAACCATAAAATTCACCGTTAACAACTCCCCCACACTTAACTTTTGTTCGTCCCGAACAAAATAATCAAAACTAGCTCACTTTTATCAACCCATATAGATTCCCAACTCACGTAACAGAAGATACGACAAATATAGCAATTAATACCAACATAGAGATAGATTCAGTGTGTGTGTGAAAAGCCCTTTTCAATCTCCACTATTCTTTCACACAAAATCCGTTCAAATAATCCTAATGACTTTCCTAGGTATAGGCAGTAACCGTTCCACAAAAAGTCTTCCCGTGTACTTATTAGGATAGTCCCTAAAACATATCATTCGGTTTATACTGGGGATAGTTAGAAGATAACTACGGTTCCTACCAACTTTCCATAGTACCATTTGCCAACAAACATATTGGTGATCATGATTGTTGGGATGGAAGAATTCATCTCTGTGTTTGCTCCTTGTGGACTATGCGGCTGCTGTGTGTATTTGGTGTATAAAAATCTGATGATGAAGTAGGGTTGGGGCGCAACTGGTATTTATAAGATTTTGAGGCGGCTAGGGTTAAGTCGGCGATTGGACGCCCGTCCAGCAAGGTAGACGCCCGTCCAATCTTCACAAAATTCATCGAGTCGGGCCGAGTCTTCTTGGACATCCGTCCTATGCAAAAATGACGCTCGTCCAGCAATGTTGGCAAGACTCTGAATCAAATATCTCCTCCTGGACGCCCGTCCACTGGACAGGACTTGGACGCCAGTTCAGTGTCGATCAAATCTTGATTTTCTCATCTTTATTTCTTCTCCATCATATAAATCCGATCTTGCACCACTTTTAATCCTCTTTTTAGCTCGAAAATGTATATCTACAAGGGGGTAAAAACATGCAATCGTAGAAAATATATATATATATATATATATATATATATATATATATATATATATATATATATAGAAAATGACTAATAAACCACATAAATAGCTCGAATTTTCATTTTAATCCTTTTCATACACAACCCCTCAATATTTCAATTAAACTCCTTCTTTTCTATAAAAAGTAATAAAATACGAAGAATATTGTTACGGAATAAAGCGATAAAAACCATAAAATTCACCGTTAACAATACCACCCTGGGAAAAGGACCAAAGCGACCTTCCTGGTCACCCTATCCATATCCAGCTTAGCGATTCGACCCCACTCATTTTAGTAACGCAAGGTCCCCACCCCACAGTCCTAGAGCTCCCGTCTCTGTCATCAGTCCTCTGCTGGTTGGAGAACAGTTCACACTCTGCTCAAAGTCTTTCGATCAGCTCAACTATATAGAGCTACCATGGCCTTTCGGTTAAATGTTATGATAGGAAACTAAGATGTTTCGCCAGTAAGCCACTCGACAGAGGTTATGAAATAGACTCGACCTACGGGAGAGGTTATGAAATAGACTCGACCTACGGGAGAGGTTATGAAATAGACTCGACTGTAGGCAGAGGAAGAGGATTTAATGCTCTTTAGAGGGTGTGGCTGCTCCACAAAGAGTGCATCGTCCGTCAACACCGTTGAAGGGCCTTAGCCGTGGGACTCTCCATAGTAAATGCCTAACGCGTGGGCGTACCGGCATAGACCAAGGCGTATAGGAATAAGAATCAGTGGAATGAGGGGGTCCGCACAAGAAGGCCATAAAGAAAGACGCTCCGGAACGATTCGACCACTGCTAGCGGTAGCAAAGCTCAGGTGGTAATGCAAGTGCGCGGTGAGCGTAGTATGGTATTCGTAGTGCACTCTTACGTGACCCTACACGACTTTATCGCTTCACTCGGAAGTCATAATAAGTCCCAGGGGATAGGAAATGCTTTTTCTTGAGGTGTGGGCCATTTCTCAAGAACAATAGCTAAAGGACCTGATACACCACTTGGATCTGGAACCTAGTTCACGATTTCGATAGTCTGGAGAAAAGTGCTCATTTCGGCCATCTGTGGTCCACGGTGCTCGTTTTTCCGCATGGCTAAGCTACTGGATTAATTTCTTATTCACTAAACTAAGGTATACCAGTCCACAGGGTAGATCGAAGATCCATTTCGCTGGATTAGCCATTTGGATATATCCAAATCGTTAGAAAACCTAGGCTTGTGAGTGAAGCTAAAAAGCGCTTTCACAATGCGTAAGAAAGCTTTGGAGGTTTCAACAGATAGTTTGCTGCCTGGAGAAGACAGTAATGTTCACCTTGTTCACTGGCTCGCGGACTAGGGGATATGTCTCACTATACAAAGTACACGTAGTTAAGCAGCATAAAAGGAAACAACAGAGATGAGCACACATCTCGATCTCAGAAAGCCTCTCTTAATGGGCCTTTTCAATTCAAAACAAAAACGGAAAAGGAAAGATTAGATTCCCTCATGTGGGAATATGCCCCAAAAGAATGAAATAGGAATATAGAATTCTTTGGATAGGATTTCTGTTTGGCCTAGTTACATCAACCCCAAAAGAATAAGTTGCGTTGGAAGCGATCGACAGATAATAGGAAATATCAATAGAGGTGAGTTGCCGGGGTACGCCTTGATTGGCCTCTTTCTTATAACCACTCCTCTTTAGAGTGGCTTCGCACCTCGAAGTGGATGGATTCAAGCCCCCTTCAAGAGAAAGAACAACAGCAACAACTCATAACAACATTCACTCTAGAACTCAGGAATTCTATACTTTATCTACTCCGGTGGTCTTGCTTTAGGAATGGTAGTACCCTAGTGGGGAGAAGCAATTAGAGAGTTCCGTCTTTAGATCGAAAGCCAATTCAAGTATCTGCTGCAGTGAAAGTCCTTCTTTGATACTGTCTCATTGAATATGAATAGTCCCAAATTCAGAGTGAGTGAGAGTGACGGATGCTGCCTAGCCTGTGTAAGGAGTCAAGTCTTTGTCCTATTCCTTCCTGAGCCTGGATCAAACTCTTCTTTTGACTATGTTTGCTCGAACGAATCAAAGAATTTCTTTTTTGAAGGGCGGAAAGACTAGCAGCTCAATTGAAAAAAGTAAGGGCGGGGGGTATAGCATAGGATAAAGGTGCATTCAATCCTGTTCTCACCAGCCTGTGCTGGGAGTACGCTTCATTAGGATGATAAATCAGCTCTCCCTCCTTCACCTAAGGTAGACTCTCTGGAAGAAGCATAGGACAGGACGTCGACATTTATAAATTAGGGTCTTAGGCGGGAGTTGAAAGAGCTGCTCGAAAAGGCTCCTGCCTGGACCAGTACATCCCAGTATATCCACCTCGTGGTGCAGAATAAGGCTCATGGCCCATGTGCGTGGATTAGGATTATCCCAGTCTTAAGAAGATCCAAGAATCGCGCTATCCTTTAGCAAGGAGAGATGTCTTCTTCCATTTGACTAGTTGAGGGAGGACCGCTCCGCGCCTTAAGCTTACTTCACCTTAAGAGATAGAAATTTAAGTCGGGATAGGAAGAAGCGGTGGAATGCCCTGCTTCCGGCTAAGTATACAGAGTTGGGCCTACCGTTCATTCAACCTTAACGGCCTCTATCTACCCAACGAGTCCTATTTGATCTAAAAAATCCAACCTGGACACTTTCAGAAAACCCTCTATCTCCAAGCCCCTTTACTAGGTTGGGCAAGCTTTGATGCCCCTACTCCTAACAAGTTGCTGGTCGGGATCGTGGAACTATCGCTCGAGAAGTAAGTAAGCTGGTCCTTGTTTGGTCATAAGGATAATCGTTCTTCTTAGGTCAGAGGCGGCCGGACCGGGGGTTACCCGCGATTGGTAATGGCACAAGCAGAAAAGGAGTAGGGGATAAAAGGTTACGCGCTGGGGAGCGCGGCGCATCTGTTTCGGGTACAGAGGCGACGAGGGGTGCTAACCCGGCCACCCAACCCAGCAGGTCAGGGGCTGGCCGGCCATAGGTTCGAATCCTGTCACCTTTCTTGTGGATCATCCTGTGGTTACCGGATGATGGGAATAAAAAAGAAGAATTTTTGAAATGAGCACGAAATGTCAATATATGAATTCTTTCATTATTCGTTATTTCCGGGTCTTTTCGTTGCATTCACTTACAACAAGAAAGAACCACCATTGTTTGGTGCAGCACTTGCATTTTGGTGTATTCTTCTTTCTTTCCTTGGTTTTTCGTTCCGTCATATTCCTAATAACTTATCCAATTACAACGTATTAACCGCTAACGCACCTTTCTTTTATCAAATCTCAGGGACATGGTCTAATCATGAGGGTAGTATTTTCTCATGGTGTCTGATCCTAAGTTTTTATGGATTCCTTCTTTGTTACCGGGGTCGACCCCAAAGCCATAATCTCTCAAAACGAGGAGGCCATAGAGAAAGTCTTTTTTATTCCTTTGTTTTGAACTTCATGAAGAACTCCATTCTATCTCTCCCTCGTTACGAACAAAAAAGTAGGGCTGCTCCCCAATTGTACATTCCCTTCGTTCTACGAACCCTTGTTGATTCTTTTCTTCGTTTGGGAAGGAAGCGGACTTTTGATGGGTCAGCCCTTTTTTATGCGCCGCTTTACCCTGAAAGGAAAATTAGCAAAGCTCCTCTGGGCGCTAGGCGCTCCCGTGGTGCGCGAGAAGGAAGAAGGACTCATACTTTGTTGCATCTGGCACGAGATGATAAAGAGAGAGCGGAGTCTATCGATGAACAGCGGATTGACGGAGCTCTTGGCATTGCTTTGTTTTTCTCTTCTTTCCTATCAGCGAGTTCCGACCCTTTTGTTCGAAATTTCTTCGTTCGTACCGAACCGCTTGCAGAATCAAATCCTGTTCCACAAGATCCTATATTAGCTATACATCCTCCTTGCATTTATGCCGGAGACGTCGCCGGTGCTATGGGCTTTGGCTTATGTAGATCAAAAATGATGAATGGGATTGTGGCACTCCACTCGCCGCCAATGCGGAAGGATGCCGCCGAAAAGAATGGAACACTGTTTCGCTCGGTTGGATGCCTTGGATCCCGTATAACAAGCGAGCTCTTTACCCTCAAATTCAAACATGTGGGCGCAAAATGCTATCCTGCTCTATTGTTACGGAGCAATAGAAGCCTGCTTATGCTGCTTCGGCGGCGCCTTTTCGCCCTCTCTTCGCTCTGGACAGGAGCGCTAGTGGACACGGGGAGGGAGCAGGCGAAGCGTGTCGTTCGTAATGGAAAGAAAGAGACCACTACTTCGCCTCTTTGTTGGACCGCCGGCGCGAACACAACAGTGGGGTCTGACCAGGACCAGGAAAAAATTAGAATTTGGATCTTGACATGTCGGTGGTTTTTAACCGTAGGCATTTTGCCAGGAAGTTGGTGGGCTTATCATGAATTAGGTTGGGGTGGCTGGTGGTTTCGGGATCCCGTAGAAAATGCTTCTTTTATGCCTCGGGTATTAGCCACAGCTTGTATTCATTCAGTAATTATACCCCTTCTTCATTCTTGGACCTCCCTTCTTAATATTGTGACTTTTCCATGCTGTGTCTCAGGAACCTTTTCAATAAGGTCCGGATTGCTAGCTCCCGTTCATAGTTTTGCTACAGATGATACACGAGGAATCTTTTTATGGCGGTTCTTCCTTCTATTGACCGGCATATCTATGATTCTTTTCTCCCAGATGAAGCAGCAGGCATCGGTCCGTAGAACCTATAAAAAGGAGATGGTTGTGGCGCGAAGTACTCTTGTGCACCTACGTCATTCGGCTCACTCTTAATTGAACAGGATTCAACCACACCGGAATGGATGGTACAAAGTCCTCCAGCTTTTCATACTTTTGGAGAACTTCCAGCTATCAAGGATACTCTAAATGCTGGAACCTTTGAAGCTTTTAGCCTTCGTATCGGGGGAGCGCATCCTGTATTTATGCTCCGAAGAGCGCATGGAACAAGAATTTTGGGTACCCTTTGGATTATACTTTCTAATAAGTATTTTTATGGGGATTTTTATTGAGCCTACCAGAAAAATCTTGGGAATTCCAAACGGACTATTTTTGTTTATATTATCACATATCATTTTTCTAATCTTTATTTTCGAGGTCCGTTATCCCGGCCTTGACACTTGATCAACATCAACAAGGCCTGGAATATTTTTTATTCCAATCTTTATAAGCTATCTTTCTACTCGCCTGCCCACTATAGGACTACCCTGCCTTGTTATATCCGTATATATACCCGTCTCACATCTCCGCGTGGAACCTCTCAACACAATATACATTGCCTCGCTTTGTCATATTAGCGGAATGGGTCAGCATAATAGCATCGTAAATCTCGCAATCCATCACCTTATCAAGCCAAAGAATAGGTCTCATATCACACATAGCTTTTTTGGTACCAGCGGACTTCCATCTCATCATATTGGAAAGCTGCACTCGTCTCTTGTGTATAGGAAAGGAAGTAGTTGGCTAGCAATGGAAACAAAAGTAAACGGCGGCTAAAACGGTCTTCGGCTTGTGGTAATGTCTTTTCCCACCTCCTCGGCCGTACGGTCGGGCACAAATACGCATACTTAGAAAAGCGGTCAACAACAACCATAATGGAACCCATACCTTCCGACTTCGGCAGGCTCATAATGAAGTCCATGGTGACACTTTCCCACGGACCGTTGGCGACAGGTAGCGGCTCCAGCAAGCCCCCATGTTGCCTCTTATGATGAGCATTAAATCCTCTCCCTACAGTCAAGTAGCTCCGCTCCTCTTTAGAGCATTAAATCCTCGCCGTAATACTAACATCTATTGTCCATTCAGCCACACTAGCAACCAGCGATATCTCTACGAAGTGAAGCGGATGTCTAGCTAATGTCAACAATAGGAAGACCACTTTCTTTATTATCCAATACATCTCATTCAAAATTCAGAGCAGTCTTACTCGAATTCACATTAACAGAGCCGTTGGTGCATGTTTGACTCTAACTCTAAACTCTACCACCTTTTCTTCTATGCAATTCCGTATACAAGTCTTTCTTTGATCTACCCGACATATAGGATACGGATCCACCAGAGAGACATAATAATGGGACCTCGAATTGGTGCTTTCTCTTTCTCCTGAATCACCCAATTAAGCGAAATTCTCCGTTTTCTTATTAGTCCAGAAGGTATGAAGTTTTCCAAGGGTGGAATCTTGAGTGCTCGGTAGATTCTATGTCCATTCATTGTTCCTGAATTGGAAGATTTATGTTTTCTCAGAATCGTTATACGTAAAAAGGCTTTGCCACTTTGACTGGTGTAGATTCCGCCCCTTGCCTCCAACTTCGTCTGTCGGCATTCGATCAGCACTAGTAGGCTAATTCAGACCACTTTCTTTAATTTTGATAAGCTTCTCAGCCTTTTTTCTACTCTTCATCTCCTCTGTCGAGCATTAAATCCTCACTCCAAATGTAGCTAAACCTGTGCAGCTATTGTTGCTTGTTGCTAAGCATTGGAATGTTGATAACACCTTTCTTCTGGACAACCTTGTATTACTCCAAATCTCCGAGGGAAGGATAAGAAAGACCAATAGATATGGTCAATACTAGTGAAAGAGACCCTCCACAGAAGGAAGTATGAAAGGTCTTTTCTTTTGCGGGAAGGCATGGAATGATAGAGTCATGGGCATGGGTAAAGCGAAGGTCACTCCTAACGAGTTGACGGGAAGGACCAATCTTTCATATTGGAAAAAAAGTTGCGATTCTGAGAATTCATTTCTCTTCGCTTCTAAAAGCCAAATTGGAGTGATCGGCCACCCTAGTCGAAGAGTTTGATGACTAGATGGATGGGTTAGCAATCCAAGTGATCCTTACAAGCAAAGAATCGCGAGTCCACGATAAGGCGGCAATGATGGTAGTAAAGAAAAAAGAGTATAGACCTTGAAGTTATCCACGGTGCCACGGCTCTCGCATCTTTGGACACAGAAGAGAGGTAGTTTAGGGAGACATGAATATGACAAAATATCTATGACTCCATATTTTCCTAGAAGCCTATAACACAAACACATACATCTTAATTTCTTTGGTTAAAGTGATGGAACTACCTTCCAGGATGTCTCAATAATGCCATAAGAAAAAAGAAGATTGGGGCCGTGGAATGGTAAATTTTGTGAAGGCGTGTACATACCTGGTTAGAGTATCTCACCTGGTATGCTCAGCAATCAGTTCACCATCTATTGATGGTCCAGACATCTTGGAAGATTAAGGATGAAAATCCGTGGATCATATAAATCCCTACTACAGATAGGAAATCGTAAGCTCCTCTAGGGACTCTTCTATTTCATTTAGGCGATAACGGTACTGACTTCTTTCCTTTTCTATTTTACTAAACCATATCGGAAGGGCGAAACCATCATGTTCGGAAGTCATCCCTTAGAATAGTAGTTGTAGCCATTCCTATTCAATATAGGCGGGTAGTTTCTCACTACTATTCTTCTATTCACGTCGCGGGTGGGCTTCTCTCTTTTCACCGCTTACTCCTTCACTTTCTAAAAAGGCTCGTGTCCGGACTCAATCTTCACACTATCTTCTGACAGGCTAACTTCACCGATTCATTTCATGGCTCTCTATCCACTTATGTGTGTCCGGTCCCATCTCTTCTTCTTTATTCTTATTCATATCACGCAAGTCTATCTTTATCTTTGGGCAGTAGCATTTCCCTTGCCGATTAGGCTAATAGGCCGTTAGCTTAGCTTTAGCCGTAGGCTCTAGAGGTTCCGGTTCGAGGGACTAATGGATTGGCGGTTGCACCAATCCAAAGTTTTTATAGTCTGAAGGGTCGATCCATAGAGTAGGTCGTTGGCAGCTAATAGAAGACTTCTAAGTAAGGGACTATTGAAGACTGACTTCTGATAAGAAAAGAATGATCAAGACCTAATTCAATCTCCGAATCAATATCTCGTTTAGGCCTGGTGGGGGGATGTTTGATCCTTTATCGCAGTGTTTGTGATAATAGAAGGAGTCATGTTAGCCAGGGTCGAAAGAGCTAAAGATCTCGCAGGAGAAAGATCTCCATTTGTATACGCATTTTCATTATTTTACATAGTACTTCACGAAGTTGGTGCCCTTAGGCTTTTTGGTTGATGCTTGGGATCATAAGTTGGATCTTTACGCTTGACTCATTATGGCATACACATGGGATCTTAGGGTTGGAACCTACCCGATGTGGGTTTGCAATCTTAGCTAACGGTGGCTAACCTAGTAGAATATATGTTTTCAAACAATCCCCCATTTCACTCATGTGCCAAAGGCCAATGTCAATGGTCCCAAACCTCAAGGAATAGAGATAAATCATTCACTGCAAGAAGGTTGTAAGCCTTACACCAGATTTATTCTTACACTAAGAGGAGTTGGACTCATAGTCATTGTACGTGCTCTAAGCGATACACAGACAGATCGAATAGCCGGAGTACGGTAGATAGGAATGGACTGCTCATCAGGAAGTTGATCAACCCCTAGCAAACCTCCTCCGTTACTAAGTCGAGGGCACCATGACTTTAGATGAAAGACCGCCCCCTCTCATTCCGGTATTGATCCCTTCTTCTTTTCTTTCAGATAGTTGTAATTATGTTGGAACTAGATACTCTATGTCGGAAGAAGGTGAGGCAACAGAAGGATCTACCATTGGGGAACTAGGTAAACCCCCTCGAGTACGCCCAAGGACCCGATTCAACTATTAAAGTAAGCGGAATCCCGGGTACTTGCCCTTTCCAACCCACATTCTGGTGAAAGCACAAGCTTACCCTTATTTACATCTTGTGCCATCGATAGTTGATCATAGAAGGCCTTCCATCATTTTGGACAAGCTTAACAGGTTTAGGACCGGATTCTCCCGTAAATTACATCATGAAGCATGTTGAGAGAAAAACACGTCAACTAACTGTTGAGCGAAAAATCTACCCTTCAAAATTTAAATTTATAAAAGACTCGAAAACAACCGTGGGTAAACTAACTCTCTAACCAGCAGAGTACCGGATCAATTGCTAGGATAGCTACAGGAGTACGAGGTCGATCCCAAGAGATAAGTGGTTTGTAAATACCAAAGTGAACAAAGACAAAAATACTAATTAAAACAACTAAGACGCACCATTGTTCCACCATCCCACCGAAATTAACAAGAAAGACACATTCATTTGTAAGTCTTGGATTAATAATCTGCTAAAGAGGCGGTACTTTCTCTCTCGGATTTAGCGCCCGTTGATTAGTTTACCACAGGGTACAACTAAAGATTTTACGAAACAAAGATTTGGATATAAAATCCTAATCTAATAATATTATCCCTCAACTTTCGTATGTTCGGAAAATATCATCATTCTCCTTCACGGTAATCGACGAATTTATCAACTATCGTGTTTCTAAATTCGAATAGCATGCAACACTACATTACACTTTAAACAAGTCTAAACATGAAGGAAGAACAAGAAAGCTTACGAATAAATGCATAAATCCTTATTTAATCTGATGAGGGTGGCTTCACAAGGGTGGTCCTAGCACCGAGCCTTAACCACTCATTACAACAACGAAAGTTACAACGAGATATAAATACATATATAGATACATATTTATATATATATATAGATATATATAACAAGAAAGAAAAGAAACAAAACAAAATAACGAAAAACAGAAATGAAAACGATATTATAACAACATATATATTATATATATAAAAGATACATAAATAGATATATATATATATATATAACGATAACTAGTCGAGTTATTAATTCGACATTACAACGATATATATATACATATCTAGGCCCCGAAACATAAAATAAATAGAAGAAAAGGAATGGGGAGAAGAATGGGGTGGCCAAAGTTGGCCAAGAAAGGGCAAGGATCATCAATGAGCCGAGAGGAGTATTTATAGACCACAAGGCCGGCGCGTGCCGGAGCTTCACCGGCGCGTGCCGGCTACACGTTGCATTTTTAATCATTAGGATCTTGTGGGCCCAATTTCGAGAGATTTTCCCGCAATATTCGGCCTTCTCCGGCGCGTGCCGGCCATGCAACATATCGATGTTCGTAGAAACCTATCTCGAGCTGTAGACCTCAGATTGACATGATTTAATATTCGTTGGAAAGCTCTTCCGAAGATCTACAACTTTCATTAAGGACTCGTCTTCTGAAAATGCCTCTAAGTTAGGTCAAATGTCCGTTGAAGATGAATTACGGTAGAAGCACTGAGGACAGTTGATTCGTTTCTGAACTCGTAAGCTTGTGGCATCTTCTTCTATCCCTCAAAATACCTCTCTTAGGCCCCAAAACATGTCGTTACGTGGGATACTGGTCATCTTATAATTCTGCAATAAATCACCAAAAATACCCACGTAAATCTGACACGACACTCCGGTTACTAAACCGGTACAAAAACATATAAAAACACGATATTTTATATAATTCTTACTACTAACCTACTTAGATAAATCTAAGGAGTTTATGACTCGAAATGATACAATGATGCTCAAAATCCGAACCTTATCGTCTTTTAATCACTTTTTAGATCGAAAATATGTATCTACGAGATATCAAAACATTGCAAAGTGTAATCATTTTCATAAAGATAAGAGATCAACAATAAGGACACATAATTCAACCAACTTTACAAATAAATCATTTAAAACCCCACTTGCTTAATAAATCGATTAAACGCTCATTTTCTATGCAAATTATATAAATGTGGAGGAAATCATTATAAAATATATCATTAGAAATCGTATAAAATCACCCTTAACAACTCCCCCACACTTAGCTTTTGCTCGTCCCGAGCAAAACAAAACAAGAATCAAGGCTCGAGAAAAGATAAACACCTCAGCAGATATAACATATATTCAATAAATCAGAGGTTCACCCCGGTGTGTGTGCATAGCCATAGAAAACTTCCACTAAGTCCAAACTCGAAAATTTCAAGCAACTAGCAAATACCCCCTTCAAATTAGTAACAAATGATACTTATAAGTGTACCCTACAAAACGTGACATATCCTGAAAAGAATGATAGAATATATCTAGGGCCTTTCTGATATACTCAGAGGATAATCCCTACAACATATATGTCACATTATACTGGGGATAAGGTATACGATAACTAAGTCCTTAACTTATTCATAATAATAAATTTTTTCGATTTTTATTTCACTTTTTTTTCACTTTTTTTTCTTTTTTTTTTTTTCAACACACATCAGAATGAGCTTTTGCCCGTCATACTAGAATAGGACATTTCGAGATAATCCCCTATCTACTCAAATCATAAGGCAGACTTTTTTCTCGATCGTCGTGAGCTTTTGGTCATCATAGTGGTATAGGACATTTCGAGATAATGCCCTACCGCACTCAAATCATCGACCAGCTTTCGACACACAATTGATTATTTTTTTCTAGATTTTTCTCAGGGGCAGTGGTTAACATGCTAAAAGCAATTCAAACCTACCGAGCATAACACCTCAAGCAATGATTTATTTGTTAATTATTGTGCAAGAACATTAGTTATGTTTCACTTATCACATTCAAACGTTCGATATTCACAATATATCATACTCGGCTATAAACACAAACTATCATAATTCTCACGATACGTACGTTAGCACTAAGCACATGACTTATAAGATAATCAAAAATCACTAATCAAAAAGGGGTATAGCTTTATAATTTAGCTCATCATTCACTATGGCTCGTGAAAAATATATTGGGTGAAACAACTAACTTATCGAACATACGGAATATAGCATCAATGACTATAAAAATAACGAACAAAGATATGCATTGTTTACTCGGGAATAAACAAAAATTTGAAAATTTAGCCCATTTAGCATAGAATCAAAATAATTTAAGCAAATGGTAGATACATATAACCGACTATTCCCTCCCCCACACTTAAATCACAACATGTCCTCAAGTTGTGCGTAATGTAAAAAGAAAAAGAACACTTAGTGGTTGTAATTCGAAGGTGGCAATTCGGAAGTGGTCGCGAATCGATCCGAAATGTTTGATGAAAACGATGAGATCGTGGACCATCCACCGGAAAAGCGGCATCATCATCCGAAACTCACAATTGCTATCGAAAATATCCCGCACACTTGACAAACACGGAAATATCTCGGGGACACGGGGGAATATAACATATCGTGCGTAAAAGAGGCGATACAAGCACATGAAACAAGCGCTCAGATGGAAAAATCACCATACAGGGAAAACATAGGACATCTAAGCATATACGTATCATAGAGAGTATCACATGAGCACATATCATTATCAAATCATAAATTCATATTAGATTACACTTCACGTTTCACAAATCGAGTAAAAAAACTTTTTGCACATTCTTAACCCAACGGTCATCGAAACACGGCAAAAATAAAAACTCTCGATTTATTTAACGCTACTTTTATTGAAAAATAAATTTGAAACAAACTAGATCATAAAATGAAATGTAAGAAAAAGTATTGAGTCTTTTATACCCAGATCCTCAAGGGTTTAACAACCTAAGTCCAAGAAATGAAGCATTTGAATTTTTCTCTGTATTCTACCTCAGGATTTTCGGATAACCACCTAATCGTTCCCGTTTAAATGATATTCAAACATTCATCATGAGACTTAGTTGTACTTAGTGTTAATTTTCCACACAGATTCTACATTTCATTAAGACTAATCTTATCCAAATTATAATTATTATAAATAGCTAGATATCTAGGATGCCCCCTAGTGGCGCTTTTGTTTAATGTCGTTTGCTCGACTCACCAAGAGAAACAAAACATAAAAAGAAAAGATATCTAGGTAACCGTCCTAGTAGGGCTTAATTATAGTCGGGAGCTCGACTAACAAAAACGATAAAATAAAATCGAAAACAACAAGAAAATAATAATTTTTTTTCTCTCTGTAATTACCGACGCCACTCGGTATTTACCGAGTGTTTTTTTTTCTTTTTTTTTCGAAAATTGAAAAAAAAAAAAAAAAAAAAAAAACAGAAAACACACACACACGATGATATCACAAATAGCACACTTATCCCCGGCAACGGCGCCAAAATTCTGTTGAGAGAAAAACACGTCAACTAACTGTTGAGCGAAAAATCTACCCTTCAAAATTTAAATTTATAAAAGACTCGAAAACAACCGTGGGTAAACTAACTCTCTAACCCAGAGTACCGGATCAATTGCTAGGATAGCTACAGGAGTACGAGGTCGATCCCAAGAGATAAGTGGTTTGTAAATACCAAAGTGAACAAAGACAAAAATACTAATTAAAACAACTAAGACGCACCATTGTTCCACCATCCCACCGAAATTAACAAGAAAGACACATTCATTTGTAAGTCTTGGATTAATAATCTGCTAAAGAGGCGGTACTTCTCTCTCGGATTTAGCGCCCGTTGATTAGTTTACCACAGGGTACAACTAAAGATTTTACGAAACAAAGATTTGGATATAAAATCCTAATCTAATAATATTATCCCTCAACTTTCGTATGTTCGGAAAATATCATCATTCTCCTTCACGGTAATCGACGAATTTATCAACTATCGTGTTTCTAAATTCGAATAGCATGCAACACTACATTACACTTTAAACAAGTCTAAACATGAAGGAAGAACAAGAAAGCTTACGAATAAATGCATAAATCCTTATTTAATCTGATGAGGGTGGCTTCACAAGGGTGGTCCTAGCACCGAGCCTTAACCACTCATTACAACAACGAAAGTTACAACGAGATATAAATACATATATAGATACATATTTATATATATATATAGATATATATAACAAGAAAGAAAAGAAACAAAACAAAATAACGAAAAACAGAAATGAAAACGATATTATAACAACATATATATTATATATATAAAAGATACATAAATATATATATATATATATATATATATATATATATATATATATATATAACGATAACTAGTCGAGTTATTAATTCGACATTACAACGATATATATATATACATATCTAGGCCCCGAAACATAAAATAAATAGAAGAAAAGGAATGGGGAGAAGAATGGGGTGGCCAAAGTTGGCCAAGAAAGGGGCAAGGATCATCAATGAGCTGAGAGGAGTATTTATAGACCACAAGGCCGGCGCGTGCCGGAGCTTCACCGGCGCGTGCCGGCTACACAGTGCATTTTTAATCATTAGGATCTTGTGGGCCCAATTTCAGAGATTTTCCTGCAATATTCGGCCTTCTCCGGCGCGTGCCGGCCATGCAACATATCAGATGTTCGTAGAAACCTATCTCGAGCTGTAGACCTCAGATTGACATGATTTAATATTCGTTGGAAAGCTCTTCCGAAGATCTACAACTTTCATTAAGGACTCGTCTTCTGAAAATGCCTCTAAGTTAGGTCAAATGTCCGTTGAAGATGAATTACGGTAGAAGCACTGAGGACAGTTGATCCGTTCTGAACTCGTAAGCTTGTGGCATCTTCTTCTATCCCTCAAAATACCTCTCTTAGGCCCCAAAACATGTCGTTACGTGGGATACTGGTCATCTTATAATTCTGCAATAAATCACCAAAAATACCCACGTAAATCTGACACGACACTCCGGTTACTAAACCGGTACAAAAACATATAAAAACACGATATTTTATATAATTCTTACTACTAACCTACTTAGATAAATCTAAGGAGTTTATGACTCGAAATGATACAATGATGCTCAAAATCCGAACCTTATCGTCTTTTAATCACTTTTTAGATCGAAAATATGTATCTACGAGATATCAAAACATTGCAAAGTGTAATCATTTTCATAAAGATAAGAGATCAACAATAAGGACACATAATTCAACCAACTTTACAAATAAATCATTTAAAACCCCACTTGCTTAATAAATCGATTAAACGCTCATTTTCTATGCAAATTATATAAATGTGGAGGAAATCATTATAAAATATATCATTAGAAATCGTATAAAATCACCCTTAACAAAGCACGTCAAGATAGGGCTTGCATCCTAGGGATTTTACTGCCGAAAGGTCTTGTGATGCACGGTTGCAGCATCAATGGGCCTAGGAGAATTGAGTGCGGTACGTGCCGGGAGTCGACAAGATTTGTTTTAGG
Organism: Gentiana straminea; assembly: GCA_036785695.1. NCBI lineage: Eukaryota > Viridiplantae > Streptophyta > Magnoliopsida > Gentianales > Gentianaceae > Gentiana > Gentiana straminea. The sequence continues at coordinate 1,551,494 of JAVUPR010000453.1, forward strand.
CTTGCCTTGAGCGGATACGGCCAAAGGGAAAAGGAATGCTTGTCAAACTCAAGGGCAAGGCTACTTACTGATGATATTTACGTCGGTCCTCCGTAATATCTCTCCAAGCTAACAAACCACTGAGAATGTTTCCATGAGGAAGGCGACCTCAAACCTCAAAAGGGAAGTACAGATGGTTTCGGCCTCAAAGTCCGGCTACCGGCAGGCGCATATGTTCAAACCTGCGGTTCCTCGGGCTTTCGTCATACCGCACAGATACAACCGGACCCACACAAGAATACCGGTCACGGTAAAGAAGGTCACCGTAATCCCTCCCAGGCCTATGCCTAATCCCTTGCCAAGGTGGTACAATCCGATGTCAATTCTCGCTTCAACAAACAAGATATGTCTCTGCGTCGGTGTTGGCTTACATACCCGACCTCACCGACCATTCTCAACGTGGCTTAAAAGCTCTTAGATTTCCCTTCTCATCTTTAGGGACCGTTCATACACTGATTTTAGAGTAGGGTATGACGCCCATATCTCCGCTCTTACTACCCCGAGGAAAGATGCTCAATATTCTGACTTCATTCAAACTCACTATTATATATATATATATATATATATATATATATATATATATATATATATATATATATATATATATATATATATATATATATATTCTATGAGAATTGTTGTACTTACAAAATATCTATAGTACAGGCAGAAGGCCAAGAGCCTATTCGATGTCATCTTCATTTTCCTCTTCTGATTTCTATTACTCATACAACAACTATGGCAGCGAAGAGCGATGCTTATTCCCCTTCATGTTTAGATGCTTCATGTACTGCTCGATGCGAATAATAGCCCTACTTCCACTTAGTTCATACTACCCGATCTCGCTTACTTGCCTGCTGGATTTCCTTATTGGGATTTCTTTCCTTTCTAAGATTTAACTAGAGAGTATGATGCCCACGTTCTCTAACTAATTGCTACCCAAGCACACTAATCAAGCTCAATAAATAATAGAGGGGATTGCTTACTTAGATACAGCCTAAGGAGGACTTAACTAGGAATCCTATCCTAAGTCAGGGTAAAAACAAAGCGAGTTCATAGTCTCTATGAGTAGGATTGATAAAGGACCACTCGTATAGGTGATGTGGAGAACCGATTCCTATATCTCGTTAACCGAAAGGCTAACGATAAGCTTTTGTCTAGTGTATACTTTTTTCTATAATAGCTTGCCAAGAGCTAACACGATTCTGTCTTTCTCGATCTTAGGCTACCGGTATCCGGCCTACGGCTCTTGGGGCCGAGCTTTATTGATCATTGACCGAGATCGGCATGCTTTTAAGCTTCTAGCTTTCTAATAATCTCTTATAGTATATAGTCCGAGACTCTTCTTACTCTTATTATACTCTTTCTTCTTCTAGAATGAAATTTTATGCTATTAGATCTAATAGTCTAAGGAAAGGAAAATCGTTGGTGTAGGGGACCCTATGAAGTGAAAGTAAAAGTCTCATCGCTTCGTGTAGCGATCGACGATGAACTCACTCACCAAGATCAAAATAAATAAATAGAATCTATGTTGGCTCAGCTCGATGAAAAGAGGCTACATGCAGGCAAATGCTTATGCCTACCAGCTACGACTCTCTAAAGCCTATGAAGGTGATAGAGAGATCGTGATTTGGTTCTCAGAAAGATCTCAATTGGTTGTTGGGTCGAATGGTTGAGAGCAGCAAACGAGTTACATACCCGATTAACCATCCTTATGTTACAGTTACAATGACAATCAGTCTGGGGTCGTGGCAGGTAAAGGATAATTCTTTATGTCGAATACTTTGAATTTCCTATCCTTATCAGTCGAGTGGCTTATAATTAAGAACTCGTTACAAGTATTCCACTTGCTCGCTTCGCTTCGCTACACTCGCTTTGCACCTCTACGGAAAAAGGGGATGATAGGTGGCGTGGTATACGTGATCGTTTAGTCAACAAGACGTACATACGACAAAGCTCCATCTATATGTTCTTTGGATCTAGAACCCACCAATAGAATGAATTGAAATAATGGTAAGCCTAGGGTGACGAACATGGCTCAAGAGTGTTTATACAAAGCCATTCTCTTCTTCACTCAAAGAGGCAATGCACCTTTTGATTGAATGGTAATTTTCTTTAGAATTTTAATTCTAAAGAATGAATCTTTATAAAGTCTAACTTTCTTTCTAAAAGAAAATGCCACGCTCCGTGTGTCACGAGATATGAAGCGTTCTAATCGAAGAGTTATACCTCTCGGACTTCTTACGGTCAGGCCAATGCACCAGCCAGAGCCAACCAGCGTGGTGGTGAACACGTTGTGCTGTAAACTAAGCCCTTTACGGCTTTGTAGACGGAGGAAATATACAAAGCGTGCTGTGCGGGATTCATAATCATAATAAAGTAAAGAAAAAAAAGCACATGTATGTTATTTCACTTAGCCTGCCTCTCTCATGACTTTCCGGACCAACCAACCCGGATCTGCCCTCGCAAGTCTCTCTGCATTTTGACAGCAGAGCATGCAGCAAAATCGACCAATGGATCTTAGAAGAATTCCACTTTGAAGTACAACTCTTTCTATTTCGCGCCGGCATGGAATTTGGGTTGTCTCCCTTCCCGAAAGACTCGAGCTCCGGTGCCCCCGCTTCGCCTCTATCGGGCGGCGACGGCCCTCACGGTTATCATCTACATAACCGCAAATGCTCCTTAATCCGCAAAAAAATTGTACTCCAGATCGATGTATGATGCTAAACCGAGACCGAGATAAAGAGAGGGCTGCCCTTTTGTATGTTGTCTCTTCGAGACAAATCATATGAATAGTGTTAATTCCCACGTTCTTTCTAGTCTCGTTTGGTTTCGAGAGCCTCCCTCTCCCCATCCCTGACTTGTCTTTTGAAAGCCGTCATCCTAGATTTTTTTTCCATAGGCCGGGGAAAGTACCTCACCTTTCTACATTTATTATTATTAATCCTCGGGTAGAATGAGGGTGGAAGCACAAACAAAATGAGAGAGGAAAATTAGAAAGGGGGGAAGAAGTCTAGTGCTAGTTCTTACTGACATTTCTTTATCATTTTTTAGTGTTTTATTTGCTCTCTTATTTGGAAAGCCCTTTCTTTCTTTTATTTGTTTATTTTTATATCTTTGACGAATTGCGTTTTGCCAGAGAGATTTTTGAATAAATATGGGAATTAAAAAATAGAAAGAATCTAAATAAATGCGCATACGCGGGAAAGGGGCCCAATACTTCTTCATTCAGGGGGAGACTAGCCTCACTACTTCCCGATGGGCGAGAAGTGCACCTAACCCACCTACCCACTCATCAATCACGGTGTTCAGCTGACTTGCATTGATAGACTCCTATTGTATTGGAAATAGACGCCCATCTTTTTACTGTTGTCAATTATCTCTTCAATGTTAGATTCGACTCTATGTTAGAACATTTCGTGAATGCTATTTTGATCTAAGTGGTCTTCTTTCGTGTCCCGTGCTATGAAGCATTAGTCCTCTTTTCATTCCAAATTCAAGAATACGACCGATACGATTGATTGGTATGTGCGTCTCTCTTATTACTTTTTTGTATTCTCCTGTTCTTCGGATACAATTCGACCCTTCTACAGCCAAATCTCAATTTTTGGAAAGCCTTCGGTGGCTTCCTTGTGAAAACATAAATTATAATTTGGGTATAGATGGTATCTCTTTATTCTTCATGATATTGACCACATTTCTGATCCCTATTTGCATTTTAGTGGGTTGGTTTGGTATGAGAAGTTATGGGAAAGAGTATATTAAAGCATCTCTAATTCATGAATTTCTAATGATTGCCGTGTTCTGCATGCTGGATCCTCTATTGTTCTATGTTTTTCTCGAAAGTGTGCTAATCCTTATGTTGTGCGGAGCTAAGCATCTTTTATTCGCTGGGATAAAGCTTTTCCTCTGCAGGGGCCTTGTGTAGTAAACCCCCTACGGGCGGTCGTCCGTCGTCATAAAGTAGTCACCGCGAAGGTTTTAGGAAGAGGGGTAGTCTTGTATGTAAGCATAGCATTTCTGGTCGAACCTGCCCAACCCAACTAAGAAGAACCGAACTTGACAGACACATCTTTTTCCTTTTGGGAGGGTACTCCGAGTAGTGGGTACTTTGTAGGACCTCGACCCGGCTACTCGGGTCTTGTATGGATATGCAGGAAGGGGTGCTCCTAGGTGCGTGTAGGGGTTGTGTTTGTTCGCGAGAATGGATTCCTCATCAATTTTACTTTTGGGGGGTGTGGACACACTTGCGCGAATTCAGGTAATGGCTACAAGGGAGAAATAGAAAGGAAAGTGTACCCGACCAGGGATGGACGTAAACTCGTAAACTACTAAAGGTAGGGATAATCGTCCAGGTCTTATTGTTAAAGAGCGGCCCCGCCACAGCAGGCGGGTTGCTTTCTTGACGAGCATTAAGTATCCTCTCACATTCTAATGAGTGGCGTACGCACCTCTCCTCTTGACGAGCATTATAGTATCATCTTCTTTCAGTCGAGTAGCTTACGCTCCTCTCACATACGTTCGAGTCCACCTGTCGAGCATTAAACATCCTCTCCCCTCTCACATACGTTCGAGTCTATTTCATAACCTCAACTTATCAGTCGAGTGGCTTATAATAACTCGCAACATCACTCGCTGCAAGCGAGATAAATACTTGTATCGTAAGTATTCTGCTCGCTTCGATCCTGTAAGTCGAGTGGCTTATAATAACTTTAAGAACTCGTTACAAGTATTCCACTCGATCGCTTCGCTTCGCTACACTCGCTTCCCACCTCTGTCGTCGCCGGGGAGTTCTTGACGAGGAGACCGACGGATAAGTTGCTAAAATAAAGGGAGACCCATTTTAGTAAAATTCCGAAGAAAGACTGTTGGCAGCAGGTGGAGTGGAGACATTTTTTTGCCTCTTCAAAAGGAAATGCAAGGCAGGGTAGAGCTCGGCAGAGGGTTCAAAAATAGGGTAGGGTCATGTCCTTAAGATTCAGATAAGAAAAGAGTTACAAACTTTGACCTCCGTACAAGTTCGGGCAAGGATGATTGGGAAGATCAAACCAATTTGAACCGCTCCACATCATAGTAGTAGTAGCGTAAAGGCCGTAAGTCGGGCGGGAGGCCGGCCGGGACCTACGGGCGGGCATCTCCCGTAACGCAAGCACCATTGTTTGCCACTACCCGAGAAGCAAAAGATTCGAGAGTCCAGGCTTAAAATACATGCGTAGATAGTGGTCTAATGCCAAGGCCGACGACTGAAGCTCGAGACGGAGCCGTATGAGGCGGAAGTCTCACGTACGGTTCTCTGAGAAGGGAGTGGCTACCTACTGGAGCTTCGACCAATCAGCACCGGTCAATTCCGCTTTGGGGCCACCCCTTACTCTACTATTATTATAGGGGTATGGGGTTCGAGACAAAGAAAGATCAAGGCAGCATATCATTTTTTCCTTTATACTTTACTTGGATCTGTTTTTATGCTATTAGCTATTCTGTTGATTCTTCTCCAAACAGGAACAACCGATTTACAAATTTCATTAACCACAAAATTTAGTGATCGGCGCCAAATCTTTCTATGGATTGCTTCTTTCGCCTCTTTCGCCGTTGATGACGTAGATCAAGTGAAATTAAAATACTTGACCACCATAAACCAATACTAGCAAGAGGACTAGGTCCATTGTAGTATAGCTATAGCGAATCAAGGTCGATCCCACAGGGAACCAATTGTGGGTCATTTATTTACAAACAATTAATCATTCATGCCGAGCCATAAAGGCGGTCTACGACCAATGATAAGCAGATTTTCTAGGTCCGGTCGATCAAGTAAAAACTCGAAACCTTAGCAAAATCTACTTTCTAACCGGCAGTGGACCGGGTCGATTGTAGGATAGTGCTTGAGGAGTCCGAGGTCGAACCCACAGAGATTGGTTTTTGAGTACCACAGTTGACTTAGCACTCAGTTCAAGTCAAACAGATAGATATGAAGTTATACTATTGCATAAAAGAAGGATTACACCACTCGAAATTCTAAACAATTAAAAGAAGTATGGCCGAACTACGATCCAACGGATTACTTTACCCTTAAACAGATTACCCCGGGAGTGTGCCTTACCTTACTTCACCGTCTAACGATAACTCATAGGTGTCGAGTCCTAATTCTAGTGTTATTCACACCCTACGCGAAGCTCGTCAATCCTCCCTTTAGAAGACCGACTCACCTAACGTGATTAAGTTCTAGACTCGCTCGAACAACCGATACAAACCCCGTATTAGAACTGGACTTGATGACTAGGGCGTCAATCTAGTACACGGGTAGGTGTCAAACTACTTTTCAAGTCCAAAATCTCTACGGTCCCGAAACCCCGTTCCCACACGTCGCCGCAACATACATTTATAAGCTAAGTGTGTGCAATGGTGAACTAGGTGATCAATCTAGCTCAAAAATGATTCAAACAATTTTCGAGATACGGATTATCAATTAGAACGTTTATTTATGCACTACACTACCTCCCGGTTCATCAATTTAACGGCGTTTCACCCGCCTTCACATAGTTCAACCATACGAAGAATCTAGCTACTCATAATCGAATCTAAGCAATAAAAACGGAAGAAAAACATCACAACAACAATAAAATAACAAAAGAACATACTTAATTTACTCAACTTGAAGGAGGTGCCAAATATGCTTACAAAAGATCGAATTTTTGTCAAGTGAAAAGTTACGGATCGAAGCTAAAAGATAGTAGATCAAAGAGAGGATTGAATGAGGATTCTAATGATATAAAATACTTAGTCTAACTCTAAAAGACGAAGAAAATCGCCCAAAATCTCCAAAAAAACTAAAAAGGGAAACTTGCTATCTACTTCTTCAACTCTGTCTGCGTCTGTGTGTGAAATGAGCAGCTTTATATAGAAAGTCTTCTGTCCGTACGGATATCCGCCATGTCCGGCCGGACTGTTCTTGATTTTCCAGGTGTCCGGACGGATGCATAGATGTCCGTCCGGATGAAATGCTCTTGTCCGTCCGGATGCTGGTTCTGTCCGTCCGGATGTTGGCTCTGTCCGTCCGGACGAATTCTTCATCAAAGTTTTCCTAATTTCCAGAGAGTTAGCCGTCCGGATGAGAGGTTTGTGTCCGTCCGGACAGCCACTGAACGCACGTCCAAGGTGTCCAGACGGGCGTCCGGACCCATGTGACCCAAAATCTTCATTTTTTCACCTTCAACCTCCGTTGTTTCGCCTCGGGCACTTCTAAACTCCATAATTCTCGCCTTTCGGGCCCTCAAGACACCCTAGTCCTGCATCCATATTAAAACAACAAGCAAACGCATAACCCCGCAAACTACGGGTGCTCGGGAAAAACGAGTATAAAATGCTAAAAAAAGGTCGAGTTTACGGAAAACCGACAGTCACTCGCCGTGCAATAAAACCTCATTTAATACTCAAAATAGGGTCTAAACTCACCCGAAACATGCCAGAAATGTGATAATCATGGGCTGAACTGTACAGAAATGTACTGTAAAGTTGGTTCCTATCAACCAACAAAAGACAGGAAAGATAAACGACACGACTCGACACAACACAACGTAATTAACCTCCCCAATTATCATGTTATTGTTTGGATCTAGAGATTCTATATAATTAAGCTAGACTCGACAACTATTAATCCGATCCGTATTTCTTTTATATTGGCTACGGGAGTCATCCCCTAAACTAGATCTAGCTCCGGGTAGGCCATCCAAATCACTATGCTACATCACGTGACTTCGCTTTTTCGGCCTCCATCTCATATGACTCGCACGCTTACAAAACTAGGGATGCCGATATTAACCGTATTCCTCACCTAGGCAACATTCCTTTGTTCAGGCGTACTTCCTAAGCGATCGCATCAGTCTCCGTCCCATTAACACTAACTTTTTAGGTATCATGTTAATCTACGATTTACGTATAACTAGGTGTCGACAATTCCCAAATACAGAACAGATCTAGATCTCGTTGAAAGTCCTGGAAGATCAATTCATGAGCCGACCTAGGAGTCCTATATTGGTATTTCCTAATAATACGCTAATTAAAACAGACGAGCAATGTAGCCGTAGCCATACCTACTAAGATAAGAAATTCTAGGTGGACAATCACACCATAAAGACGTGGCTAGATTGACGCGACGAACAACTAAATCTTAGCGTTTCTATATACGTAACGGATAAAATAGAGACTCATAAAGCAATTATATAGATCTACTAAAAACGCGATTGTCGATCATACCAAAGTCATCTATAGGTCACCGGATGACAGATCTGGGCGTGTGGATCCTTATAGACAAGGAATCCCCACTGCCTCATATCGTATCCTTAGATCTACATCGTTCGGAGAAGAACGAACAACCTCAAACAATAACCAATAATTGGGGGCTTAATTACAAAGAACTAAGAACAAATAAATACAAGAATTTACATTACTGCAGAACTTGCATAAAAACTGCTCTAAGAAAAACTGAAGATTTAATTATGAATTGTGTGTATGTATTGAGGTAAAAGTGCCGTGTAAAAAAAGTGTGTATGGTACAACTCTATTTATAGGGGTTCAAGCTAATTAAGAGATATACTTCAAAATATCAAAACAAATAAGAGATAACTCTCGGCCGATCTCCAAAATAAAAGATAAAATGCGCCCCCCCTTTCATGCGTATCCTTCAAGTTGGCGCCACTCTTTGATTGGTTTGCCGGCTTTTGTCATGCTTATCCGATCTTTATCTTTAATGCATCCGGATTTCCTTGGATTTATCTTGAGATTTAATTCTTCCATTTGTATTTATCCTCCATAATTATCCAAATCTGCAAAATAGATATTTATCCCAAAATAAATCATATTTAAATAAAACGGATAAATATAATAAAAACGGATAAACACCAAATTATATCTTATAAATGGATAAATACAAAATTATATAATAAAATTCACATAACATTAAATAATCCATATAAACATGTGATTTATCACAAAATATATATTATTAGTCTCGATTTAAGGTGAACGTTGATGACTTTTATGGGTATAATTTGACCGTCATCAGCCGTCAAAGTGCCTATGGTACCAGTTCATATTTGGTTACCTGAAGCTCATGTAGAGGCACCTACAGCAGGATACGTCATCTTGGCAGGAATTCCTTTAAAATTGGGAACCTACGGGTTTTTAAGATTTTCAATACCCATGTTTCCCGAAGCGACACATTGTTCCACTCCTTTCATTTATACTTCAAGCGCGATTGCTATAATATATACTTCCTCGACCACTTTAAGACAGATCGATCTTAAGAAGATCATAGCTTACTCCTCGTAGCTCATATGAATCTGGTGACTATTGGTATGTTTAGTCGGGCGGCGGCCGTTAGGTCACCTATTTTGAGTTATGGACACACAAGACCAAAACATGTGTGCCGGGCGTGCGACTCATCAACCTACTAGCAATGTGGAAGAAAACATAGCATGTCGTAATAAAAGCTTGATTCGAGGCGTTAGCAAAACACTGCCGTCTGTTCCAAAAACAAAAGCCCCTTAGCACCCCGGGACGGGAGTGGGGGACGGCCATACACGCAGGCAACAATAGCACTGGCTCTACGAAGTCAGAATCTAATCTTTCTGTCCCTCGTGAATAAGAATTCAAGGCGTAAAGCGAGTGCTTCTAGCTGCTTCTTATTATCTTATGGCGGCTATGTTTTCGTGGTGGGAATGAACGAAAAGTGATATGAACGTGCTATTTTCAAATAGATTGATAGATAGCCCGATCTCGTTCGATAGATCGAAAGATATAGAGAGGGAATCTATCAAGAATTAAGGGGAAATTTCCTATTTTTCTCTATTGATGAGACAACTATCTATTCCATCGAAAGAAATCGATATGGGAGTCTACATCGTACGTAGAGCGCCCGAGCGCTTTGCTTTTTAGGCCGCTCAGCTCTCTTATCTATCGGTCCAATGCACCGGGCTCATCTCATGGAGGGAAAAAATTGGACGTTGTCTTGTTTGCCGCCTCGACGCATTCCATTCTCTCTCCGGTATCGTCCCACGCAGAAAGAAAGAGTGCGGAGCCCCGGCCTGACCTGTAGGTCCGCTAACATAAAGCACGGAGTTGAGCCTAAACTGGAGAACCGAAGTCACTTTCGGAACCATACTTCCTACAGCCTAACATGTGTCCGGTTCCGCGGGAACGCGCAAAGGCAAACGAATGTGAGTCGCTATATCGAATCCCCCGCTGGCCATCGGGGACCGAGTGGGAAGGCCATGATCTGCAGGGGGAAAAAGAACACATTCTTCCATTAGGGACAAGTGCACGAACGACAACTCCAAACGTCACACATCCGCCGCCTACCTACCGTTTAGGTGACACCAGCGAGATCCAGCTAAGGTAAGGAACAAAGTGTCGCGGATCCTCTTTAGAGCATTATAGTATCCTCCACTCCGTTGCGGTCTCATGAACTGAACTTCTGCACGCGAAGAGAATAGGCGATGTGCCGTGGGTCAGTTTCGGGGCGGGGTGCCAAAGAGAGACCAGAAGAATGATTCATTTGGATCGACGAGCTTTTTCAGCCCAAAAACTAAGAATGAATGGAATGTCTGTCTATCCATGAACATCTATTATTTCTGTATATCTATGGGATCTCTCTATACATATATAAGTTTTTTATGGCATGATATGATCACCTAGCCGTAGCCACATATCAGTTGTGCTCAATATGCGGGACGGGATTTCGTTGGATCGATCTTTTGGACTAGCGAAAAGGACTCTAAGCCTTCATGCAAGCAAGCGCGAGAGAAGCAAGCAAGGTAGAAGTAGAAGCTTTGCCAGAAGCAAGAAGAGGATTTAATGCTCGAACGCATGTGAGAGGTGCATAAGCCGCTCGACTGATAAGTCGAGTTTATGAAATAGACTTGAACGTATGTGAGAGGAGCGTAAGCCACTCGACTGAAAGGAGAGGATACTACAATGCTCGACAGAGGTGCGGAGCCACTCTTAGTATGTGAGAGGTGCGAAAACACTCGTCAGAGGTTATAAAATAGACTCGAACGTATGTGAGAGGTGCGTACGCCACTCGTCAGAGGAAGCGGAGCTGTGTACGAAGCGGTAGCTTCCCCCGACCGACTAAAATACAACAGTCACGACCTACTTTGATTTAAAAGAAAGGTGGCAACAAGCAAACGGCTTTCTATCATAGTTGCAAGGGTTCCAAACCGCCACTACTTAAGTACTAAAGGCTACTTTCGATTGGTTTCATAAGGGGGCTGTTCACTACAAGCTATCAGCGCTCAGCGCTGTCTTAGATTGAAGGTCGACTTATCTTATTGCGGTTCAATCTCGTCAGCGGGTTTTCGCTGAGAACGGAGTTCGTGTCCAAAGGTGAAAAAACCCCTAGTTTATAGAGTGCGCAAAATTGATATTCATCTTAATTCTTTCCAAGAATACTGACCTTCAAATTCCATGTGTGTTCCACCTTTACGTATACCTTGCATGACACAAATATTAAAGTTTATATGCGAACGTTTTGAATATATGTTATTTTTGTTTAACATAAGACACCAGCTTAGTTAAATTCTTATCATATATATAACTTAAGTTTTAAACATACGTTATTGTTTTAGTGAAATTTTAGGGTGGTCCAGGATGCAAGTTTTGGACCACCAAGTCAGCACTTTCAAAATGATACATTGGTGGAAAGTTTTTACAGGTAGGGACCATTTTAAAATGTTGGATTCTTATTGATTTTGGTGCATCAACTAGGATTTGCACTCCAGGACCAACATAAAATTTGTGATTGTTTTAAGACACCTGTTTTATTGTTTTAATTATCGACGGGAGTTACAACAGAAAATTGATATTTAATATTAGAGTTTAATTAAGATCGGTATTAATGACAGTAAAAACAAGAAAAATCTGTTTCGTCAGTTATCAGGAGTAAGGATCTATATATATAAAAGGTTGTGACTTCTTTTCCATGTATCACCTCCACGTCCATGTGTAGCCTTCATCCATAATAATTTACGTCAATCGTCGCCGGAAACACTCAATGGCAGCAATCTCTCCATAGTTTTGAGCGACATTTTTCATCAGTTAAATTGATATTCCCACTTTAAACTATGGCAGCCACCAAGCCTTTTGCTCTATGAAAAATTTGCCATCAACGACATTCTGTGGGTTAACTTACTCCGCTGCCATCTGCGGAGTGTCCATGCACAACAACCACGTCATTATCCCTAAACAGATCAACCAAAGTTACCGCCAATGAGTTTGTCTACTGGTCGGTACCTCATGCATGACTGTCACTTTTATTGAGAGCGTTCGAGGAGATCGAAAATGTGTTTCGAAATAGTAGTTATATAAATTAAAATTGAACATATTAGAGCGAGTTTTGCATGGCTGAAAGATTGAAGAAGCTGGACAATGGTTTGGGGCAGTAGTAGTTCGACAGAAATAAAAATATTAATATGAGAAATGATTTGGGAAAGGATTGTGGTTCGATTGGGGTACCTTAGAATGAAGTCCATCAATCATCATGGGGATTTTCTTATTTTATGAGGATTAAATTTCACATCAAGAAAATTACGGGGCATTTCTTTGGAAGTAGCTAGAAAGGATTTACGGGTAAAAATGTGAGTTTTTATTTTGATATAAAACCAAAAGTGTGTTTTCTATTATTTTTAAATATTTTGCGTATGTATATCGAATGAACTTTTAAACACGGAAGTCATTTTCAAATGATATCTTTAAAATTAAACGACTTGATTTGAGCTAGTGCATATTTTTATAAATAAATAAAACAGATACTTGGAATTGACGGATAATACTTGCTCGCTCGCTCGTGGCACGAAAGTGTCAAAGCTCTGGTGGCTAGGGGGATTAGAGTTACGCTCTAGGAGAACGGCTAGTCACCGGTCTCGGGGCCTCTTGACTCGAAGTCTTTCTGACAGTAGCTAGAGTGCTCACTCGTAAGAGTGGAGACGGTACCTTTTCCCCGAATATTCATGCTACAGGCGGGAAAGCAAGGGTTGACGGTTGGTGCGTGGGTCCTAGGGCATGGATAGGGTTGGCTGGAGCCGTGTTGGAGGTTTTCACGGTGAAGGTTGATTCTTTTCCCTGACAATCGGCCGGAGTTGTCAGGCATGGCTAGTTCTCGTGGAGTGCGGTTGAAATCCATATGGTAAAACGGTGTTAGGGCGGTACTTGACTCATCGGCTCGGCCAAAGCTGGTGCTTGTAAATAAAACTTGACATGATTTCTTAATGCTTGTGCACTTCAATATTAAAAATGGAAAATTAGGGATAAGGACACAATCTGGAATATTTTTAAGTAACAGGACAGCTACATATTTTTTATAGGGAGAAGGACAACTGCATAATTTTTATAGAGAGAAAGACAAACAGTGAATCCCGAAAATCAATAATCTCCCCAGTGAATCCCGAAATCAGTGAATTTCGACAATGAATCCCAAAAATCAGTGAATTTAGACAATTAATTTTAAAAATTAGTGAATTTCGACAGTGAAGTTCGGCAGTGAATTTAAACAATGAATTTTGATAGTGAATAAATAGTTTTGTCTTTTATGCAAAAATTTCAAAAGATTGTCCTTCTACTCAATTGATGAAATATTTATGTCCTTCTACCTCATTCCCCCTATTAAAAATTGTAGTTTTCATTTGTTCTATCAGTTAATAAAAGACTTCCACTGTTATTTCTAAAAGTTGATCAAGATATTTTATTTTTAAATATTATATATATATATATATATATGAATTGTTAAGATGGGAATAGTAGTTCAGAAGTTTTTTCTTACTATGGTTTTGTTGGGGACTTGGGGACATTTATAGTCCCTCCCAATTTGAGAAAATTAATCTGGGCCTTACACTTGGCAAAACCATATAATATTACTGGTTTTGCCACGTGTCATGAGGCGAAGGGGGTAGGCCGTAGGCGTGACGTAGCCGCTCATGACCCTTTTTTTTTGAGTGCCCGAAGCTGGATCCCACCCACGTGGCTAATCATCATATACACTGGGAATATTCCTTTTTTTACTGTTGTACAATAGTGCATGTCGGGTTACTTTTCACTGCTGATCAATAGTAATTGATCTTTTTATTTTAACTTTTCTGCTTTAGCAACTCTTGTTTCTCCAACAATCATTACATCCTTGGAAAAAAAACCCTTAGTTACTATTCAAAAATTGACCTTTTTTACTGTAGCAATTGATCGGAACGGTGAAAAATTCGCATTTTTTCCGATTAATTGTTCTTGTGTTGAAATTATTGGAAAAGCATCTACAACAGTATGGAAATTCCAATAGCTGAATCAGTTTCTGGTGATTATGAGACTGATTGTACTGATATAAAGTCAGGATCTACAGTTGTTTCTGTGAAGTTAAACTGACAAGGAATGTCCCTGGTCAATTACATATGTTTTGGAAAATGCTAATATTAAGGCTGATGTGAATTACTGTAAAATGAAAGCTTTTTTAAAGCTTTCAACAGTGAAGAGGCCCAATGAATTAGCATTTAGAGGTCCAGTAATTGACATAAAGTCTAAAATTTTCAGCAGAGATAATGTTGATGTATGGCATTGTGGGTTTAAAAAACCCACTCTAAGTCGTTGTCTTAGTGCTCGAGCTGACCATATTGGAAAGCCCAAGGCTATAACATGTGGCCCTGGAGATGCGTTTTCAGATAGCAGATCATCGTTTAGTCATTTGGAGAGGCCCAGTATCTGTGACAACGCAAACAATCCCTCAACTTCAATTAGCTGTTTATCTGAAACAGTTGGTTCTAAATACAGTGTTGGGCTTATCAGCAGTGCAGATCCAGCCCAACTTTCAGAAGAAGATGTGAAGAAGAATCTTTTGGAAGCAGAAAAAAATAAAATTAAATTTGGGATTGCGTGCACCGCAAGCAAGCACTGTGTATAAATACACTTTTTTGACTGTTTAGTCTTTCAGTCATTGCATGGAAGAAATCGTGTAAGTTATAATTTGTGGCTTATTATCTGTTTATTCACAACGTTGTTAAATTTAATAACTGTTTTAAATGGGTTCACGTATATTCGATGTGGACGAATATCCCACGAATTGGGAAGGGTTAAGAGCGATGTGCGTAGATCTTTGGATTTCGTCACAATTGGCACACTTAAGGGCCTGTCAAGAGACAGGGGAGAAATTTGTATGCCAAGGCCCTTTGTTCATGGATCAGAGGAATCCGTTTCTGTTAATGCAAAGGTTGGCTAAATTTCGTGCTGTTAACCGCAGGTTTAACAGGCAGAAGTGTAAGTATTTTATTAAGAAGCAGAAAGCAGAGGTAGATGTTCAAAGTTTGAGTTATGTCAACATCAAACAGGAAAATGAGGGAGTATCTAGCAAGCACCGGGAGGAATGCGTATGCAAGTTTAAAGAGGAATCGTTTGGAACGGCTCCTAGATATTCTTATAGGCCTCCATCTAGGAGGCCACACATTTTTTTATAAAAAAAAACCTTTTTTTAGGCAGAAAAGACTTTCTGAGAGGAGATTGTTAACAATTCATGACAAACTTACAATTGAAAACACAGGTGAATGTAAGCTCTTGAATAATATAAGTCAAGGGACTAGTTCTGATCAGAGGCTTGGACATGATATTAATTTGTATGGAATTAATATTAAGGGGAAGGTTCATCTTCAGGTGTGTGAGCCATTAACAGGTCTTCATGTTATATGGTTTTTACTTGTTGATAAAAAACCTAAAGCTACATCATCAGAAAATTTGAAGATGCAGGATGTTTTCGACATTTATGCTGATGAACCCTCTACTGCTATGATTAAAGAGGAGATGACTGATAGATTCAGGGTTTTAAGAAGGGGTGTTTTTTGGCTAACAAAGGAAGGAGCTAATGCAGGTGGTCAGAAAGAGCAAGTTGTAAAAGAATATTGCAACAAAAAAATATGTGTTAAATATGGTGGTGCAACCACTGGCACTATTGATAACATTCATGAGAATGCTTTGTATTTATGTGCTGCTAGTTCTGTGAAAGGTACATTAGCAGTAATGACAGTGTCTGTCAGAATGTATTTTTATAGTTAATCTTTTGGTGGGGTATAATAAAAATTCTTTTGTATTTAATAAAAAGGTTCATGTATTTCCAAATGTATTACATTTCCTTGTGCCCATTCATAGAACCTGTTATTATCTCTATCAATTGCTATTCTGTAACTTTGATCTGGGTTACATAATACAATACATGGTATTCCCCCTGGTACTCTTTTTTTCTTACAGTACTTGTCGTTTACAGTAAAGTCTTTTTGAGCACCTAACAATTCTTTCTTGTAAGAAAAATGATTATAGGGAATGTCGTCTACAATATTATACAAAGCATGTACATCATAACAAGAAAAATCTATACCACCACAAAAATAATTATGACGGCCCAAACTTCTAGCCCACGCTGTTTTTCCAGTTCTTGTTGGGCCTTCAATTATCATCGATAGGGGGCGGTCCGGTTTGTTCATCTGGTCCTGCAGGTGGAGGTGAAGAACGGTTAGTGTGTAGCACATCCCTGATATCATAGTAACGTTCATTAACGTCCATTAATGTTTGTTCATGTGCCCACATAAGATCATCCTTGTCTACATGGTTACCCAATATCAATTGCAAATTATAATAATTTACCATAAATAAATTTTGATCCACCCAGTCTTTCAGTTCGAGGGATGTTTACAAATGTTGTCCATCCGGGCCGGAATTCGGTTGAATTTCGGCCATTTGAATTTGCGGCATATTCCGCATTCCTTAATTGAGTAGCCCAGATGAACGGTTGCTCGGCCTGCACTCTGGAGAGGAAATCAGCTTTGGATATGGACTCGTTTATTATTGTTGTCCATATCTCATCTCTATTTTTTTTGGGGGTTTTTCTTCCATCTTTAAAAACCCCCCTTTCCTCAAATACCCCTCCTTTTGCGATGTAATCTGCAACATTCGCATCGCTTTTTGGTATCCGGGTATTTGGGTGATACGATTGTATCCCATTAGGTTCTTTGATATCAAAGAACCTAATGTCTCTCGTATCCAACCGTTTATTAAGTTGTACCAGTGCGGTGCGGATGTGGTTCACCATCCGCATGATTTTCGTACATATATATATATATATATATATATATATATATATATATATATATATATATATATATATATATATATATATATATATATATAACACTTGCACACGTGGCTCATCCCGGCCTTTTTTTGCCGACGCCTCATTTTTCTTGTTTCTTTGTTTTTTTTTCCTTTTATAAATATATATATACAGGTTTGTGATCGAGGGAAAAAGAAGAGTATAGGCGAAGATATTGTTCGAAAACCGAGAAAAGGGGAAAATGGAACGTGTTGCGCATCTTAAAATAGTTAGTTACAACTATTGTATTTCATTTGTGGAATTATTGTAATGTAATTAATTATTGAAGTAATAGTAAATTCATTTGTGGATTTAGTGAATAATCTTGGGTTTTCTAGTATTGTTATTGAAGTCGCGGCGAGAGCTTCGCAACCTCTCCTAGAATGACCGCAGTGGACCTAGGGGTCGGGAGTAGGGTATTACACGTATGCTAAGCTGAACGGAGTTTCTCCCGTGGCCGAGTTTGGAGTTGTTCTATAGGCCCATAAAATGTTGGGCAGATGCTCGGTCCAACTCTCTCATTCTTCCTCTAGGCATTTCTGCAGCCCAATTTTGATCTGTCTATTGGTTTGTTCGACCTGCCCATTAGCTTAGGGATAACCAACAGAGGTGAAATGTTGATTTATGTGCAGTTCAGCACACCATTCTCTGACAATTCTATCTTCAAATTGAGTTCCATTGTCTGAAATTAGAGTCTTTGGTATTCCATATCGGCACACTATGTTCTTCCACATAAATTTTTGTATCTGCTTCCCTGTTATGGTAGTCAGCGGTTCGGCTTCAACCCACTTGGTGAAATAATCCACTGCTACTATCAAATCGGACATTTCCGGTAGCTCACGGAAGTGGTCCTACTAGATCTACCCCCACTGATCGAAGGGCCAGGGGACGACCACTAGAACCATGTCCTGAGATGGCTGATGCGAAAGATTATCATGCACCTGGCACGATTTGCATTTTCCCACTAGTTCTTTGGCATCTTCTAACATTGTTGGCCAATAGTAGCCGAACAGCCTACACTTCCTTGCTAAGGTCCGAGCTCCAGGGTGGTTTCCACAAATTCCCAGTGTATCTCTCTGAGAAGGTAGTTCCATTCTTCACTTGTTGCACACCTAAGCCATGGTGCAATATACGATCTGCGATAGAGTACGTTCTTGAACAGCGAGTATCTTGTCGCTAAGAGTTTCATCTTTCTAGCCTGGACATTGTCTTGAGGCAAGATGTTATCTCTAAGATAGGACACAATGGGGTCCATCCAGGTACTAGCCTACCTGATCGGCTATACGATTTGTTGATCATAACTTCTTTCTTTGAGGAGTTCGACTAGCACTTTCTTCTCTGATACAAAATTTGACGCCAACTTTGATAAGGCATCTGCTCTTTTATTCTCTGCTCGAGGTATTCGGTCAACCTGGACCTGTTGAAATTTTTCTAGTAGATTTTGAGCCACTCTTAAGTATTTCTTCATTGGCTCCTCTTTAGCCTCATATTCTCCATTGATGTGGTTGACAACGAGTTGTGAATCGATGTACACCTGCAAACTATCTGCTCCAAGCTTACTTGCCAACTTGATCCCTGTAATTAGGGCTTCATACTCAGCTTCATTGTTAGTGGCTTGAAAGGCAAACCTTAAGGCGTAGGGGAACTCTTCTCCTTTTGGATTGACGAGTAGGAGACCTGCCCCTGCTCCTTCTTTGCTTGCTGCCCCATCAACATATAGCTTCCACTTGCTTTCATCTGGTTTCGGCTGATCGTCCTCTAAACGAACAGCGATCCCTTTAGCTAGAAAGTCCTCTAAGGCTTGTGCTTTGATGGCAGTTCGAGGACGGAAATCAATATCATATTCTGCCAGTTCAACGACCCATTTGTCAACTTCCTGAGGATTCTAGTCGTCCTAAAATTTGCCGTAGCGGCTGATCGGTAATCACCGTGATCGGATGTGCCTGGAAGTAAGGTCTTAACTTCTTGGAGGCATGCACTAATGCCAATGCCAATTTCTCGGTATTTGAATATCTGACCTCTGGTCCATGGAGTGCTTTGCTTCAAAGAAAATTGGTATATGTTGTCCGTCTTGCTCTTTAACCAGTACCGCGCTCAGCGCTTATTCACATATTGCCAAATAGACGTACATGGGTTCTCCTACCTGAGGAGCTGTTAAGGTGGGCAGTTAGGCTAAGTATAACTTCAGTTCTTCAAAGGCCTTCTGACTTTCCTCGTCCCACTGAAAAGGACTTGCTTTTCTCAAAATTTTGAAAAATGGCAAGGCACGCTATGTTGATCTGGATAGAAACCTGTTCAGAGATGCTATTCGTCATGTAAATTGTTGTACTTCTTTGATGTTTTTCGGCGGTGACATAGTCTTCAGCACATCAATCTTATCCAGGTTTGCTCTAATTCCATCTTTGGATATCATGTATCCTAGGAATTTTCCCGATCTGACCCCAAATGTGCATTTCTTGGGGTTAAGTTTCATCTGAGTTTTCCTCAGTACCTCAAACACTTCTTTGATATCATTCAAGTATTGATCAAGAGACCTGCTCTTGATCAGGAGGTCGTCCATATACACCTCCATACATCTCCCGGTCTGTTCGGAAAAAAAATTGCATTTACAGCCTTTTGATAGGTTGCTCCGGCATTCTTCAAGCCAAAGGGCATAGTGACGTAGCAGTACGTCCCAAATTCTATTATAAAGGCATGCTTTTATGCATCTTCAGGATCCATTACGATCGATGATATCATTTGTATGCATCCAGGAATGCAAACACTTCAAATCCCACCGTTGAGTCCACTAGACGATCAATCTTAGGTAGGGTATAACAATCCTTTGGACATGCTTTGTTGAGATCTATGAAGTCCACGCACATCCTCCAGCTCTCATCTGGTTTTTTAACCAGCACAGGGTTTGCTAACCACTTAGGATATATAACTTCTTTGATTATGTTGGCCTGCAACAACTTTGTCACCTCCTGCTTAATTGCTGAGATGCGCTCAGAGGCAAAGTGCCTTTTCTTTTGACAAACAGGCCTTTGTTCGGGTCTACGTTCAACCTGTGAGCGGCCAGTTCTGGAGATAATCCTAGCATATCCTCTGCTTTCCATGCGAACACATCTCTGAATTCCTTTAAGAGGTTTATAGAGACTCCTTGTGTGAGGCTGGAATCCATGCCCCCGCACTAACTGTTGAGTCCTCATGTTCGTCCCGTAGACGAACAGCCTCTGTCTGATCCTCAGATGACTTGTTCTCTTCATCCTAAGGAAGTAGTTCTTCAATGCTTACTTGCTGAACCATCATTTTCCCGTTAACGGTTGTTGTGTAGCAGCTCCTGGCTGTTTCTACATCCCCTTTGATTTCTATCGAACCCTCTTATGTTAGGATTTTCATACTAACATGAGCTGGTGAAATTACAGCTCGGAGATCGATAAGTGCTGGTCTTTCCATAATCACATTATAAGCTGATGGCGCCCTTACCACCATATAATCCACCATTAGGGTCCTGCCCCTGGTTTCCTCTCCAAAAGTTGTAAAGAGTTTGATCACACCCAGTGGATGAACAGGGGTCCGGAAAAGCTGAATAGAGGGGCTGAAACGGGGGTTAGATCAGTATCCGTCAACTTCATCGCTTTAAACACATTGTAGTAGAGGACGTTCACGGCACTGCCCGTGTCTACACATATTCGCTTTGTTTGATTTTTGCAGATCACCGCTTCTATTACTAGCCTTTCATTATTAATTACCAGTGGTAGTGAATCCCTTGGACCATAAATCACTTCTCCCGACATTCTTTGCCTTTTATTCGAAGGGGTGGGGGCAGTAGGACCTGCTACTGTCCTTGTCTTCGGTTCTGCTTGCGTTGTTCGACCCCTCTGAGATTGATCGTATTCACAGGGTGGTTATCCATCTGACCATCAAGGTCTGGCGAGTGGTCTCTTCTTCTTCAAAAATCATTTCGGTTATCTCCATCTCGGTGATTATTTCGGCGTTTGAATTCACGCCGACCCCGCGGTTCGGCCTACTGAGACCGATCTACGACCTCATCAAGCTTTCCTACCATCACTGTTGTATCGATGTCTCTGATCGAATCTCGACACGGCTCTGAATCATGACCGACATCCTGGTGATAGTTGCAGAATTTGTTAGGGTCTCTCTTTTCCTAGGACACCTCATGGGTGGTGGGACCTTGGCTATGCCTTTCCTTTCCATGATCGCGAGGACCTGCTCGCAGGATTTATTCAAATGGATGAAGTCTATATCCTTCCGAGCTCCTTTCTTGCCCAGCCGATCTGAGACTAGTGCTGTTACTCTATCCCAACTGACTTCCTCTTCTTGTCTGATTTATCTTCAGGCCTGCCTTTCTTTCCTTCACCTTTTTCCATTTCTCTCTTGATTCTGTTTGCTTCCTCTCCCTGACAATGTTTATAGGCCACCTCCAGGCATTCATCCATTGTCTGAGGGAGTTTGCTGTTGAGCTTGGCGTGCAGTCGTCCCTCTCGTAGACCTGTCACGAAAGAGGCGATCAACAGTCGATCATGTGCGTCCTGCACCTATATGGACTCTTTATTGAAGCGCTTTATAAAGCACAGTACGGACTCATCAGGTTTTTGCTTTAAAGTTAACAGGTGAGTCTGATTTCTCTGGAACGGACGAGCTGCGATGAAGGTGCTAAAAGTAATAGCACCGATCGAGACACTCGATCTTTGCACAACGGAAGCTTATGCGATTTAAGATGTGAGACATAACTAATTAATCCTACGAGAAGATTAAAGATTTACCTTTTCGGAAAGGACGAGATAATCGACCAAAGGAAGAAGCCGTGATCTTCCGGATTGTATCTTCAAGCGACGACTGGTGGATGTCGATCCTCTCCGTAGAACCTCCTCGAATTTTTTCTTCCCTAAATGACTAAGGCAAGAAACTAATTTTTCTTCCTTCTAATTTGTAAGTGGCGCATTTTGTGATATCTTATTGTGCTAGGAGGAACTCTCTTTATATAGGAAAATAACAAGCCAAGAGAGTTATCATTTTCACACCACAAAAACCTATTCCCATAAGGAAAAGATATTTTTGCTACAAAATAAGAGATAATTCCCAAAAAATCAATCTCTTAATTTTTCCATTAATTATCCAACAAATAGATAATTAATTAATTATACATGTGACATAATCTAGAAAAATTTCTTCTCCCAAATTAATTACATGTGGCGCCACTTATTTTATCATTTTTAATAGAAAATGTCTTTTCTATTTTACATATTATTTACCAAATAAATAATATTGCATATTCATTAAATAGACCAACTATTTAATTTAATCTCGAGGTTCCATAAAATGAGAAAATACTCGCGTGTTAGGAGCCAAACCGGGGACCATGGACCTATAACCAGTAGCTACAATAAATTAAATAAAATATTCATCGAACAGAATATTTCTACTTAATTCATTAATTCCGGAATTACGCCACCATAAATCCGAAACTGAACTCTATCGATTATAGATATAACTTATTCTCAAAACGTCGAATCGAGTCGATAAGTGTCCATTGATATAATCATTTCATATAAACTAACCCTCCATAGACTATCCGTACTGCAGTAGGATTATGTTGGTCCCTTGAAAAGGCTTTCGTTAAGTTTAGAGGGGGGGTGAATAAACTTAACACTTAAAACTTTTGGAGTTAACAAACTCAGCAAGGTCAGTAGCCTACTGACTGCTGAGTAGTCTGCTGATAATAGTTATTATTGAATTTGTTACAGCGGAATATATTCAAATTAAGCCTTATTACTTGTTGTTTAAATATGATAATAAGTATTACATACTCAGCAGTGTAAGTGTGTGATTCAGTTGCTAGTTTCAGTAAGTTGATGTGGTTAGTATACTAAATGCAGAAAGTAAATGCGGAAAGTAAGTACGCAAATTTATAGTGGTTCCAGGTGGTGTAATCCTGTCAGTCCACTCTTCTCCTGTGATGTTGGAGGAAATTCACTAGAGATCTTTGAGGTTGCATTTACGAAAGTCCCTAAGATGTCTGTCCTTCACCAATAACTATGGCTTCACAAATTGAATATTTGGAACAGGTAGGATTGCTGCTCCAAAGTATTCCACTGGTCCTTGAATGGTAGAATTGCCTCTTCACCAGCTCCACCACAAACAACAGTTCTTGACACCTAAGTGCTTCTCTGTCTTCAACAGGTTTCTTGTAAAATAAAGTTTGAATCAAGTGAATGATTCAACAGTCAGCAGCTTGTCAGGATGAAATGATCAGCAGCTTGATATCTTCAAGTGTGTAGACTTGATGTAACTTGATAGCAGGTTACACTTGAAGAGTTTTCTGGATCAGTTGTTTTAAGCTCAGTGAAGTCAGCAGGGTAATTTCTTGATAATAAACTTGATAGCTTATGATAGATTGTTATTTTTCATCACTTGTATCTAAATCAGGAGTCTTCTATTTATAGGTGAGAATCCTGTGACTTATGTTTAAAATTCAAACATAGCCGTTTCAGATTCGTCCCCATCTTTACTTGCTTTCTGTCCCTGTACATAGTACTGACACTGTCAGTTTGCTTTTTCACGGTTTTCAGTCTTTTCACCCTATGACTTATGTCCATTGGATAAAGCTCTAAAACTTTCCAACGTTCTTTTAATCTTGACCATTGATTTGTTGCCAATATCAAGACTTGTAATCCATCCTTATCCTTGTAATCTTCCAATGTACCCTTTGATTAAATCGAGATTTATATTCAGCAGATTCCTGTGTATATAAGTCTGCTGAAATGCTTGTCAGTCGGCTGTCTGAAGTTTGTTGTGTTTATAAAACACTTTAGCTGACTGTCTTCTATCTAACTTTTTATTGTGAACTTAGAGTACATCAATTTGAACATAACTAAGTTCCAAACATCACTTAACTTATGGAACTCAGACCTTGTACACAAGGTATTTGTAATCAGTTTAGGTCATCACAGACTCCCATAAATTCTGATTCCTTATCCTTGAGTTTAAATACTAAGTTTGATCCCTTAACCTTCAATAACTGAGTTTGAACCCTCAGCCTTCGGTCTTCAGCAGGTTCCTAACTAGTCTACTGACCTAGTTACCTTATCGACCTAGATGTGTCCGTCGATAAAGTCACCGACCTAATTACAATGCTTGTTTGATCAAACCTATACAAAAATCAACTCTAATAAACTTATACATTTTATCTAGACATCTTTTTGTCTTTGCTCTATAACAGCTAGTCTGGCACTCATCATTAAAACTTAAAATAAGGCCAACAATTTCCCTCTTTTTAGTGATGATGCCAATACCCTCCTTACAGCAAAGCAAAAAGATAAAAACAAAAATAGAACAAATTCAGTCATTTCTCATTATAATCATTTGTTCAACATTATTACAAACTAGGATCAGCAGAAAGAGATAAACAGTGTAAGTATGCTGATCTAGTTCCTGTCTTTGTCTTGCTCTTTCTTCTCATAATACTCCATGATTTCTTTGACTACATCCTACATCCATTGATTTTCAATTGGAGAAAAGTCAATCCAATGATTTAGATCTTTCCACCACTTCCAAGCTTCTGGTAGAGCTAATCTTATGGTGTGAACATTGAAGCCCTATCTCATGTAGAAATATTTGAATTCATCCAGTGAATTCTTTGCTGATTGAACAGTTCCCAATCTACCTCTTCCACCTCTGCCTCCTCTTCCACCTCTAGTAGAAGCTCTCATAGCTTTGACCCTTGTTTCCCAAAGCTTCATTCCAAGAAAGGAATCCAGACCCTCAAAATATCCCATGCGATTGTAAGGTCTTTTCTTTCCATAGTATAGCTGCTTATATTCCTTCAGGAGGCCATCAGTCAACTGAATCTTACCAGGTGCAGGTTTCCTAAACTCATTAGTATCAGCCTCCCGTTTCTTCTTTGCAAAGACCCTTGCAGCTTCCTTTGCTTCTGTTGTAAGGCCCTCTTCCCCCTTGTTGACATCATCAACAAACCGGGACAGTAGACCATGAACACTCTCCTGTGTGATCACTAGGTTAGCAAGTTGACCTTCCATAATCTCTGTTCTTGTGTCGACTGCATTGATCCTTCCTTCCATAGTTTGTTCCAACAGATTTATCCTCTCAGTGACCTTTGGATCCAATGCAGTAGGCTGAGGTGTTTCAGCAGGGTTAGCCACAGCAGGCTTGGGTGCCTCAGCAAGCTTGTCAAGCTTTTTGTGTAGTGAGGCAAACTGTTCATTCAAGAATTTATCTATGTGTGCATTGCCTTGTTTTATACCTCTCACATCTTTGGTTAAGTCAGCAAGTGCATATTGAGTAGAGGTTATATTGGAAGCAACAATTTCAGTGGTTCTTCCTCTATTTTCCACCAAATTCATTAAATCTTCAAATCTTTGCTCTTGTCTAATGAGTTGAGTTCTAAACTATGTAATGTCATCTCTGACTACCCTCAACTCATCCAAAACATGTGCTGGTACAAAGAGCACCAGCCATGCCTCCACCCATATGTCCAGCAGCATCATCAGTAGGTTCTTCAACATTGTAATATGCCCTTTGTGTGCTGACAACCAAAACTCCTGTCCTATCCCATCCAGCTGGATCAGGACCTCCTTCAACCACATCTCCAAAGATGTCTTCCAAAATAGGATCTTGTGCAGGTTGAGGTTCCAAAACATGCTCTTCTTAAAAAATTGGTACATGTGCCTGTTGGGGTTCATCACCAACTCCTTCTTCCTCAGGCACTTGGAACTCCTCATCACTGAAGTCATAATTCAGTAGCTGTTCATCCTCATCAACAATAGTCTGCTGACTATCTTTACCTTTATTTGCCTTAACTTCAGTAAACTGCACTGTACTGACAGGTGTTTCAGCAACCTATTCTATAACAATCTTTTCAACTAGTGCAGGGGTTTCCTCCAAACCCATTGTATGTTCCAACCTTTGTCCAGGTGCTATCTGATCCTTAGCAGCCTATACCTCATCTTCCAACCTGTATTCAGGTGTTGTTTGTACCTCTGCAACCTGAACCTCCTCAGAATGTGTGGGTGATCCTTCCAAACCATCACCAGATCCAATCTCTGTCCTAATATTGTTTGATCCTCAGTGATTAAGACTCTCTGTACAAGAATTTGAGGGAATTCAGCCATATTTTCTTCTAAGACTCCTCTAGCACCAGCTATCTTCTGTAGAACATCAGCAGTTTGAGATAAAGTTTCCTGAGTGTCAAACCACTCCTGATACTGAGCTGAATCTTCAGAACTGATGTCAGGCTCACTATGTGCAATTACCATCTCCTCATCCAAATTTTCAGTCTGCTTGTCATCAGGATGTGCATCAGATTCCGCAACTAGTAAGTTGTCAGACATACTAACCAGCCTGTTATCTCCAAAATTTATTCCATCATTTATTAGAGCCTCCAATTCATCTATGGTTAAATCCTTCAGATCTTCATCCACATTATCAGACTGTTGTCCCTCAGCAGACTTACCAGCATCAGTAGACTGATCTGCTGTTTCCTGAGTAGATCCTTGACCAGTTGCTTCAACAGATGTTTCCTTGGCAACTCCACTGGATTCCCCAGGGAACATAGGATGATCATCATCAGAGTCAGACGATGAAGAGTCATCACTATCTGGTGTATACTTGGGATCCTTAAACATAATCTTAGCACTTTTCTTCCCTTCTTCCAGTAGGTCCATTAGCCTTGTCTGCAGCAAAGTTGTATCCACCAATTCCAGTAGACTTTCCACACCCAACTGATAAAAGGCCCATTCTTCAAATCCACTCATTTGATCAGCAGCTAGTTTTTGTCTCTTGTAGAATCCAAACTTCCATTCAAAATATTTTTGCACCTTTTTAAATTTGGGATCTATCTTATCTTTCTTTGATTTATGTTCCCTCCTTTCATATGGCATTGAGGGCTTCTTTGGAGCAGATTGCTCAGCCTGTTGTCCTCCAAAGGAATTAACAAGGTGAGTCAATGTATCTATAGCAGATACAAACAAGTCAGTAGGTTCTTCGGGTTGTACATTTGTACCTACCACCTCCAACTGTTCCACACTAGGTTCCTCCTGACTTGTATGTGTATCAGTAGGGTCTGCAGCAGTGTGTTCTTCCCCCTGAGTTGTAGCATCCACAGCAGGGTCAGGAACAGGTTCAATAATTTCCACAGCAGGGTCAGGTATAACAGTCTGTTGTGATTCTGCATTTTGTTGCTCAACAACAACTTCTCTAGCCTCAGTAGGCTCATTACCTTGTACAGGTGCTTCTTCAACTACACTTTCAGCTTCCTTTTGGGCCTCCAAAACCCTTAATTCTTTTCCCTTTCCATGTTTTTTCTTTTTCAAAACCTCATTCATTCTCTTTTAATGTTGTTCAGTTTCAAGATCCTTGGCATCTTTCCTCTTTCTTGAGTCTTCTTTTAACTGCTCTCTCAAAACTTCAGCAGCTGTTTTCTTTGTAATTCCAGCAGGCTCAGCAGCCTTAACAACAACTGGAACCGCAGTAGATTCAGCAGGGTCTACTGATTGTTGCCTTGTTTTCTTAGGCTTTAACAACTCAGTAATCTTCCTTGTATCAGCAGCCTTTCGCTTCTCAGTAGCCTTCTTAGGTGTAGCAGGTTGTGCAACTTGTTTAACCTGCTCACCACTAGGATCATCATCTCTATTATTGTCACTTTATGTTTCTTCAGCATCTAAATCTTCATCATCATCCAAACCAGAGATGAGATAATTGATTTCCTTTTTATATCTGGACTTGTTGATTTTTTCAGGTGCCACATCAGCAATCTTCAAATGGCTCAGTATGGCCTGCACCATCAAACCCAAAGGTAGTGTCTTGGACTTCCTTGTCCCTTCTATGTCCTCAGTTATCACTTTCTTCATGTATTGGACAAAGAATCCAGCCCAATCAAACTTCATACTCTTGCATATAATTATTAGCAAGTCAATCTTGGGTTCAGAAAATGTGTCAAGACTTCCACTGAAACCAAGAATGTTTTTGGCAATAATCTTACTCAGCAGATTATACTCTATTTTGATGTGTTTCACATTGATACTCGGTGTTGACTTTATGGAATTGTTGGTCTTTACTATATCAACAAACTCCAATCTTGACAGCCCTATTGATTCATGATTAGAAGGAGCATCATTACTAGGTCCAAAACCAAACACTTCCCTCAGCAGGTTTGAAGAAATCTCAATCTCCTGGGCATTAACAGTGGTAGTGAATGCCTCTCTGTCATCTATAATCACAATGTTTCTCCAGAAATTTGTAACATTCATGTATGATATGCTTTCCAGTCATAGATTCAAAACATCGTCTAGCCCTTCAACCCTTCGGATTCTTCTACCAATGTTGATAGCTAGTTCGGTCTTATCAGCATCAACAACGAACCCTCTAACACTTTGGCTCGTTCCAATGTGAATATCACCATTATCCGCCATTGTAGATGAAAAGAAAACTCTATAAATCTATGTTCACACGGTGTATTTTCAGAGAAAAATCGATCTGAGAGTTGTATGTATCATCTCTGTATATATTGAAGAAGAATGTGGGTGGTAACTGTCAGAGAAAGCACTGTACACGTACTATGCATTTAACCACGATTAAAGTTGGAGTAAATGTGATGTTGCCACGTGTCCCACTAACTGATTCTATAACGTGTTGTAACCGTTGGATAATGTAACCGTAGTTATAAAGATAGGAATAATATCCAATTACTATTGACTTTCAGTTAAGTTTGACTGTATTGTAATGTATAACTCAACAAAATTAATCTTCAGTAGAGTTATATCTCAGCAGCCTGCTGATGAAGATGGCTCAGCAGCCTACTGACATGGTTACTCTACCGATCTTCATACACATTTGTTTTGTCCAACTGATAATTCAAGACGAAGTTTAATACCAATGACTGATCTGTCAAGTGAGCTCACCCAACATGACAAAGACCAATCCTCTTGGAAACTTCATTTGCTCAATTGTCCAAACTCATATAAGTACATGGAATTGTTGATACCAATGACTAGTCTGCTAAGTGAGCTCACCCAACATAGCAAAGACTAATCCCCTTGGTGAATTCCAGTACACTGCTGATTATTGTATATCAGTCAACTTTTAAGATGCCAAGTTAAGTTCTTAACTTAGAAAATCTTTCACTGTCCAATGGCTTAGTAAAAATATTAGCAAGTTGATCTTCAGTAGGGATGTAAAGAACCACCACATCTTTCTTTTTAACATGATCTCTTATAAAATGATGTCTCGCATCAATATGCTTGGTTCTTGAGTGCAAAACAGGATTTTCTGTGATTGCAATTACACTTGTGTTGTCACACATTATAGGAATTTCTCTTTCTTCAATTCCATAATCCCTTAATTGTTGTCTTATCCATAGTATTTGTGCACAGCAACTTCCAAATAGCAGCTATATATTCAGCTTCAGCAGTGGAAGTTGATATAGAATTATGTTTCATACTGAACCAAGAAACTAGTCTATTTCCCATCAACTGACAGGTTCCTGTGGTGCTTTTTCTATCAATCTTGCATCCAACATAATCAGAATTTGAGTAGGATATAACCTTGAAGCTTCCATCTTTTGAATACCATATCCCTACTCCCATAGTCTCTTTTAGATACTTGAAAATCCTTTTTACTGTAGCTAAATGACTTTCCTTTGGTTTAGATTGAAATCTTGCACAAACACCTACAGCAAAGGATATATCAGGTCTGCTGGCAGTGAGGTACAACAGATTGCTTGTCATCCTTCTGTATAGAGTCTGATCAACATCTTTGCCTTCTTTATCTTCATCCAATCTGTTGTTGGTGCTCATAGGAGTTGATACTTTGGTGCTATTTTCCATACCAAACTTCTTCAGCAACTCCTTGGTATATTTAGTTTGATGAATGAAGATTACATCTTTCATTTGTTTGACTTGTAATCCTATGAAATAGTTCATTTCTCCCATCATACTCATTTGGAATTTAATTTTCATGAGATTAGCAAACTTTTCACATAGCAATTCATTTTCAGAGCCAAAAATTATGTCATCAACATAAATGTTTGCCATGGTGTCTTGTCCCCTTCATTGATTCTGAAAAGAGTATTGTCAATGGTACCTTTGGTAAAACCATTGTCCACCAAGAATTGAGATAAGGTTTCATACCATGCTCTTGGTGCTTGTTTCAACCCATAAAGTGCCTTGTTGAGTTTGTACACTTTATCTTCTTGATCTTTAACTTCAAAACCAGGAGGTTGCTGAACATAAACCTCTTCTTCCAGAATGCCATTTAGAAATGCACTCTTGACATCCATCTGGTATACTTGGAAGTTTTTGTAAGCAGCATATGCCAAGAATAATCTTATAGCTTTCAATCTTGCAACTGGGGCATATGTCTCAGCAAAATCTATTCCTTCAGCTTGAGAATAGCCTTTTGCTACTAGTCTGGCCTTATTTCTTACAATGGTACCAGATTTATCCAATTTGTTTCTATATACCCATTTAGTTCCAATTATATTTGCATGAGTAGGCCTTTCTACTAGTGTCCAAACTTGATTTCTTTCAAATTCATTCAATTCCTCTTGCACAGCAATTATCCAATCTGGATCTGATATTGCTTCTTCAACAACTTTAGGTTCCATTTGAGATAGAAAACAAGTAAACATTGCTTCCAATTGTCTTCTAGTCCTTTCACATTGTTGTATATTGCTAATGACTAGTTCAGCAGGGTGATCCCATAACCATTGTAGATTTTGGTTAGTTTGGTTCTCAGGAACATCGTCTTCAGTAGGGTCTGTTGTTGCTTCAATAGGGGGTTCAGCAGATCCTTGAACTACTTCAGTTCTTACATCAGTAGTTTTACCAGCAGGTTCTTCAGCAGGAACATAGTCAGAAACTTTTAAGTCATTTATCCTTTCCAAAACATCAACACATTCTGGATCAGTGACTTGGAGATTCTCAGCAGGTTCTGACACTTCATCTTCCATACCAGTGAACTTTGGTTCATCAAATACAACATGTATTGATTCTTCATGTTTCAATGTCCTTTTATTCAGTACCTTGAATGCCTTGCTGACAGAAGAATATCCCAAAAAGATTCCTTCATCTGATTTTGGTTGGATTGTCTTCAATTGCTCCTTATGATTCAAAATAAAACATTTCCTTCCAAATGGATGGAAATAAGATATATTTGGTTTCCTTCCATTCCATATCTCATACGGTGTCTTCAGCAGCTTCTTGTTCACTGAGGTTCTATTTTGTGTATAGCATGCTGTATTGATTGCTTCAGCCCAATATCTTTCATGTAATAATGCTTCACAAATCATAGTCCTTCCTTCTTCTTTCAAGGTCCTATTTCTTCTCTCAACAACCCCATTTTGCTGAGGTGTACCAGCAGCTGCTAATTGATGCAGCACACCATTCTGTTCACAATATTCTCTTATAACATTATTGAGAAACTCAGTACCCTTGTCTGATCTGATTTTCACTACTGTCAAACTTTTCTCATTTTGCAATCTCTTCACAAGTTCAGGCATCTTTTAAAGTGTTTCACTTTTCTTGTCCATGAATACTACCCAAGTGTATCTTGAATAATCATACACTACTACCAGAGTGTACTTCTTTCCTGTTACACTTGTTGGTGTTACTGGTCCAAACAAATCCATGTGCATCAGCTCCAAAACTCTTTTGTTGATTGCTTAGTCTTTGACTTGAAGCTTGACTTGGTTTGTTTACCTTGCTGAAATGCATCACATATAGCATCCTTTTTGAATGTCATCTCAGGCAAACCAATTACTAACTTCTTTTTAACCAACTGATTGATATCATCAAAATTAAGATGATTCAGCTTCTTATTCCATAACCAATTCAGTTCTGACTTATTATGCACAATCAGGCATGTCTCTGGAACAACAGTAGACCAATCCACAACATACATGTTTTGTTGTCTTCTTCCAGCCAACGCAACTTGTTCACCTCTTTCACTAATGACAACACAGTACACTGCTGATTATTGTATATCAGTCAACTTTTATGATGCCAAGTTAAGTTCTTAACTTAGCAAATCTTTCACTGTCCAATGGCTTAGTAAAAATATCAGCAAGTTGATCTTCAGTAGAGATGTAAAGAACCACCACATCTTTCTTTTTAACATGATCTCTTATAAAATGATGTCTCGCATCAATATGCTTGGTTCTTGAGTGCAAAACAGGATTTTCTGTGATTGCAATTGCACTTGTGTTGTCACACATTATAGGAATTTCTCTTTCTTCAATTCCATAATCCCTTAATTGTTGTCTTATCCATAGTATTTGTGCACAGCAACTTCCAGAAGCTATATATTCAGCTTCAGCAGTGGAAGTTGATATAGAATTATGTTTCTTACTGAACCAAGAAACTAGTCTATTTCCCATCAACTGACAGGTTCCTGTGGTGCTTTTTCTATCAATCTTGCATCCAGCATAATCAGAATCTGAGTAGGATATAACTTTGAAGCTTCCATCTTTTGAATACCATATCCCTACTCCTATAGTCTCTTTTAGATACTTGAGAAACCTTTTTACTGTAGCTAAATGACTTTCCTTTGGTTTAGATTGAAATCTTGCACAAACACCTACAGCAAAGGATATATCAGGTCTGCTGGCAGTGAGGTACAGCAGACTTTTTATCATCCTTCTGTATAGAGTCTGATTAACATCTTTGCCTTCTTTATCTTCATCCAATCTGTTGTTGGTGCTCATAGGAGTTGATACTTTGGTGCTATTTTCCATACCAAACTTCTTCAGCAACTCCTTGGTATATTTAGTTTGATGAATGAAGATTCCATCTTTCATTTGTTTGACTTGTAATCCCAAGAAATAGTTCATTTCTCCCATCATACTCATTTGGAATTTACTTTTCATGAGATTAGCAAATTTTTCACATAGCAATTCATTTTCAGAACCAAAAATTATGTCATCAACATAAATTTGTACCTGCAGGGTGTTGTCCTCTTCATTGAATCTGAAAAGAGTCTTGTCAATGGTACCTTTGGTAAAACCATTGTCAACCAAGAATTGAGATAAGGTTTCATACCATGCTCTTGGTGCTTGTTTCAACCCATAAAGTGCCTTGTTGAGTCTATACACTTTATCTTCTTGATCTTTAACTTCAAAACCAGGAGGTTGTTGAACATAAACCTCTTCTTCCGGAATGCCATTTAGAAATGCACTCTTGACATCCATATGGTATACTTTGAAGTTTTTGTAAGCAGGATATGCCAAGAATAATCTTATAGCTTCCAATCTTGCAACTGGGGCATATGTCTCAGCAAAATCTATTCCTTCAGCTTGAGAATAGCCTTTTGCTACTAGTCTGGCCTTATTTCTTACAATGGTACCAGATTTATCCAATTTGTTTCTGTATACCCATTTAGTTCCAATTATATTTGCATGAGTAGGCCTTTCTACTAGTGTCCAAACTTGATTTCATTCAAATTCATTCAATTCCTCTTTCATAGCAATTATCCAATCTGGATCTGATATTGCTTCTTCAACAACTTTAGGTTCCATTTGAGATAGAAAACAAGTAAACATTGCTTCCAATTGTCTTCTAGTCCTTTCACATTGTTGTATATTGCCAATGACTAGTTCAGCAGGGTGATCCCTTAACCATTGTAGATTTTGGTTAGTTTGGTTCTCAGGAACATCATTTTCAGTAGGGTCTGCTGTTGCTTCAATAGGGGGTTCAGCAGATCCTTCAACTGCTTCAGTTGTTACATCAGTAGTTTTACCAGCAGGTTCTTCAGCAGGAACATAGTCAGAAACTTTTAAGTCATTTATCCTTTCCAAAACATCAACACATTCTGGATCAGTGACTTGGAGATTCTCAGCAGGTTCTGACACTTCATCTTCCATACCAGTGAACTTTGGTTCATCAAATACAACATGTATTGATTCTTCATGTTTCAATCTCCTTTTATTCAGTACCTTGAATTCCTTGCTGACAGAAGAATATCCCAAAAAGATTCTTTCATCTGATTTTGGTTGGAATGTCTTCAATTGCTCCTTATGATTCAAAATAAAACATTTGCTTCCAAATGGATGGAAATAAGATATATTTAGTTTCCTTCCATTCCATATCTCATAAGGTGTCTTCAGCAGCTTCTTGTTCACTGAAGTTCTATTTTGTGTATAGCATGCTGTATTGATTGCTTCAGCCCAATATCTTTCAGGTAATAATGCTTCACAAATCATAGTCCTTCCTACTTCTTTCAAGGTCCTGTTTCTTCTCTCAGCAACCCCATTTTGCTGAGGTGTACCAGCAGCTGCTAATTGATGCAGCACACCATTCTGTTCACAATATTCTCTTATAACTTTATTGAGAAACTCAGTACCCTTGTCTGATCTGATCTTCACTACTGTCAAACTTTTCTCATTTTGCAATCTCTTCAAAATTTCAGGCATCTTTTGAAGTGTTTCACTTTTCTTGTCCATGAATACTACCCAAGTGTATCTTGAATAATCATCCACTACTACCAGAGTGTACTTCTTTCCTGTTACACTTGTTGGTGTTACTGGTCCAAACAAATCCATGTGCATCAGCTCCAAAACTCTTTTTGTTGATTGCTTAGTCTTTGACTTGAAGCTTGACTTGGTTTGTTTACCTTGCTGAAATGCATCACATATAGCATCCTTTTTGAATGTCATCTCAGGCAAACCAATTACTAACTTCTTTTTCACCAACTGATTGATATCATCAAAATTAGATGATTCGGCTTCTTATTCCATAACCAATTCAGTTCTGACTTATTATGCACAATCAGTCATGTCTCTAGAACAGCAGTAGACCAATCCACAACATACATGTTTTGTTGTCTTCTTCCAGCCAACACAACTTGTTCACCTCTTTCACTAATGACAACACAGTAGCCTTTGTCAAAAGTGACCTTGTAACCCATGTCACAAAACTGTCCAATGCTCAGTAGGTTGTAGTCCAGTCCTTCCACAAATGCAACATTTCTGATAGTTAATCCATTCCCCACAAGTGTACCATACCCTCTTGTGTATCCTGGTGTGTTCTTGTTGCCAAAATTCACTCTTGGACCATCCTTTGCCACATAATTTGTCAAATAGTGCTTATTCTTTGTCATATGTCTGGAACATCCACTGTCAAAGTACTAGACACCCTACAAAACAAAGTTAATGTATTTTAGGTACCCAAAACTGTTTGGGTCCATAGTGGTCAGTGGTAAGCAAGACCCTTGGCAAATTTCCATAAGGTCTTCTTTGAAAAGTATCATACTTTTGTTCATACACGTATTCCACACTTCCATAAGGTCTAACACTTGGTTGTGTAGGATTCACATATGCTTTCTGGCCTTTTGGTACATAATGCTGTTTGAAGTGATTTCTATTGTTAGAAGTGTTAGTAATACCATCCGCAACGGAAGTGATTTAAGGATCTAGATCTATAAATTACACGTAATAAAATAACTAGATCTATATCTACAAGGGGGTTGTAGATCATACCTCTTGGATCTCAAAATCCAAGTTGAAGAACCGCAAAAGAAAGAATGCAAGAAGATGTGAAGATCACCACGATCTTCCGTACGTGTGATCCAAGCAACTCCCGGTGGAAGGAAATTCTCGACTCGAACCCTTCCGATATGCTACCCGGAAAAACCTCCAAGATTTTTCCCCAAACCCCTTGGCCGAATTTTCCTCTTGCTTTTCTTAAGAGTCGAAATTTGTGTAGTGTATTAGGCTTGGGAGAACTCTCTTTATATAGGAGAGTAAAACTTAACCTCCAAGGATTTTATTTTGCAATTAAAATAAATCCATTAAATAAAAAATAATCCCATAATATTCTAGAACAAATCTAGAATAATATTTATCTTTATTTCTTTCCATAAATATTTATCCAATAAATATTTTATGCACATGTCTTATTAATTCACAAAAAAACAATTTCTTGTTTCCTAAAATAAGCCATGGCCGAAATTCATCATCATTGACCTAGTCAATGTTATATTCGGCTATAATACACTAATTTGCCAAGATATGAAAAATGTCTTTTCCACATATTTAATTATTTAGCCCAAATAATTTAATAGTTCACTAAACAATTAATTCACATATCGTTTTAATAAAGTCCAACAAGAACTAAATTAATATTATTAGGATTCGACGTCCGAGAATAGCTATGCTATATTTGGAGGCACGTCGGGGACCATGGACTAATAATCAGCGGCTCCGATATATCAAATAAATAATTATCTTACGAACGAATAATTATATTCGATAAATCAATCACGGGAATATGCCACCATAATCCCGTGTTCGCACTCCTCCGATTATGAGATTATATTTATCTCCTCACGAGAATAATAATAAGCATCCATTGATATAATCATTACATATGGATTAATCCTCCATAGACTGTTCATTCTAAATCGGGAAGTTACCGTTAACCCTTTCTAGAACCTCTTATCCTTATTTACCATTAACCCCCTAGTGATCAATTAATTCATACAACTCACTGGTAGCTAATCAGTGTAATATGAACTCGTACGATCGATCAGTTTCTAGGATTAAAAAATAAGGGAACTGTCTATCTACTTCCATAAATTGAAGGAATGGATTCCGTATCTGTGATAACACAGACCACTCACTCAATCCAGTACAATGCCAAGATGGGGTAATTCAAACCACAGACTCAGTTTAATCCTTAACCGTAAAGTCAAACCTCATACTGATTCAAGCAGTTGATTGTGATCACCTCAGGATTAAGATATATCCATAAATATGATCATCCATTGATTCGATAAGACTTCTCGATTACGGAATTATATCGTGAACTCTAATCAAATCGGTCCAGCCCTATATGATATATCTATCATATATAAATGCCCCATTAGGTTCTCTTAACCGAAAGTCCGGATAAGACAATCACACCTATTGTGTTATGAGCACATTAATAGCACGTTAAAGGAGAGACCCGATACTCTCGATTAACTTCACTACGGGCTTATTGTATTTTAAGTACATCTCACTAACTCAATCCTCCCATGTATATCCCATACACTGAGTTAAGTGATTACATAAACGACATACTTTAGGGTTTTCTGTAGTGTAAATACTATTGTCACATCGGTGAATATGAGAATAATAAATATGAATAATAATATCATTTCATTTATTAAATAAAACAATTACAAAACTGTCTTTCGGGCATCACACATAACAATCTCCCACTTGCACGAAAGCATGTGAATAATTGTTTTAGAGCACACCCTATTATTTAAAATACAACAAACTACATCTCCCACTTGCTCTAAAGCAATGGAGACCCATCCCGTATTCTAGTACCCATTAAGCATATCATAACCATTGCAGATGACAAAATACACTCCGAGTGTGCCGTCGTAGGATAGGTCAGTGACTCGTGGAGTACCTACATCTAAATGTCATGGTCTAAATGATTAGTCAGGTTGTCGGCTCGAGATGATCCGTAGAATCGAAACGTTACCGGTCCATCTAATCATGTGGTACTTTCCCAATATGCTTTGGACCTCTAGTGATTTCGAAAATCCTTATAAGCTACCCCTTCATCGTGTGCACAATGATGTGGTATCGGCTTCCAAATCTAGAATCACTCCCAGATATGAAAAGGAAATCCTTAAGCTATATCGCCTCTCTAGCTACTACAAAAGCCGCTAATCACCCAACTAGTTAAAGTCAAGTTGGCGTTGCTGGATTCCTCCAGGCAATAGCTTTAACACAAGAGTAAACACTGAGCCCGAGATCGACTTAACGATCATCCTCAATCTGACTTAAAGTCAAAATCAATGTATCACACATATCCAAGTTCACACATGAATATGTCCGCATATTATTCCTCGTTCTCTTCAAGATACTAAAGGACATACTAAACTTGCTTTGTTAACCGCCGAATCTAAGATTCGATCAAAATTGAAGTTCAATAACCTGGCCATCTCTTACTAGAAAGAGAATCTATCCCATTTCTCTTGATCCGAAGATTTAGAGAGTCATTCCTGAGGCATAGGGTAGAACTTCCTCGTTGAATGTTGCATACACATATGCATCATCTTAACCAATAAGATGGATGGGAAACCGTTGGTGATTCTAATGAATTCGACCGAGTCAAACTCTTTAGAATGTTGTCCAAATCTCTGTTGCAGAGAATTGTGGCATTGTCAGATTCTGACTTCAGATAACACACCCATGTTGATTCCAATTGGTGCAGTGTTATCCTTCACAAACACTAATATATGTATATATTTACTACTGTACTAAAATTGATATCCAGTCTACAAAAGACTTATCAATATTCTGGTCAAATCCACATATTGTAGAAATATATGACTTCAATGACCGAGAGGATTGCTTTTTATCCACAAAGGACATAAGCCTTGACAGTCATCTTGTCATAAGTTCATAAGTCAATGTCCTTCTGTTTCGAATGAATCCAGACAACGTTTGTTTGGCAAGAAAGTCTCAGGGAATCACCCCTATTTTCTGCTTTTGAACGAAATCATGCAATACTAAGTGGTAAAAGAGTCCAAGGTCTGATTAACTCTCTACTTCTTAGGGAATTACCCCTAGACCACTCAGGCTTTGCTCACGAAAGATAAACTTTCCTATTCATTCTACTCTTTTTCGTGTAGATCCAATTACTCCCACTTTGGGCACGAGACGCTCAGGTGGTTCTACAAGAGTATGAACAGAACTGGAGTACCGAACTCCATTCACAGGGTTATGGCTATTAAACCAACCTCTAGTATCAAAATCCTATACTGCTCACAAAAGAGCCATAAGTCATCAATCGATCCTCAGACTACAAAGTCCGCACAAACCGTAATGGGTAATGGATAAACCATACTCCCAATACTTACTGGGTGGATCGAAATTCTAATCTTGTTTAGTAGTATTTAGTGTTATCACCAACAACCGATGTTGGATGTGGTCTGATTTTAATCAGTTAGTAACTACCTTGAGTAAACGTACTTCAAGGTTCAAGGTTTTGCTGTTCATGGATTCTATCAGAAAGGATGCAACAGTATAACTGTCCCTTCCCGATTTCAAGAATCCTATATCTAACCTTTATACTCAAAAGCTTAAAAGGTATATCACGAATGGTCATTGACCGAACGGATGCGCGAAATTCCCAGTCTTACCTTCAAGCACCGTGTGCTAAATGCTTATATTTATGGAAGTGGGGTGAACCGAATCCACACCTTATCCATAAATTCCAAAGCATATTCTAGGTAGACTTCTCGGCCTTACATTTCAATGTAAACCGTTATTTCGCTTCCAATATCTTTATTGAGTTAAGCAGTGTATTGTAGAACATCTAAAAACTATATAAGGAAATTTAACGGTTTCTCACTTAGTGAGAACATGTCACAATGAGGCAGGCTGAGCATCAGTCTCGAGGACTATGAATGGCCTATTCCGAGTATAGAATACTCTATCTCTGTTGAAAATGG
Organism: Gentiana straminea; assembly: GCA_036785695.1. NCBI lineage: Eukaryota > Viridiplantae > Streptophyta > Magnoliopsida > Gentianales > Gentianaceae > Gentiana > Gentiana straminea. The sequence continues at coordinate 1,591,167 of JAVUPR010000453.1, forward strand.
AGAAACCTCAAAATATTTTGGATAAACTTTCCGGAGTGTTTGAATAGTTATCAGACAAGAAGTCACTACTCGGAAGCTCCTACTAACTTGTATCTTTCATCAGACCCCGAAGGTCATCATGAACAAGCTATGTTACTTCTTTATAACCATTATCCTTTCCCGATTGAAAGGAAACTTAGTCATTGAACCTTTGAGACAATATAACCAGACTGGGAGAAAGGAATCACCCTGAGCCAATCTTCAGGTCTTGTCTTTTAGGGACTATGCACTAACTATGGAATATGAAGAAGTATTTATCTAAATATAGAAACCAATTTCTTTTAATAGTTCTTAAGATGTGTTTTATATACATATTTCAGCAGTTGTAAGTGGTTTTGACTTTATCAAACAAAAGTCCGAGTCTTGGATTCGTACTACAAATGGTATATGCACTTTCTATACGACAAACAAATTATCGAATAGAAGGTAAATCCTTTCGTTCCAACGAATCTTAAACAGAAAATAATTTTTCCGCGATATCCAGGGATTGAATCCGAGATTCATTTCCTTATATCACTCCCACTATTCAAGCTGAAATTAACTGCCCGTTGTTTATTCTTTTAATCGTTAAATGCACTGCTACCTTGTTCTTCCAAAGAACTTAGCTCGAGAAAATCGCCAAGGATTCATAGGTTGGTGATCCAAAATCACTGTCCTTATCCTCAGTTAATTAATTTTCGGTTCAGCCTTAAAATTTTCTCAGTTTAGATGACTAACACTTTTAGACATATTCTCCCATTCTTGACTTTCCGTGAATGGAAACAGTCTTGAACCAGCGGTTCGTTTGAGTAGGCACTACTCTTGAACCATGGGATGTCTATTTCGAGTGTTACTCGTCGGGACTTCTCGGATTTTTTAATATACCAGACAAAACAATAAATCATAACATTAAAGCTCCCACTAGTTTATCGGTTCCAAATACCGTCTAACGAGCAATGCTTTATTTTTATGATTTTCCGATTTTTTTTCGATTAGAAAATCTTTCGTACATAGTTCCAATGTTTCTAGAAAAAACAATAGATCATAAAGCTCCCACTAGTTCATCAATTCCAAATATCGTCCAACTAGTAACACTTCATGATTTTCTGATTTTTCAATTAGAAAATTACTCGTGTAATCCCTACACACTCAAAATTCACTAGAAGAATTCCGAAATCACCTTTGATCAAACTAAGTTTGTCTTCCGTTTGACACGAATGACACTGGTGACATACCTGTATGTCGCTCTGGTTTTTAAAAGGCTTAAGAGAAAATATCTCTTTCGGAAAATAATTGCATTATCGATTAACTAGTTCAACGTCCTAGTTACTTTCCACTTTTTAACGAAGTCAATACTAGTCAATTATTAATTTTTAAGCAATTTAGTAAGGGATATAATGCTGTAAATAAAATGACATATATTAATTCAAGTTTAACACTACTATATAAGTTTATTTTTGGAATTGTAATCTAAAATTAAGTCTACTCTACCATTCCAAGGTTTTAACCTCGCATCTCAGTGCCGCCTTAGGGTAGGTCAAAAAGATGACGGTTAAATCGAGACAATCTCATCAATGAATAACTTGTGAGAATCGAACATCCTACGAGAATCGAACATCCCTTTATTCATTGACTACCTTCCTTTTTTAGCATAGATATTATCAAGAATATCCTTTATGAGTGTGACCTAATATATCGGATCTCTTAGGTACGCCCCGAGTGTGCCGTCTTAGGATAGGTCAGTGACCCGACGAGTACCCGGAAATCCTATCCTTCCGGAGACCAAGCCATGAATGTTGATAGGGGTGAACACCAACCTTAGGGGGACGAAATCAAAGCGCCGCTAGGCGTCACCCTTCTCTCACTTACTTGTATCTATAGTAGAGGCCGTGGGGTTGGCTGTCGCCTCCCCCGCTCCCACTCAATATTTTGGAAGTGGTGGTGGGTTAACTAACAACGTCTTTTTGATGTTAACATAAAAGCACATCAAATCAAGGATTCCGAATGGTGTCGGTAACGTAGGCAAGCCTACCCGTCCTATTCGTTGGAACATATGTGACAGTCGGACGAAGTCGGGTCAAGAGAGCCCCATTGAGTTATGAAGGAATCACCCATCTGCTCGCCGGTGTAGCTTAATCTTGCCGGACCCCTGTGCATACATCACACTAGGAGGGTTAAGTCGGTCGAGCCTAGCTCAGTTGACCACCCAACCTATAGGCGAACCGTTTTTATCCAAGATTTTTTGTTCTTTTACCATCATTCAATCTCGTAGACACTACGAATCGAAAACGTGATCTCGTTTGGGCTTTAAGGCGGTTCACCGAGAACACACACCGAAAGGCTTAACGATTTCATAACCCGTCCTCGAATCTTTAATTAGTTACTAAATTAATTAATTACCACGTATTATTAAAGGGCCAAGGGTCCAAAAGGACATATTTTGGACTTAATAGGGTAAATAGGACACTAAGGAAACTTATTTGTTTATAAGGACACAAACTTACTACATAGACAAAAATAACCCTATTAACCAACAAGGAGGAGTTACGAAATATGAACCGCTGCAAAAAAAAAGTTGAAACCTCTATATACAAAAATTAAAGCTTTCAACGGCGAAGACAAACACCCAAATTCAAGAAAAATTGAAGCCAAGTCGAAGCAAAATCGCAGGTAAATCGAAGAAAAACCACACAGAAGAAGTAGCGAAATCGAGTAGAAGAGAGAAGAATCGCATTAAGACAGTGGCGGCACGAAATCGTGGACAATGGCGAGGAGAAAACAAGTGATTTCGGCGGAGAAGAGACGAAAAGCATCAAAATCGAAGAAAAATACGTAAGTATACATTATGACTGAATATCAACAATAGAAAAAATCAGAAATGTAGAGGTAGAAGAAAACAGGGTTTTTTTGTGCAAAATTGAAATGTGGTGCTAGGAAAATCAATAATAGGGCACAACAATAGTCATTGATTACATGTCACTAAATTATAACAAAATCAGAGATTGAAATTGTGCTTGAAATTCTCAAAGAAAGAAATTGTAACAGTTTTCGATAATGAAATATGTGGTCACTGCATTTTTGAACAAATTTCGGTTAGTTTATTCATGTACAAGTGATCATGTCACTGTATTCTGATTGGTTTAAGTGGTTTGTATAGTTCATTGCGTCTATATTGCTATAAATGCTGCTAAAATATAATGTCACTGCATATTGATAGAATGTCACTGCAATATAACATTGAAAATATAACTTCACTGCATTTACATAAATGAAAATGGCATGCCACTACATAATGAGTGAAGTTTCAGTATAGTTATAGAAGTAAAAAAACTTTGATGGCACTGAATTATAAACTAAAATAACATGTGACACCATTCACAATATTGAAAATATCATGTCACTGCATTTCATAATATCTAAGTACATTCATAATCTTCAACATATCATGTCACTACAATCACAACACTGAAAAATATCATATCAATGCACTAATAACATTAAAATTTAATGTCAGTCCATTAGTCTTACATTGAAACTACAAATACTTAGATGTCAAAGAATGGAAGTAAATTCATGTCGGTCAATTAGTCTTACATTGAAACTACAATTACTTAGATGTCACAGAATGGAAGTAACTCATATTTTTGCATGTTTACAGAACAAGAGAACAATATAGATCGACACTTAACAGCATACAACAGATATTCAAGGATATAGAGGGAAAAATCACAAAAGACCATGAAAAATTGATGGATGAAACACCATTCAGACATATATTTAGAGCATTCGAAAAGAAGAAGGTCATATTGGAGAAAAAGAAAAATGACATGTTGGATGACCTCATAAATACATACAACAAAGACAAAGGAGGTTTCAAGATTGGGAAGCACCATCATATGCCAACTAGAAATGATGTAAAGCTAATCTTTGGCATAGAAGATGGAAAGACAGAGGTTGGAGATATGACCACAAACCCATCCACAGACATATCCATTAAAACAATGATATTCTTTGATGTCAAAAGAATCAAGGTAAGTGCTGTCAAAGAAATAATAAAGGACATGATAAAGGAAAAGGATTCAACATCAATAGAAGACACGGTAAAGCTACTATGTCTTCTATTACTTGCAACAGTGTTCTTTGCCACCTCTGGCCAGCACATATCATGGGGGTTCCTGTATTATGTGGATGACTTGACTAGATTAAGTTCATATGATTGGTCATCTCACATACTCAAAGAACTACAAAATGGACTCAATCGAAAATGGACAAATGCAAGATATGTTAATGGATGCACTGTGTTCCTCCTGGTATGCTACTCACTGAACATTTCAATATAAATGTATTTCATTATAAATGATGCATGAAAAATCATGTCACTGCATTCTAAGTGAAGTTCATGTAATGGTATGTTACAGTGCTGGTTCTGCGAGCACACACATATGATACAAGATGTTGTGCAAGAGGAAAACAAAAAAAGAGCGGAAGCAGGAAAGAAGAGTATCTCAACTAGAGGAATTCCAAGGATGACAAAGTGGAACTTGAGAGATCTACAAAGTATTCTAACCAAAAGGAAACTACAAAACATGGGAGAATATAAGGTAAATAATTACAAGTACATTAAGAATGTTGTGATCAATAAAATGTCATGCTCAATGAATAGGCATTCTTAATTATTGCATTTCACTGCACAATTGCTGCTTGTCACTGCAGTTTTAAATTTAGTTTTTTAATACATGCCACTACAAGTCTTTCTATGGCATTGCAATATTAAGGCATGTCACTGCATTTTTAATGATGTCATTGCATTAGTAATGCAGGTTTTTTGTACAATAAGCTGAAAGATTACATGACACTAAAACTTTTTGTATGTCACTGCTCTATTATACCATGTCACTGCACTAGTAATGCACTTGTTTTTGTACAATAAGCTGAGAGATTACATGCCACTAGAATTCTTTGTATGTCACTACACTATTATACCATGTGAATGCATTAGTAATGCAGTTTTTTTCAACAACAACCTAAAACATCACATGCCAACATAACTGAATACGTGTGTATTGCAAAATGAAACAGTTCAATCCTAAAGAACTGACTCCTACATTGACTGAGTTGCTGCTGATACCAAGCTTGGGAGAGAGGGTAGAAAAAGGAAGCAGAGACAAGGAAACAGATGATGAAAGCCATGACATGCATGACGAAGAAAATCAACTGGAATCTGGAGAAGATCATATGCAAGCAGAAGGAAATGACGGGGAGTCTGAAGAGAATGACGAACACCAGCAAGCAGATGATGGAAATGACAGGCAGTCTGAAGAAAATGAGGGACACCGGGAAGCAGATGAAGGAAATCAACTGGAATCTGGAGAAGATGATATGCAAGTAGAAGGAAATGACGGGGAGTCTGAAGAGAATGATGAACACCAGGAAGCAGATGATGGAAATGACGGGCAGTCTGAAGAAAATGAGGGACACCGGGAAACAGATGAAGGAAATCAACTGGAATCTGGAGAAGATGATATGCAAGCAGAAGGAAATGAGATGGAGTCTGAAGAGAATGACGAAAACAAGGAAGCAGATAATGGAAATGACGGGGAGCCTACAGAAAATGAGGAACACTGGGAAGCAGACGAAGGAAATGACAGAGAGTGTGAAGGGAATGAGGGACACCAGAAAGAAGAAGAAGGAAATAACAGGGAGGCTGAACAGAATGAGGGATACCTGGAAGGAGATGACAAGCAAGAGGAATTGGAAGCACAAAAAAACAATGAAGTGATACAAGAACAACACTGTCCTCAACAACAGCCAACACAATCTGGAGATAAGTTTGGAAGCACTCTTTCATTCAGATTACTAACACCAACACCATCACCACCACAAGTACAACTACTCATTCAATTTTTTTATGCAAAGATTGATGTGATTCTTACGAATCAAATCCTTTGTTTTGCCCAGGAAGAAATTGAAGGTAGTCAATACGAGCTATGATCCGCGCCTTAGACCAAGACTACGGTTGGAACGCCACAACGTAATGCTCACTTACGTTGATAAGTTCTCAAAGGGGGCGATCCTCCAATCCAAGAAAATCTCACACACAAGGTGCACAATTAAGACAATGCTTAATCGAAAATAATATTTCACTCAAAACTAACTTGTTCATGAAAGGAGATAGTATGTGCCTTATATAGGCTACAAGTAAAAGACTAGTTTTCCTCCTAAACAATGTGGGAGAAAATTAACTAGTAAAATAAAGCCTAAGTAACTAAGACCTAGAAGGGGGCGCCACTTTCAATGGGCTTTTCTAGCCTTTCTTGTGTCATCTAAGCCCACAAGAAAATTATTAAATAAAGTCCACATAAAATAATTAAACAAGTCCAAACAAAACTAATAATGGCGCCACAAGCATTAGGTGTTGTCTTCAAGCCCAAAAGCATAGTGCATAAACAATATTGGAACTTCATCACTCTTTTTGCGTTGTCCAAACTCTTCATGGATCTCTTTCAACAATGTATTCAAGGCTTCTCTCATATTCTTCCTTTGGAGCCTTGTCAATGGTCCATCTCTAATGATCAATGGATCAATCTTCTTCATGGTTGCCAATGGATCGGGATCCCCATCGTAAAACTCATCATATATCACATCATTCCCTCCCGGTTGGGAAGGATGCGTCCTCGATCAAAGGGATTGTCGAAGAGAGTCAAATCAGCCACGTTGACAGAAGAAGAAATATTCCAATCCGGCGGCAAGTCAATCTTGTAAACATTATGGTTGATCCTCTCGAGAACTTGGAACGGTCCCTCGCCTTTCATGTGCAGCTTGGTCTTGCATTGCTTTGGGAACCTATCCTTGCGCAAGTGTAACCAAACATAATCGCCAGGTTCGAAGATGACTTCTTTGCGTCCTTTATTAGCTTGCTTAGCATACCGCGCCGTGGCTGCCTCCACATTCTTCCTTGCTTTCTCATGTAGCTCACGAACAAGTGCAGCCCGTTGTTCACCATCCAAGCTAACCTGCGCAATATCAGGTAAAGGAGCCAATGTAAAAGGCGTGTCCGGATTAAAACCGTAAACCATCTCAAATGGAGTAAATATAGAAGCAGAGTGTTTACACCTATTATAAGCAAATTCAGCGTAAGGTAAACAATCTTCCCAATTTTTGAGATTTTTCTGAACAAGACAACGAAGCAACTGACCCAACACACGATTAACCACTTCAGTTTGACCATCAGTTTGAGGATGAAATGCAGTAGAATAAAGTACTTAGTTCCTAAATGTCACGGATTTTATCAATGGAAAACAACAAGTAATAAAATTTATAAATCCGGTATTCCCCAAGTGTAGGGATCGTAGTATAGCGATTAATACCGGAGTCGGTCACAGGGAATCGGGGTATCTAGTTCATTAATTTTCCTAAGGTTGTTACTACTAAAACAAAACTAAAAACGATAAAATAAACTGGACAGAGGATTGTCAGTCCAAAGCCAGGAAGGATAAAAGCGAAAACGAAATCTAAACTATAAACTATAAAATAAACAGTAAACAAGATGATCATGGTGATTAAACAACGAACAAACAATAATCCACCGATCCCGCAACCCTCAATTTCCTCTCTAACCTATCTTATGATGATTCAATTCAAGTTGTGGTTCACCTATCAACAGTATGAATTCCTACTCTCGTAGATAATTCGTCTATCAATCTCATCATCTCTCGATCTATAGAGATTAACGCTCTCAAAACAAGGTGTAAGATCTCTCAATCCAGCAACCTAGATATTCAACCTATCAACTCTCGTTATGTCAAGGTTAAAAATCTCATCTTTCCTATGGTGATCTAAGGTTTACACCGACTCTCGTCATACGGTAAACATCAACAACAATTCATCTTTCGATATCGATTGCATAGCATATAAGCAAAGGAAAGATAACAACTTTGAATTAAAATCACAAAACAAATCTAGATTAAAAATAAAGAACCTGCTGAAACGGATTCACATGGTTTGAACAATTGCTCAGCCTCCAAGCATTCAGCATAAAGTAGCAGCAAAACGAAATAAAAAACGGAAAAGAAACAAGAAAAATCGCAACCCCAGCCTCCCCAAAGGGGCTGGGGCCGCCTAGGGTTTTCTCCTAATGATTGTGTATCAATAAGTCTCAATAATGTATGATTAGGGTTGGAATACGCGCTGCTATTTATAGAAAACTGAGGCGGCTGCTGCTATGTCGGCCGTGGACGCCCGTCCACTCCTCTGGACGCCCGTCCAGATGCCTTGGACTTTCTTCAGACGCCCGTCCACTCAGCGTCCAAACTCTCTGAATCAACTTTTTCCTCCTGGACGCCAGTCCACTTTGATGGACGCCAGTCCAGACTGGACGGGACTTGGACGCCAGTTCAGCTGGATCAATAACTTGATTTCTTCATCTTTATCTCTTTTCTTCAATCGATTTCATCTTTATCTCTTCTCCTCTTCATTAATCCGATTGTTAACCTCTTTTAATCCTCTTTTTGGTCGAAATTGTGTATCTACAATACATCCAACACATTGCAAAATGTAGTATCTTCCAAATCAATACAAAACCATCAATTTTACACATAAATCATACAATTTTGCAACTAACCCATTAAAAACATCACTTGCTCAATACTTCAATATAAAGCTCGATTTCTATGAAAAACATATAGATATGGGGGAAATTGACATAAAATATATCCTTATAAAACGTACAAAATCACCCTTAACACTAAACGCATCCATAAAACTCTCCAAAAATGACCAATGAATTTTGAAACAAATCAGCAATATATGAAGCATCATTAGTTTTAGAGCATGCAAGAAAGTGTGCCATCGTAGACAACCTATCCACTACCACAAAAACAGAATCGTGACCACTCTTAGAACGGGGTAAGCCTAACACAAAATCCATAGATAAATCGGTCCACGGTTGCGTAGGAATAGGGAGGGGCGTATATAAACCGTGGGGGTGGGATGTAGATTTAGCGGACTTACAAGTAATACAAGCATCACAATATTTAGCAACATCAACTTTCATACGAGGCCAATAAAAATGAGATTTAAGCATATCAAGCGTTTTAGTAATGCCAAAATGACCCATAAGACCACCACTATGTGCTTCACGCACCAATAAATCACGCATAGAACAACGAGGAATACAAAGGACATGATCTCGATACAAAAAACCCTCGCGTCTAAAGAACCTACCATCGGTTTATTATCGGTATTATGCCACTTAGTCATAAAATCCTCATCGAAGCATATAAATCCTTGATAAATTCAAAACCTAGGAATTTAGTTTGCATAGTGATAATTAAAGCGAGGCTACGAGAAAGAGCATCGGCGACCACATTATCTTGACCCTTTTTGTACTTAATAATATAAGGAAAGGACTCAATAAATTCAACCCAACGAACATGCCGCGGAATTAACTTACCCTGCCCTTTCAAGTACTTAAGCGATTCGTGATCAGTGTGTATGATAAACTCTCGTGGACGTAAATAATGTTGCCAAGTGTGAAGGGCTCTAACTAACGCAAACAATTCCTTATCATAATTTGCATAATTCAAAGAGGCACATTTAAGCTTTTCACTAAAATATGCAATAGGTCTACCTCTTGAGTTAAGACTCCACCAATACCCACACCCGATGCATCACATTCAATTTCAAAATGTTTATTAAAATCAGGAAGTGCAAGTATAGGGGCTGAAATTAAACGAGCTTTTAGAGTTTCGAAAGACTCCCTTTGCCGTGGACCCCAATAGAAGGGTACATTTTTCTTCACAAGCTCGTTCAGAGGGGCCGCGATGGTGCTAAAATCCTTGACAAAACGCCTGTAGAAGCTCGCTAAGCCATGGAAACTACGCACATCAGCCGCAGTTTGAGGTGTAGGCCAATCCTCGATAGCTTTAACCTTGTCACGATCAACTTCAACACCACGGTCACCGACTACAAAACCAAGAAAAACAACTCTATCCAAACAAAAGGAACATTTTTTTAGATTAGCATAGAAAGTGAGCATCGCGAAGCGTAGACAAAACAAACACGTAGGTGAACTATGTGATCATCTAAATTGTGGCTATAAATCAGAATATCATCAAAATAAACTACCACAAATTTATTTATAAACTCGCGAAGCACCTCATTCATTAAACACATGAAGGTACTAGGTGCATTAGTCAAGCCAAAGGGCATAACCAACCACTAATATAATCCAAATTTGGTTTTAAAGGCTGTCTTCCATTCATCACCTTCTCTAATACGAACTTGGTGATAACCACTCTTAAGATCAATTTTAGTAAAAAATTTAGCACCCTTAAGTTCATCTAGCATGTCATCTAAACGAGGAATGGGATAACGATATTTTACCGTAATTTGATTAATGGAACGACTGTCCATGCACATTCTCCATTCACCTCCTTTCTTGGGCACAACGAGGCGGAGTGCGCACAAGGGCTCATAGACTCTTGAATTTTGCCTTTAGCTAATAACTCATCGACTTGTTTCTTTATCTCTAAAGTTTCGGCTGGGTTTGCTCGATAAGCCGGACGATTGGGCAATGCGAGCCCGGCACGAGGTCAATATGATGCTCCACGCCTCGCAATGGTGGTAAGCCACCGGGTTCCTCCTCGGGGAATACATCGGCAAACTCTGTAAAACAGAGCACACAACACTAGGTAGAGAACCGGTGAGATCGCTTACAAGCATTAAACAAGGGGAAGGGGGAGGGGGCAACTCGGCCAAGTCACCTTTGGTGAGTGTGTGGGGCCGGTTGTAAGTGTAGGGGAGGGATTATGGGGTCTTTGCATAAGAAAAGAAATACAACCTGGTCGGAGTCAATGGTATCAATGACTTCAGTGGCTTTGGCATAGAAGTTCCTACACACGCGCGCACATTTTGACTTTTCAACTTTATTACCTCCCTCACTAGATGTGGCACCGACACTCGCAATTGACTTTTCTACTTTATCACTCCCTCGTCGAGAAACTACATCGACCTCCCTTACCAATTTTTTGTTTCAACTCTTATTTTTCCCTCAGTCCTAAGGCCCTCATTCTTTTTCTCTCCCGTCAATTTGTTTTCTTCACTTTTCAACTTTTCACCCTCTTTCCTTTTATTTTCCTCACGAGCTCGTGTGAGTGCGAGCTGATCTTGACGGACTTGCTCGGGGGTAAGAGCGGATAATGCATAACTCTTGCCCTTATGACGAACTGTGTACTTGTTCAAAAACCCATCAAACAAAACCTTTTGATCGTATTGCCACGGACGACCCAATAAAATGTGGCTGACTTCCAAAGGGACTACATCACATAATATCTCATCTTCGTATTTCCCAACGCTAAAAGAAATCAACGCTTTTTTTGTAACATTCAATTCTCCTGCGTTATTCAGCCATTGCAACTTGTAGGGGTGGGGATGAGGAACAGTAGGTAAACCCATACGATCAATCAAATCCACGCTAACAACATTAGCACAACTACCAGAATCAACAATAAGAGAACAAAGTTTACCATTTAGCATACAGCGGGTATGGAAAATATTCTCACGTTGGACACCGTCCTCAAGTGTAGCACTGGTAGTGAGAACCTTTTTAAGCACAAAAATCGAACCCGCAGGTGGGTCACACTCAATATCATCCTCTTCAACTACATACTCATCCAGCTCAAAGTCCTCCGCATTAAAACCATCACCATCTACAGTCTCTTCAACTACTACCATATTACGTCTAGTAGGGCTTTCAGACGCAACATGACCAACTCCGGTACACTTAAAACACTTAACATCACGAGGCTGCTTAATGCGGCGGTCAACACCTTTACCCTTCTCACCTTCCTTAGCTTTAGAAGCATTATAGGAAGTAGTAGGGGCTGTCCGAGGTGCACTCCGTACAAAATTCGAGCATCTCCTCTAGGTGAAACGGACGGAAAGATGAAGAAGTACCTCCAATGGATTTGTTAACGAGTGGATTTTTGTCGTTTCAGCGCCTCTCAATCGTACGAGCCGTTTGTAACATGTCATCCAAAGTATTACAACCACGTAACTCCAATGGTTGCCCAATTTCCAATCGCATACCACATAAAAAACGTTGCATAGTGACCATGTCCTCTTCTTCAACCTGTGATCGTGCCAAAGTAGTCATCATCTCTTCATAGAAATCATCTACCGAACGTTCTCCCTGTTTCATTGTCTGAAGAGCACGATAGAGGTCTTGATAATACGATATAGGAACAAAGCGAGTGCGCATTATCTCTTTCAAAAGTGTCCATGAACGTATAGGTGGTATGTACGTATTTGGTACGCATGAAGCGTACCGATTCCACCACACCATAGCATAACCTGTAAACTCCAATTGAGCAAGATTGCACTTCTTCTCCTCGGTATAATTGTTACATGCAAAGATCTGATCTAGCTTACTCTCCCAATCAAGATATACCGAAGCACTACCGGAACCCGCAAAACTAGGAAGCTTCATCTTTACTGTGTCATATTATTATCCGGAATGTACGCATCCTCGTCAGTATGTTGATCAGCATGATCACGGAGCTGTGGAACATTAATTACACGGACCGGTTGTCGAAGTCGAGGTACCGCAGTAGGAGGTGCGGGTTGTGCACCATCAGGTTGGGCACCACGATTAAGATGAACCATTTGGGCTGTTAAATGCTGAATGGATGCCCTCATAGCAGTCATCTCCGCAAAAACCCTTTCGAATTTTGCATCATTCTCGTTATTAAATTCCTTGCTAAATTCTTTGACATGGGCAGCCAATCTCTCTTCAAGATACTCATTACTCAAATTTTTAGAATGTTTAGAGTCCTCCATAGGATAGACAATAAACCCTCACCAAGACACTCGTGTTTACACTCTCCCTCGCTCTTGCGGAAAGTAAAGCACCCATTTTATAAACAAATCAAAATAACAAGCAAAACGAATCTAGGCTAGGGTTAGGCTTGGGACGGGTTTAAATCACCAAAACTTTCGTAACACCAAATTTTGCACAAGAACTCTACGACACAACACAAGCTACAAAAAACAAAAAAATTTCTTGCAGAATTTTCCCGCCAATTTTACTCGTTTTTTTATCACAAAAATTTTCGTAAATTATGCATAACTTTCCCGCCATTTTACTCTCTTTTTTTTTCTAGGCTGGGATGCCTTTTGGACGATTACACAACCTACAAAATTATACGCACAGCAAATAAACGACTGACGAAACCACTAAACACAAACTAGGGTTCGTAATTTCAAGAACGTAGATCTTGATTACGAAAGAGTGAATCCGATGAGTTCTTGATCGTTCTCGGTGTGAAAATAGGGTTTAGGGTTGAAAGGTTGCGGTTTTGGGGGTGTTGCAACCTTATTATCCGGGGATGTTTAGGGCGTAGGTAGGGTCGATTGCGAAACGGATGTGTGTGTATTGTAGCAATATTATCCGGGCTGCGAGGAAGAAGGTCTGAAGGTTTGAAGAAAATTTGAAGGTTTCGGTTTAGGGTTCTTAAGAACATGCAGGAACTAGGGTTTTCGAGTTTCCTTATTTGTTGGATCACTACTCGAGGAACAACTATGATCAGAACGATCAAAACAGCAAAACAACGATCAAAACAGCAAAGCGAACGATCAAGAACAGATTTTGAGGATGACGATCAACACAGCAGAACAGCAAATTTCGTTTCTTTTTTTTTATATATTTTTTTCAATGGATGAACAAGAACAACTTTGCAGCAAATAGGACGCAGGAAGCAAGAATCAACAATGAAGAACGAATAGAAAAGAAAACGAAAAGGGATATTTGATTACCAACAATTACTGAGCTCTGATACCAACTGATGTGATTCTTACGAATCAAATCCTTTGTTTTGCCCAGGAAGAAATTGAAGGTAGTCAATACGAGCTATGATCCGCGCCTTAGACCAAGACTACGGTTGGAACGCCACAACGTAATGCTCACTTACGTTGATAAGTTCTCAAAGGGGGCGATCCTCCAATCCAAGAGAATCTCACACACAAGGTGCACAATTAAGACAATGCTTAATCGAAAATAATATTTCACTCAAAACTAACTTGTTCATGAAAGGAGATAGTATGTGCCTTATATAGGCTACAAGTAAAAGACTAGTTTTCCTCCTAAGCAATGTGGGAGAAAATTAACTAGTAAAATAAAGCCTAAGTAAGTAAGACCTAGAAGGGGGCGCCACTTTCAATGGGCTTTTCTAGCCTTTCTTGTGTCATCTAAGCCCACAAGATAATTATTAAATAAAGTCCACATAAAATAATTAAACAAGTCCAAACAAAACTAACAATGGCGCCACAAGCATTAGGTGTTGTCTTCAAGCCCAAAAGCATAGTGCATAAACAATATTGGAACTTCATCACTCTTTTTGGGCTGTCCAAACTCTTCATGGATCTCTTTCAACAATGTATTCAAGGCTTCTCTCATATTCTTCCTTTGGAGCCTTGTCAATGGTCCATCTCTAATGATCAATGGATCAATCTTCTTCATGGTTGCCAATGGATCGGGATCCTCATCGTAAAACTCATCATATATCACATCAAAGATGATCCATGATATTATAAATGAATATCAGAATTTGAAACTACGAACAACTTGTGCAGGATGTGCATGATCCAATTGAAGAAATGAAGGAGCAAAACAAATTCTTGTCAAAAGAATTACAAGATGCGAAGAGCAAAATTGAAGAACTAGAGCAACACATGGTAATGAGTACTACAAACTACTATCATTCTCACAGCATCAACAGATGTCACTGCATCAAAAGATGTCACTGCATCAAATGATGTCACTCCAAATAAACAAAAACCATCATACTAACATGCAACTTCATTCAGTAAATAATCTATATATTAAATATATTTACGGGGAAAAATGGAAGACTGATGAAGCAAATGCTGAGTTGATGAAGAAGAGAATTCAAGAGCTAGAGCATGACAATGTAAGCTTAAGTTCAAAAATGGAAAGCATGAAGAAGGTAGAAGCTGAAATCTTGAACAAAAACAATCAGCTTGAAGCACAATCTAGACAGCTGAATGAGACACTAGATGTGATTAGTACTGAGAGAACAGAATTGGAGTTGCAAGTATCCGAATTGAATGATAAGATGAAGATTGCTCTGTCTACAATTAATCAGCAAAAAGACAATGAAAAAAAGAAAGATGAGTACATAAAAACATTGTTAGACATCTACAATGAACAGGGAGAACAACAGAAAAACATGGCTTCTATGTTACAAGAGCAAGATAAAAAAACGAAGATTAATTGACGGACTTAGAGAAGAAGTGAAAAACCTGCATGAAAAATTGTTTGACAGGGAAACAACAATCGGGGATTTGAAAACTGACCTTCAAGATAAGAAAGAAAGCAATGAAGGATTGAAAGAGAAAATGCAGAGACAGGAAGCTAAAATTCAAGAAATGGAAAACAAAATCCAACAACTCCCGGATGAATATGATTCTCTTGCTACTCATCAAGTGACACAAAATCTACATGAAGAACATGCTGATATTCAACAAGTCACCCCTGGTAAACAACAAGAACATGGGGATAGGCATCAAGTCACCCCAGATTTCACAATTGAAAGGGGAGTGAAGAAAAATTCAAGAAAGAGACCAAAGAATGAGGATCCTGATTTTCAGTACCCAAAATAGAAAAAGAAAGCAAAACAAGCAAAAAAGCAAGAATACTTCATACCTGACGAAAATCCGGAGTTTCAGGGAAAAATCATAATCAAAGGCAACAAAGATGAATACTATTGTGGACCACACATTGTTCCAGAAGTATTCAAAAGAATTCAGGAAGTCAACGATAAGAAAGGGAAAGAGTAAGCACAACTTACTAAACAACATCATTAAACATAAAGATTCTTGATATATATAATACTAACAACATACTATTATTGCAGGGGTATAGTCTGGGCAAAGACAGTAGGTGATTACCCATATGTCACCGTCAACTCAATAATGGAAGTTCTAAATGACTTGTACATAGATGAATCGGTAAAAAATCTAACTATCATCATCTTGTCACTCCATAGTATTGTCACTTTCATGATATCATCCGCATATTCTTGTCAATGCATCTTGGTGTCACTTTGGATTAGTTGACATGAATATCTAGCATTACAACAAATGGTAAATACATATACAGGGAAAAAAACATTGCTTTTGATGTTCACCAACGGCAAATAAATAAACTAACTTACTATAATGAAATTTGAAACAGGTGGTTGAAGGGTTCGCTGAGCTCTTAAAAAGTGCAAATGTAGTTAAACCTAACTACCAAATATTCTCTACAGCGACATGGGTACGCATACAAATTAATTTGAATAAATAAATTTAAGATTACATTCATAATCTGATCAATATGGAAGCTTCAGGCTATACTAGAAGAGCTTGAGCGTGACAAAAAGTTATCAAATGAACAATTGGAAAGAATGGTGGAAAGCATATATGAAGGACATAAGTCACTTCAAATTAACAGAAAAGGAGTCACTGCAAAAGAATCAAAACTACCAAAGGTAGAGTGTACAAAAACACAATCATCATAAAAAAGCACAAAATAAATGGAAGGACAGTTAACACAGGGAGTTGAAAAAACAAGGGGTCATGGAATTCCCAATCTCAATTCAAAAAAGAAAAAAAAAAAAACAAAAGAAAAAAACAAAACAAAACTGCATTAAAAACAAGTGTCACTGCACTAAAATCAGATGTCACTGCAGGAAAATCAACTGTCACTGCATAAAAAATAAATTGTAACTGTAAATAAAACATACCATTCTCACCATCCTTCCCAGTTGCAGCCAACAAATGACCATTCATATCAAATTTCAAATGTGCCCCATCAAGAAACGACATTGGTCGACAATACTTGAACCCACGAATACAAGCATCAAACGCAATACACATCCGATGAAAACGCCGTGATTCGAGGTTGCACTTCAAAAAATACACGGAGAACCAGGATTCGTTTCACGAACACTAGCAACATAACCTGGTATTCTTTTGAATGAGTTTTCAACATCACCATATAAAGAATCCCTAGCCTTTTTAACGACACCAAGCAACATCATAAGAAGCTGGATTCATATAATCAGTGGCTGTCGCAAGTCGCAAATCTGTTGCAGAATAACTTGGATCATCACGAACCTTAGAAACAATCAACTTGGAAAGAAGATCAGAAGTCATCCGACGATCTCGGCCAAAAGATCTGGAAGATGTACCACACGTATGAACATTGCACAATAAATTTACATAAAAGAATCCATTTGATTTCCGTTTTGAAGCATGAACATTCCAAAGCAACGAGTTTACTTCATCCTTCTTCGCACGAACGACATAAATCCTATTATTATCATTCTTTGTGTACACGTACTTAAAACCAGTTTCTATAGACAATTTACGCAAGCAATCCCTAAATTCACAAGCACCACCAACAAAACGTTGACCTTCCCCGATTAATATTTTATCCCAACCAAGAGTTAAGCGATTACTATCACTCGAAGATGTACAAGACGATAAAAGACAAACTTCATCATCAACATTATCCTCCACTCCAACACAGCTACCACCATTGTAAGACGATGCAGAACCAACCAAACCAGTGCCTACAACCTCCACATTAACGCGCTTAGCATTATAAGATTCAGCAACACAAATCATGGCCTGAACATCATCATCACAGCTTAAGAGACACTTCGGATTATCAGGCAAAAAGTAATAAAGACTAATACATAAGTCCTTCAAATCAATCCAGCGATTTGAAATTCTATCAACGATAGACTTGAAGGTAGTAGTAGGTGTCGCAGTCATGACACATGTCTCTTCTTTGTAGGAGCACATAAGAATCAGCATTGTAATCCTGGAAGCAATAAAAACCAAACAAAATATGAATGCATGTAAGAAAAAAGAACACAGTCACTGCATAACTACATGTCACTGCATAACTACATGTCACTGCATAACTAATAACAACTCAATGCATTGACCACAACCGATGAATAATAATTCCAACTCAAATTACACTACAATCACTAAAAAATATTATTGAAAAAAATTCTGATATGTTAATCCAGTACCTAAATCAATAACATAATATATCAATACAAAAACATTATATCTCTAACTACATAGCAGAAGTCACTGCATAAAATTAAATTTCAATACATTTATTACAAGATTCACCAGCAACACTGACATATATCACTACATATGCAAAATGAGGGATAAATCACATAAAACATCAATGCATAAAACAACAGACTGACAAAACTAACAATAAATGTCAATAATGAAACATGTCACTGCATTAAAAGCAACAAATAAACACTCAACGACACCCTAAATAACCCTGGTTAGAATTCAATCACGGTTCATGTACAGTAAATTCACAGAACTACAATCACTTAACATAAAACTAACAGATGTACTAATTCCAAATCAAAGTACACTTCAAATATGACAATAACAATTCAACATAATGATCATATATTCAAAACAATCATCATACTCTTGAATCGAAGTAGCACATCAATAATATATCACTACAGAAATCATTAATGTAAGATAAACTATTCAGTCACTGCATAAACACATGAAAAAACACTGGTGTCAAAAATTAAAAAAATATCTCAGATATTCAAAGCAATGATCATATATTCAGAACAAGGATTATTTCAACAAATATAAAAACATCAGAATACAAGTAATGCACACTGTAATCGATAAATTAGAATCAGAAAACATCAAATTAAGATCCAGCTGCACAATGATGGATAATTAATGTAAACTAAATAGAAAATGGTGAATATTATCGGGAAAATAAAGGAATCAGATTATCCAACACAAATACGATCCAAACGCCGATTTACAAAGCTCAATTCGACGAATCCAACACAACCAAGCAGCAGAAATTGAATCACGAAGCAGCAGAAAATTACACTGAAGACGATAGCACAACAAAAAATCAGACAAATTCTGAGCCGTAATGAATTGATGGATTAATACGCTGGATTATAAGCAAAAGCAACGAGAGAATGAAGCAGAATTTCAGTAAATATGATCCGAGATTCTGGTATGAAAAGTGTTTACGATGGATTAAAGCAGATGCGAGATTCTGGTATGAAAAGTGTGTTAAATGAGCTAAAGGGTAATAGTGGAAAAGCAAATGAAATGTGTCCTTATAAACAAATAAGATTTTAGGGTGTCCTAAATGCCTATTAAGTGTCCAAATTAGTCCTTATAAACAAATATCCATTAATTAAATTTTAACTAATTACGCGAGTTTGTATACATGCCTATTTTAATTATCAAAATTAAAACTCTACATGTATGCATGGAGTGGATTTATGATATGATGCATGTCATGGCAATTCCGATTTTATATCTATTTTATGATCAAACACATAAAAAATAAATTGCGGAAAATTTAAACAGCGAGATGGATTGTTGGTACCCCCGTATCTAATCTATCCTAGGAAAACAGTAAATTACATAATCTATGTCTTCGAGTCTTGATCTTCGAATCTTGAACTCGAACCACCGGATCACGAACCACGAACACCCGAGAGGAGAAAAGGTTTTTTAATTAAATAAATCCAATTTATTTGATAAATAAAACCCTTTTTTTTTATTATTACATGTTACATGCGGCTGTTACACAAAAAAATTATTTTCCAAAAATTAAAAAAAAAAAAAAATTTCGTTGTGCCAAACGGCAGTTTTCCATAAAAAAAATTAGGTTAAACAAAAGGTTAATGCAGCCGCATGCAATTTTATTATACAGGACTTATAGCGACGCTTTTCAGCGTCGCAGAAAGTCCTGTAGCGTAGATTCTTAATTAAAATCAGGTTTTTATCCGTTTCTCCTCGTTCATACCTTCGGTTTCGACTTAATCTGCAACTTTTCTTCAAGATCTTAATCTTTTCGAGCCCGGAACATCAAAATTACAATAAAAGATGTTACTTTTACATAAATTTCGAAAATTGACATAAAAAAATACAATTCCTATGCTCAATTGTTACTAAACAAAGGAGCTACAAAATAGATCTAACGAGTAAACAGTACCAACCCCAATCCATCTCTTCAACCAAGACATTCATAACATAAAAAAAACAATTTTCGGCCACTTTTTTAAAAAAAAATTGGGACAAAAAATCTACATGTTTAATTATTTAGCCCAAATAATTTAATAGTTCACTAAACAATTAATTCACATATCGTTTTAATAAAGTCCAACAAGAACTAAATTAATATTATTAGGATTCGACGTCCGAGAATAGCTATGCTATATTTGGAGGCATGTCAGGGACCATGGACTAATAATCAGCGGCTCCGATAAATCAAATAAATAATTATCTTACGAACAGAATAATTATATTCGATAAATCAATCACGAAATATGCCACCATAATCCCGTATTCGCACTCCTCCGATTATGAGATTATATTTATCTCCTCACGAGAATAATAATAAGCGTCCATTGATATAATCATTACATATGGATTAATCCTCCATGATGTTCATTCTAAATCGGGAAGTTACCGTTAACCCTTTTTAGAACCTCTTATCTTTATTTACCATTAACCCCTAGTGATCAATTAATTCATACAACTCTTTGGTAGCTAATCGGTGTAATATGAACTCGTACGATCGATCGGTTTAGGATTAACAAATAAGGGAAGCTGTCTATCTACTTCCATAAATGGAAGGAATGGATTCCGTATCCGTGATAACACGGACCACTCACTCAATCCAAGTACAATGCCAAGATGGGGTAATTCGGACCACGGACTCGGTTTAATCCTTAACCGTCAAGTCAAACCTCATGCGATTCAAGCGGTTGATTTGTGATCACCTCGGGATTAAAATATATCCATAAATATGATCATCCATTGATTCGATAAGACTTCTCGATTACGGAATTATATCGTGAACTCTAATCAAATCGGTCCGATACTATATGATATATCTATCATATATAAATGCCCCATTAGGTTCTCTTAACCGAAAGTCCGCATAAGACAATCACACCTATTGTGTTATGGGCACATTAATAGCACGTTAAAGGAGAGACCCGATACTCTCGATTAACTTCACTACGGGCTTATTGTATTTTAAGTACATCTCACTAACTCAATCCTCCCGTGTATATCCCATACACTGAGTTAAGTGATTACATAAACGATATACTTTAGGGTTTTCTGTAGTGTAAATACTATTGTCACATCGATGAATATGAGAATAATAAATATGAATAATAATATCATTTCATTTATTAAATAAAACAATTACAAAATTATCTTCCGGGCATCACACCTAACAAGAAGCACTAGCATAACCATAGGTTTGATGTCTGTTAGGAGCAGCCTTGTAATATGGAGTCTGATGAGGTCCATGCTGAGGTCTTGTATAAGTCCTCTGCTGAGTCCTCTGCTGATTCCATAGCTGAGGTTTTACCCTAGCATTATGGTTATGTCTATTGTTTCTAGCAGTTGGGACAGGAATATTCCAATCATCATCAGTAGGGAACAGTCTACCTTTCCCCCTGAGATAAGTATCCCTAGTATGATTAACATTTTTAGGTTTAGGATTCTTATCCTTGGAATATTTCTGATTTTTGCCCTTTTGTGGTCCAGCAGACTTGGCAGTAGGTCTTCTATCAGTAGGTCTAGAAGGTACAGCATTCCTACTCTTGGATTTATTCCTTTTGTTAGGTGTTGTTGACCTTTTTGACTTCTGATTTTGCTTCCTTGAAGTCTTCTCAGTAGGTTTCACTGCCTCAGCAACCTTTTCGGGAGTTGGATCTTGTGCAGGTACAAACTTAAGACCAATTCGGGTACTAGGTTCAATTACCTTACTGGATCCACTCTTATTAGATTGTTGAGTTCCAAATCCAAGGCATGTTCTATCACCATAAGGCTTTTCAGATTTGAATGCAGTGTTGGAACTAGATTGTTCAGCAGGTACTGAATGTACAGCAGGCTTATGTTGATTTTGCTCAAAATCTTTTTCCTTATCTTTGAGAATTCTTAATTCAGCTTTTAACCTTTCAACTTCTGTTTGAAGAGCTTCTTTTTCAACCTTCACAATCTCATAACCAGATTTTATTTTCCTCAGTTGATTAAGGATGGCATCCAAAGTTTCTTCATTGTCATAATTTTTTGGATTTGAACCACAAGTTGATTCACAGTCACTTTCAGCAGGAGTGTTTATAGATACAGAATTGTATACCTCCTCAGTTTCATCCATATTTGCCATCAAAGCATAATCATCCATGTCAGCAACAAGTGCAGTATCATCAGATTCATTTCCTTTTTTAGATTCAACTTCATATCCTGATTCATCATCAGCAACCATTGCTTTCTTGCTAGGTCTTCTTTGCTGATTCTTATTCTTCAGTAGGTCTGGATGTCCAGGTTTCTTGCAGTTGAAGCATAGATAATCATGTTCATTTTTCTGTTTTAGTTCAGGACAGTCAGGTTTGAAGTGTCCTGGTTTCTTGCATTGAAAGCACAAGTAATCATTGTCTTTCTTGGATTCTTCCTTCTTCTTTTCACTAGATTTCTTTATGAAATTCCTTGGAGAACCCCTTCATGTTTTCATCATTCTGATTTTCTTGCTCAGTAAGGCAATTTGCCCTTGCATCTCATCCAGTAGATCATCTTGAGCTCCTGATGATTCTTCTTGATGTGTGGCAGCCAATGCAGTAGTCTTTGGTTCTTCCTTTTCAGTCTCAGGTGCAAGTTTCTTACTGAATTCATAAGCCTTGAGATCTGAAAATAACTTGAAGGTGTCCTCCTCATATAGTCTTCTCATTTCTTCTTTGGCAGTAACCTTCATTTCCCAAACTTCTTTTGCTGGTAGGGCTTCTAAGATTTTCGTATTGATTTCTTCTTTTGAGTAGTCTACATTCAGTAGGGTGAGTTCATCCATGATAGCATTGAATCTTGACTCCATTTGTTCAATAGTTTCATTTAGTTTCATTTTGAAATCTTGAAACTTCTTTTTGGCTACACTAATCTTGTTTTTCTGGATAGTATCAGTGCCTTCACAGATTAGTTGTAACTTATCCCAAAGTTCTTTTACAGTCTTGCAATCCTTCATTTTCATGTACATATTGCTATCCAATGTTCTATATATGATATCAATAGCAATAGTGTTGAGGTTTGCTCTTTTTCTATCTTCATCATTCCACTCTTTTTTTGGCTTTGGAACATACTGAGTTTGACCATCCACAGTTATAGCTTTTGTGATTTCCAGTGGTCCATCAGTCAGCACATCCATCATCTCATCATGTGTTGCAGCTAGAAAATCCTACATATGACGTTTATACTCATAAAAACGAACACATCAATATAGTTCTAGCATACTGGTTGTTATCCATGATGCAAAGCTTTGAAAATAAGAAACTTCAAAAAGTTTTCAAAGTATTTTCACAAGCACAACAAGTAGGATTACTTCAGAACAGAAGCACGGCTCTAATACCAATTGTAGGTCCCTTGAAAAGGCTTTGGTTAAGTTTAGAGGGGGTGAATAAACTTAACACTTAAAACTTTTGGAGTTAACAAACTCAGCAAGATCAGTAGCCTGCTGACTGCTCAGTAGTCTGTTGACCACTCAGTAGTCTGCTGACAATAAATATTATTGAATTTGTTGCAGCGGAATATATTCAAATTAAGCCTTATTACTTGTTTAAATATGATACTAAGTATTAGATACTCAGCAGTGTAAATGTGTGATTCAGTTGCTAGTTTCAGTAAGTTGATATGGTTAGTATACTAAATGCAGAAAGTAAATACAGAAAGTAAGTGGGCAAATTTTATAGTGGTTCCAGGTGGTGTAATCCTGTCAGTCCACTCTTCTCTTGTGATGTTGGAGGAAATTCACTAGAGATCTTTGAGGTTGCAGTTACAAAAACCCCTAAGATGTCTGTCCTTCACCAATAACAATGGCTTCACAAATTGAATATTTGGAACAGGTAGGATTGCTGCTCCAAAGTATTCCACTGGTCCTTGAATGGTAGAATTGCCTCTTCACCAGCTCCTCCACAAACAACAGTTCTTGACACCTAAGTGCTTCTCTATCTTCAACAGGTTTCTTGTAAAAGAAAGTTTGAATCAAGTGAATGATTCAACAGTCAGCAGCTTGATCAGGATGAAATTATCAGCAGCTTGATATCTTCAAGTGTGTAGACTTGATGTAACTTGATAGCAGGTTACACTTGAAGAGTTTTCTGGATCAGTAGCTTTAAGCTTAGTGAAGTCAGCAGGGTGATTTCTTGATAATAAACTAGATAGCTTAAGATAGATTGTTATTTTTCATCACTTGTATCAGAATCAGGAGTCTTCTATTTATAGGTGAGAATCCGGTGACTTATGTTTAAAATTCAAACATAGCCGTTTCAGATTTGTCCCCATCTTGACTTGCTTTCTGTCCCTGTACATAGTACTGACACTGTCAGTTTGCTTTTTGATAGTTTTCAGTCTGTCCACCCTTTGACTTATGTCCATTGGATAAAGCTCTGAATCTTTCCAACGTTCTTTTAATCTTGACCATTGATTTGTTGACAATATCAAGGCTTGTAATCCATTCTTATCCTTGTAATCTTCCAATGTACCCTTTGATTAAATCAAGATTTACATTCAGCAAATTCCTGTGTATGTAAGTCTGCTGAAATGCATGTGTCAATCGGTTGTCTGAAGTTTTGTGTTTATAAAACACTTTAGCTGATTGTTTTCTATCTAACTTTTTATTGTGAAGTTAGAGTACACCAATTTGAACATAACTAAGTTCCAAACATCACTTAACTTATGGAACTCAGACCTTGTACACAAGGTATATGTAATCAGTTTAGGTCATCACAGACTTCCCTAAATTCTGATTTCATATCCTTGACTTTAAATACTAAGTTTGATCCCTTAGCCTTCAAAAACTGAGTTTGAACCCTCAGCCTTCAGTCTTCAGCAGGTTCCTAACTAGTCTACTTACCTAGTTACCATACTGACCTAGACAGGTCTGCTGATAAAGTCAGCTGACCTAATTACAATGCTTGTTTGATCAAACCTATACAAAAATCAAACTCTAATAAACTTATACATTTGATCTAGACATCTTTTTGCCTTTGCTCTATAACAGCTAGTCTGGCACTCATCATTAAAACTTAAAATAAGTCCAACAGATTATTTCCGTAAACCTTCTTTAATACATCTTATCCTTATTTACCATTAACCCACTAGTGATCAATTAGTTCATAACCAATACGAACTCCCGGGATCGATCAAGTTTTAGGATTAACAAATAAGGGATTGTCGTTCTACTTCCCGCAGGAAGGAATGGATTCCATATCTATGAAACACACACTTCTCACCCATTCCAGAATAGTGCCAACAAAAAAGTGAATCGGACCGTTCCTCTTAGCGATCCTTAACGAACACAACAAACCCTATCCCGAAACAAGTAGAGTACGTAATCACTTCATGATTAAGGTTAATCCATATATGATCATGGATTAAGGTTAATCCATATATAATCACTTCAGGATAAAGGTTAATCCATATATCTTGTGATTCAATAAGATTTCTCAATCATGGAATTATATGAGAAACTTAGATTAAATAGGTCCAGTCATATACGACTATCATCATATATAAATGCCTCACTTAGACAACCAATGTCGACGGTCCGGATAAGACGGTCACACCATAAAGTATTCTGGGCGCATTATTGGTGGTTTAATCAATAGACCTCATACTTTGATTAACTTCACCACGGACTAATAGTTCAAGTGTATCACCATAAACTTAATCCTCGTGTGTGACACACACTAAGTTATATTGCTACATATGATACGACTTAGGGTTTTCACTAGTGTATTACTTACAAGCACGAAGCAAGTAATAAGATGAGAATAAATCTGTCATTTATTAATTCTAAAAACAATTACATAAATTGTCTTTCGGGCGCTACTTCCAACAATCTCCCACTTGCCCGTAAGGACAAGCAACAATTGTCTTTCGGGCACACTATATCTAACAATCTCCCACTTGCCCGTAAAGACAAGCAATGATTGTTTTTAGAGCACCACACCCTTATTCTTTCTATCCACAACATTCTCCCACTTGCTCTAAAGAAGATGAGACATATCTCCCAATTTCATACCCTCCAAGCGCTCATCAGTGACATTAGATGCCACGCGTCTTGGTAAATTGATCAGCTAGGTTGTCGGTTTTGAGGCGATCTTTAGGACCGAAACGTCGCCTCTCTGCACGATCTGTCTGACCAGGTGGAACTTACTTTCAATATGCTTTTGACCTCTTGTGATTGCGAAGATCCTTTGCATGAGCTACCTCTCAACTGTTTTCAAAATGATATCGGCTCAACGAGACCTGGAATCACTTCCCGATCCAACAAAGAACTTCTCAAGCCACACTGCCTCTTTAGCTGCTCCGAAAGCTGCTATGTATTCGACTAACAGAGTCAAATTGGCAGTGCTGGATTGCTCCATACCGTAGCTTCATCATAATGAGTAAACACGAGCCTGAGATCGATTCACGATCATCCTTAATCTGACAAAAAATCAGAATCAGTGTAGTCAACGACACTCAAGTTCGCACCCGAATACATAAGCATATGATTCCTCGTTCTCTAAAGATACTTGAGGATGCACTATAATGCTGTCAACGCCCGAATCCAAGACTCGACTTTTATTGACTTTTAATAACCTGACTTTCTCTATCCAAAAGAGAATCTATCCCATTTTCTCTATATCCGAAGATTGAGAGAATTATTCCGTGAGGGGTTGGGTAGGAAACCTCTCGTTGAATTTTGCATTCGAAAATGCATTATCATCTTAACAATAAGATGAAAGGGACACCGCCAACAACTTATTCTCATGAATTCGACCGAATCGATTCTAAGAATATAGTCCACTTCTCTGATTCAGAGAATCTTGGCTTGTCAGTTTCTGACTTTAGATAACACACTCAAGTTGTTCCAAACTGTTGCAGTGTTACCTATATGAACACTAACGTCTACTACTTTACCAATATTGATTCTCTGGTCTACAAAAGACTCATCAATATTCAGGTCAAGCCCACACATTTAAAACATGTGACCTTTAATGACCTAGAGGTTTACTTTAATCCACCGATGGATATAAGCTTAGGCAGTCAATCTGCCATTGGCTTTAAGCTAAAACCCTTCTGTTCCGAATGAATTCAAGCTCCATTGTACGGCAAGAAAGTTTCAGGGCATCACCCCTGTTAATCTTTCTGCTTTCCATAGAGTTAAGCAAGGCTGAGTGGTGAGAAAGTTTCAGGGCATCACCCATTTTGAACTATCTACTTCTCGGGGAGTTACCCCCAAAACCACTTGGATTAGCTTTGATAGTTAAACTTTCTCATTCATTCGTCTCTTCTACACGTAGATCCAATTACTCACTGGGCCTGAGACACTCAGGTGGTTCTACAAGAGTATGAACAGATCTGGAGTACCAAAACTCCATATACAGGTTTATGGCTTTAAACCAACCTCTATTATCAGAATCCTATACAGTCTTCCCCAAAAGACCATAGGTGATCAATCACCCCCAGTAGACTGTAAAGTCTACATAATCACAGCGGGTCAATGGTTAAACCATACTCCCACTGCATTTGGGTGGATTGATATTCTGATCTAGTTCAGTAGTATTAATCAGCGTAATCCCCAACAACCAATGTTGGATGTGGTCTGATTAAATCAGATAGTAACTCTTTGAGTAACTGTACTTCAAAGTTTAAGGTTGTTATTTAAACATCCTTTCGAAAAGGAAAGGCCGTGACAAGATACAAGAATCACTTTCCAACCTTCACTCATTGTATTAAGATATTTCATGATCAGTCACCATCTGAACGTGTATGCAAAATCTCCAATCCTACCTTCAAGCACCAAGTGCTAAATGCCTTTATTTTCGGAAGTGGAGTAAACGTAGTTCACTCCTTATCCATAAATTCATAAGCATCTTCTAGGTAGACTTCTCGGTATTACATAATAATGTATACCGTTATTTTGTAATCAATATCTTAATCGAGTTAAGCAGTGTATTGTAGCATATCAATAACTATACAAGACAATACATGGTTTATCCTTACAGAGAAATCGTTTCACTCGGAGGTAGGCCAAGCATCGGTGCCAAAACCATGCCATAGCCTATATCTGAGTATGGAATACTCGTTTCTCTGGTAATATAGAGATTCCTCCAAATATTTAGATAAACTAATCGGCGTTTCGAGTAGTCATTTGACAAAATGTCTATTTCTCAAAAGCTCCCACTAGCTTGTATCCTTCATAAGATCCCGAAGGTCAATATGAACAAGCTATGTTACTTCTTTAGCTTTATTACCCTTTCCTAATTGAAAGGTTACTTAGTCATTTTTCCTTTGAGATAGTGTTCTTAGATTGGGAGATAGGAATCACCCTTAGCCAGTCTTCAGATCTTATTTTTAGGATATATGCACTAATTAATAGATGTTGAAGAATCGTTTATCTAAATACGGAAACCATTTGTCTTAATAGCTTATAATGTGTTACATATACCTTTTCAGCATTACTTAGTGGTTCTGACTTTATCAAACAAAAGTTCGAGTCTCGGAATCGTATACAAATGTCATATTCACTTTCTTTAAGGCAACTTTATTATCGGTTTGAAAGTGAATCCATTTGTTCCAACGAATCCGAAAACGAAATTATATTTCTTTGATATTCAAGGATTAAAATCCGAAATTTATTCCTTATATCACTCCCACTATCTTAGCTGAGATAACAGCCCGTTGTTTACTATTTATCATGAATGCCTAGCTACCTTATTCTAACAAAAGAATTTTAGCTTCTGAGTCAAATTACTCGGTTAAGAGAGTCTATAAGGATTCATAGGTTAGTGATCCGAAATCACTTTCCTTATCCTTCACTTTCTTTTATTAATATTTCGGTTTAGCCTTTAACTTATTTAGTTTAGATGACTTACACTTGTAGACATTTACCTTCCCATTCTTGGCTTTCTTTGAAGGAAATGGCCGTGAACTAGCAGTTCATTTGAGTAGACACTACTCGTGAACCGTGGGTTGTCTAGTGAGATTGATATCAAATCATTCTCGTCATCTTTAAACTAATTTTTCTTCCTTCTAATTTGTAAGTGGCGCATTTTGTGATATCTTATTGTGTTAGGAGGAACTCTCTTTATATAGAAAAATAACAAGCCAAGAGAGTTATCCTTTTCACACCACAAAAACTTATTCCCATAAGGAAAAAATATTTTTGCTACAAAATAAGAGATAATTCCCAAAAAATCAATCTCTTAATTTTTCCATTAATTATCCAACTAATAGATAATTAATTAATTACACATGTGACATAATCTAGAAAAATTTCTTCTCCCAAATTAATTACATGTGGCGACACTTATTTTATCATTTTTAATAGAAAATGTCTTTTCTATTTTAGGAGACCAAGCCATGCATTTTGATAGCGGTGAAGGCCATCCTTAGGGGGGCGAAATCAAAGCGGCACGAGGCGTCACCATTCTCTCACTTGCTTGTGTCAACAGTAGAGGCTGTGGGGTCGGTTGTCACCTTCCCCGCTCCCACTCGTTATTTTGAAAAATAGGTAGTCTTATTAGGATTTTCAGAATTTCTTAAGCATCCGAAAAACAATAAATCATGAATATTTAATTAATCCTCCCACTAGATCATCGGTTCAAATACCGTCTAACTAGTGTCACTTATTCACGACTTTCCAATTTCTCGGATTTTTAAATTCTTTGTATAGACACTACACAATTAAAATTCGCCAAGAACTTTATAATCCTAATCTATTAGGACTTGTGAATTTTCCATCAAATCGAAAAACAATAAATCATAAATTTAAAGCTCCCACTAGTTTATCGGTTCCAAATACCGTCTAACCAGTGACACTATATTCATGATTTTCCAATTTATCGATTATTTATAAAATTTCTTGTGTTGACACTACACAACAAAAATTCACCAATGAATGTATAGTCCTAATAATGTCATGATAAAAATTTAATTTGGATCTCGGAATTTTTTTCAATAATCCGAAAACAATAAATCACGAAAAGCAATCACCAACTTATCGGTTCCAAATAATGTCTAGTTGGTGTCCTATCTTTTCACGATTTTCCAATTTTCTCGATCATCAAAATCCTTTTACGTAGACACTACATAAATAAAATTCAAAAAAAAATTCTGGGGTTGTTGAATTTTTCGAATAAGTCGAAAAACAATAAATCAAGAAAAGCAACCAGCAACTTGTCGGTTTTAAACCCTGGCTGAGCTTTAACCGAGTTCACCGAATGGTGTCGGGATTGACTAAGCCGACCCGTCCTCTTCGTTGGTTCCTATACGACGGCTAGATGAATCGGGCTAAGGTTGCCCCATTGAGCCTCAGTTCGCCGGATAGCTTGACCTTGCCGGACCCCCGACGCTAACGTCGTACTTGGACGGACAAGTCGAGTCGAGCCGAAGCCGTTGACCGCCCGAACCAATTTTCGAACATTTTGCTTAGTTGGTGTCCAACTTTTCCGGATTTTCCAATTTTTGATTATCAAAATTCAAAATTTATGTAGACACTACATAACCTAAACCCCGTTGGATTTATTATCCCAAATTAAGTTTATCATGTGAATTTTATATCCCGATAAAATTTCGTTTGTTTTAATTTATTTGATCAATTACCTAAATTAATTATCGTGTTTATACATGTCTAATTAATGTCACGATTAATTATCTACATATATGCATATGCTAAAAGTGGAATTCATAAATATGATGCATATCATGGCATGATTATTTCACATAAATTATCAAACATAAAAATAAATACGTAAAAATAAACAACTGAGAAGGAAAAAAAAAAATTAAATTAAATCCAGCAGCCGCATCAATTGACCCCATCTTGATCCCAAATTGATGCATGATGCCTTTGATAAATTTGATCTTTACATGCAGCCGCCGTTTTTGTTTTTTTTTTTTTTTTTCCTTTGTATTCAGCCGCAGCTTCTTTTATCACCTGGGAGCAGCCGCAGCTTCCATGATGTCTCTTCCATGAATCTTGTTGCTTATCCATTTTGATTTATTTGCCGACGGATCCGAAAAAAAAAATTACTAGTACTATGAAATTTAAATTGCCAAAAATAAATTACAAATTTTCCTATACTCGTATAATACTAGTTATACGAGATTACAATAGATCTAACGGTAAATGAGTATCAACCCCAATCCATCTCGTCAACCACAACATTCAATCGCATATAATAAAAATAAAAGATGCAACCTAATATGCAATTCCACTCCTAAATTAATTAATTATGCTCTCGGTATCGTAAAACTTGAACCTTGGCTCCGATACCACATGCTAGAAGTAATAGCACCGATCGAGACACTCGATCTTTGCACAGCGGAAGCTTATGCGATTTACGATGTGAGACATAACTAATTAATCCTACGAGAAGATTAAAGATTTACCTTTTCGGAAAGGACGAGATAATCGACCAAAGGGAGAAGCCGTGATCTTCCGGATTGTATCTCCAAGCGACGACTGGACGTCGATCCTCGCCGTAGAACCTCCTCGAATATGCACAACTAAGGCAAGAAACTAATTTTTCTTCCTTCTAATTTGTAAGTGGCGCATTTTGTGATATCTTATTGTCTTTGGAGGAGGGCTCTCTTTATATAGGAAAATAACAAGCCAAGAGAGTTAACCTTTTCACACCACAAAAACATATTCCCATAAGGAAAAGATATTTTTGCTACAAATTAAGAGAAAATTCCCAAAAAATCAATCTCTTAATTTTTCCATTAATTATCCAACAAATATATAATTAATTAATTACACATGTGACATAATCTAGAAAAATTTCTTCTCCCAAATTAATTACATGTGGCGCCACTTATTTTATTATTTTTAATAGAAAATGTATTTTCTATTTTACATATTATTTACCAAATAAATAATATTGTATATTCATTAAATAGACCAACTATTTAATTTAATCTCGAGGTTCCATAAAACGAGAAAACACTCGCGTGTTAGGAGCCAAACCGGGGACCATGGACCTATAACCAGTAGCTACAATAAATTAAATAAATATTCATCGAACAGAATACTTCTACTTAATTCATTAATTCCGGAATTACGCCACCATAAATCCGAAACTGAACTCTATCGATTATAGATATAACTTATTCTCAAAACGTCGAATCGAGTCGATAAGTGTCCATTGATATAATCATTTCATATAAACTAACCCTCCATAGACTATCCGTACTGAAGTAGGATTATTTCCGTAAACCTTCTTCAATACATCTTATCCTTATTTACCATTAACCCACTAGTGATCAATTAGTTCATAACCAATACGAACTCCCGGGATCGATCGGTTTCTAGGATTAACAAATAAGGGGATTGTCTTTCTACTTCCCGCAGGAAGGAATGGATTCCATATCTGTGAGACACACACTTCTCACTCATTCCAGAATAGTGCCAACGTGAAAGTGATTCGGACCGCGCCTCTTAGCGATCCTTAACGAACACATCAAACCATATCCTGAAACAAGTAGGAGTCTGTAATCACTTCAGGATTAAGGTTAATCCATATATGATCATCTTGTGATTCAATAAGATTTCTCAATCACGGAATTATATGAGAAACTCATATTAAATCGGTCCAGTCCTATACGACTATCATCATATATAAATGCCCCACTTAGACAACCAATGTCGACGGTCCGGATAAGACGGTCACACCATAAAGTGGGCGCATTATTGGTGGTTTAATCAATAGACCACATACTTTGATTAACTTCACCACGGACTAATAGTTCAAGTGTATCACCATAAACTTAATCCTCATGTGTGACACACACTAAGTTATATGGCTACATATGATACGACTTAGGGTTTTCAGTAGTGTATTACTTACAAGCACGAAACAAGTAATAAGATGAGAATAAATCTGTCATTTATTAATTCTAAAAACAATTACATAAATTGTCTTTCGGGCGCTACTTCCAACAATCTCCCACTTGCCCGTAAGGACAAGCAACAATTGTCTTTCGGGCACACTATATCTAACAGAAGGCATGGATGAACTTCCGAGTTAAGGTCTTAAAGTCTGAGATCGACCTGGGAGGAATCTTGTTGAACCACTCTCTGGCTCTTCCTGTTAGCAATGCAGAGAAGGATTTGCACTTTATCTCATCTGAGGCGTTGTACAAGTTCATGTGTGAGATGTACCGATGCATATGATCAAAAGGATCCTTGGACCCATCATATGATTCAATCTTAGGGATCTTGAACCCCGATGGTCGGGGGTAGTTGTCGATGTACTCGGTGAAGGGTGACACACAGAGGAGCAGCTCGATCATCTGATCGTCTTCCGAGCAGAGCGTCCAGTTCGGCCTTAGCCGTGTCATTAGGGTTTTGGGCATTTTTTGGTTCCGTATGCCCACTGGACTCCACAAACTCATGCTTTTTATGAGTTTCTTGGTGCAGATCAGTTTCTGATACTTCTGGGGGGTTCCTCCCCTTGAGGGCTCCATCCAGTATGGCCTTAAGAGTGAAATTATCTATATTTTTCAGGGTCTCAATCAACACATGGTTGGCTGGATCCTGGAGGGCCGGATTAGGCTAATGAGTTTGATCCTCAGCGACGTTTGCCTTTTTCTGAGCAGCCGTAGCATGTGCTTCTCATTGGGTGGTTGCAGCTGTTCCACCCGGTTGAGTTGGATCCATTGGATCTGCAGTTTTCTTGCCCTAGTTCTTTGGTGGCATGGTTGCTTATTAGAACTCTGGGATTGATTTGATCGTTTATCATAAAGAAAGACCCTCCTTCTTGCGCCAATTGACGATGCAAGGATTCGTTTATGAATAAATCCGGGCTGAGTATCTTGGTGATAAAGATCCAAATCCCTTAGAACCCTAATTCGTATTAAGAGGGGCGTGTTTGGGTGTTTACTTTAGACTGAGCTCTCGAGTTATTTCTCTTGAGTTGTCTACGTATCCAATAGTTGAATTGGAATCAAGTCTTCCGTAATTCCTTAGGGTTGTTTATATAAGAGATGTCTCATCCCTTTCCTTGTCCTGCAAGGAATTGTATTATAATTATTATTATTATTTCCCTAAGGATATACACGCATAAATCCCTCTGATTTTGGGATAATTATGGACATATTTAATGTCAATATCACAATCTTTATGACTGAGGATTCTTTCCTTGTTTATACTGAGTTATCCTACTCGTGGAATAACAGCCGGGTTGATCTGAGCGTCCGGTGTTCAGCCCCCAAGGCTACTATGCCGATCTGAGCAGCTCCTCTTCGCCATGCCTTGGCCGACCTGCGGTGGCTGGAGGAGGAGTTTATGCCGATCTTCCACCTGGGATAAGGGCCCTACCCTTTAGTTATGTTTCTGGGGCTCCTGGCCTTAGATGCCCTATGTTTATGGACTAGTCATTTATTACGTCCTAAGAGGACGACACGTGGCGTAATTCAGGTCGGTTATCATATCCCCAAAAGAATATTCTTAGAATATTCATTAACATTCCATTTTATAAAAGATTATTTTATCAAATATCAACTTTTATATTCAAAAATTAAACAAACAAAAAACAAAAAAAGCAGGGAAAAGGCATTCGAATTTTGTTGTCGGGTATTAGCCGGCAGCAAATTTGATGAGAAATAGTTATCAACATCAATTTGGTGCAAAACACAACAAGCCATTGTAGTAAAATTTCTTCATAAATTTGTTGATTTGCTGTCGGGTTTAAACTCCCGTTGGAGATGCTTTTGTTGGTAAAACTGTATCGTGTGTGGAGTGATTCACAGAATAGATTCATAATTAATGAAAGAATTACGGAAAGATGATCATAGAGAATAAACAACACGAAGAGAAGATTCGTTTTATTAACTATATCTATCAAAATAACTTTTATCGTACAAATCTAACTCGAACAATGAAAAATGAAAGTTGGATGCATAAAATAAAGGAGTATAGATCAAACTGATGTGAGTAGTTACTCATTCTTCTGAAGACAAATTGCTCGGAATGGGTCCATACGGTAGTAGCAATTGTCTCCCAATATACAAGGCTTCACGTCTCGGATTTAGAGTTGACACGAATTCTTGAATTTTAATTGGTCGGATGACACAATCACATGCCAAAAATAAAATTAATTTATGGTTAATTTCATAAAGAAATTACTTCCAAAAAATTAATGGCAACATCCGAACCGAACCGAGCCGTGCTCAAACACGAGCCGAGCCGGCCGGATGGACGGCGGTGACACGCGCACGTGTGGAATTATCTAAGTCTTCCCATCTGCACAAAGTGCTTTGCCCCTTGGGGAACATCCATAAGAGTCACACTAGCTCTTATATATGGAGCTCAAGTCTCCCATTTCTCGAATGTGGGAGAGTTTGAGTTGATCACACCTTCAACTACTCTCCCACACATGTTTTACACAACCTTTAGACATTAATTTCTTATTCACTCGATATCCGAATCGAATGATTTCAAACCAAACACCATCTACACCATGAGTAGTATTTTTAGATGTAGTAATCTCCCGATGAATTACACCGGAGGGTATACAAAATTTACGCTAAATTTGACTGTTTCAACCCATGTCTCAAACCCCCATTTCATGGGATTTGGCTTATACCTCCAACAGCTCTTACTTGAATAGATATTCACCAGCCGTATGCATTAGATCATAATGTTATTTACTTAATTTATACAAGTTTTATGTTCGGATTTCGATTTGGTTTTAATTTTTTCCGTTGTTGGGTTGAATTCAATTCATCTAGGAATGACTTGAACGAAAAGGCTCGTTGCTGCAGGTGCTGCTCCCGAAGCGGCGAGCCCGGCGAACTTTTTCGGGTCGTATTACAATCGTTTTTGTTTGGGTCAAGTCGTTCGGTTTCAAACACTAATATCTAAAATATTTTGAAATGTATCTTATTCACCAATTGTAAACTACAATAAAAATAATTTTTTGGCATAGTTGTTTTTGCCACAACTAAATTTTTTTTGTTGCTAATATACCTACATTTAGACACAATAACATGGCAAATGAGAAAAACTAAGTATATATTAGCCACAATTTTTTTATTAAGGCGAAAACTACTGTGGTAAAGAGTATTTTTCTTCTAGACTCTCTATAATACCTGACTATAAACAATGGTGTAAGGTTTATGGTACATATTGCTTCCCATGCCATGTACAATAAAAACTATTATCAATTTTTGAGTACCGACAAAACAAGACATTTTTCCTATATAGTGACGAATTGATGACATCAAAATTAATTATATTTCATTATTCAACGCTTCCGTATACGAAGATAAATAGTTTTGTTTATTACACTACAACTAATTAAGAAATGAAATAAAAAGGTGAGAAATAGAAATACTACTTAAAAAACAATTTTGAAACCAGTAAAAAAATAAAAAATTCCGGAACACTCTAGGACTCACACTACCCCTATATAAGTGCGCATACCAAGACCCACTATTTCCATCTTTCCTAGGAGAGTCCCTTCTTTCAAATATATTTTTAATGTGAGATATAAAAAAGATGGAGTCCGTTTTCAAACACAATCGTGGTAGGGTTCTCGCTGAAAATGTTTGTGGCGGCCGCCCGTTTATAAATTTTTCTGTAGAAGGGATCTCGTGGAAAATTTTAATGGCGGAAAGATCGTCGATCATGGCATATCATTCAGATATCTCAATTGATAGGTAATCTACTCTTGTTTTTCTCATTTTCTATTTAATACTGGTTACTGTTTCCTTTCAGATTTGAATAGAATTTTTTTTTTTTTTTTTTGGAGATTTAGATCCGTATAGAATTGGAAGACCATTCTAGTTATTGTTTCGTTTCCGATCTCTATAGATTTTTTCAAATCCAGATCTGTACAAAATTTGGAAGACCATCTTACAGTTTTTTTATAAACCTTTAAATATATTACTTCGTTGAGAATGAGAGGCGAAGGCCTAAGGAATAAAGCGTTGGTAAAATAATGCACAACTAATTTGTATTGTTTATCTCTTTATATACACCGTGGGATTAGGGTTGACTCTCACTTGTATGCAAGTAAACGCGAGAGAAAGGAATGCAAGTAAACGCAATGAAAGGCAACAAACTCGGTATATATTAAACTCTTGTTGTTAATATGAGTCATATCATTATAGTTTCTTCTTGATGCTTTCATTGATTTCCATTCACTTTCCAAATCAACCTTGACTTACTTTTTAGTGCTTTATGTATATTTACGCACATGATCTATTTGTTAACAATTTAATGATTCTGATGAAGGATTGGTGGCTATTAATGATGAGAATCGTGTATTGAGTATTGAGGAGATTGAAGATCTTCAACGCCAGGAATATGAAGAGATGATGAATGCCATTAAGGAACTCGAAGATTTGCAACGTAAAGAATACGAAGAGATGATTAACAAAATGGAGGATTTTGATGAACTAATGAGAAAAATGGAAGAGGAAGAAGAAAATGAAAGGCAAATGCCCGCACAATATAGGCTTTACTATGATTCATGTGGAAACGAAGTCGACTCTTCGGACTCCGAAGGTGTAATCATTTGCTAACAACCTTTAATTTGTGTTTGAACCGTGTTTTATTAGACTTTTTATGTTGTCTTATGTTTTTCTTGTTATGTTTGTTTTAAGTTTTTTTTCGTAGTACCGTATTTTCGTTTTGTAATTAAATAATGTTGATGATATGTTGTTCGAAGATGTTGTTGTTGTTATTATTATTATTATTATTATTAGCTAACATTTCTAACGATTACATAGCTAACATTACAACATAAAGTGTCCTCCAACTCATAATCTTCGAAAGCATAGGTCACGTTGGGATTGATTGCATCATCGTAATCCATGGTGCAAATGTCGATAAGGGACCACATTATTGGATTGATGAAAGTAGAGTACACACGTTAATACTCCTATGGTGCAAATGCAACATTGTTTACGAATGTAGTTTATATACTAGAATTTTTATGTGGTGATTGAGGTTTAAAGGCGAGGGTATAGCAATTGATTGAGGTTGTTGTTAGTGCTAATTGTTGATTGTGCTTTGTATTGAAAATGGTAGACAATTATTGTGAAATTGCACTACTTGAATGACAAAAAGTAGAAACATGAATCTTATATTTTCATTTTTATGCTTTTAGATTCTTGAAAATTTTCTTCACAATGTCAAATGTTGCTAAGAAGCATTACGCCTTGATATCGGGGCATTTATCATTGGCTTCGGAAAATGTTTAAAGTAGATTGTACTTTGTATCGAAAATGATAGACAAATATCGTTAATTGCATATAAATGACTCATGGCCTTCTACGTTACGCATAGAACAATTTTCGGGGTACACTACTACACTTTGCGAAGGTTGATAGAGCTAACAATCATCAATCTATAAAATATTCTCTTGAATTATAAGTGTGTTTGTTTGCGTGTGTTTGTATTTGTGTTGTCTAGTGGTGTCAATATGTATTGGTCAAGTCAATAATCGAGAGGTACGTAATCTATTGCCTTGAAAAGCCAAGTAAAAAGGTCGGGAAGTGTCCACATTTCATGCAATTTGCAATACAAACAAAATTCATAAATTTGAAGCAAATGTTCAATTCTTCTTCAATGGGACAACTTTACCGGATTTGTAGCTTAAATATAACCTAATTCACTTTCATCGTCTTTCAAGGGATGATGCTAGATACTACATACACCTAACAAAAACAAAAACGGTAAATCACCAAATCGAAAAATTAGCCTTTG
Source organism: Gentiana straminea (assembly GCA_036785695.1). Taxonomy (NCBI): domain Eukaryota; kingdom Viridiplantae; phylum Streptophyta; class Magnoliopsida; order Gentianales; family Gentianaceae; genus Gentiana; species Gentiana straminea. Next base: position 1,630,054 of record JAVUPR010000453.1, read on the forward strand.
CCGAGCAAAATTAACGCCCATCATATGAATAAAAAAGGTGAATAACATGAATTATTGAAATTAATTCATGAAGAAGTTCTTGTGCTCTATGTGTAATTTTTTTGAGATTGAATAAACTTCAGTTACATTTTTTTTTACCATGTTCCATTTGCACCACATAACCACCCATGGCAGCCTCATCAACACCCACCACCACCACACCTTCTCATGTTTCCTCAAAGCCAAATAACTATTTTCACTTTTCTCTTTGCATTTCTTTCCACTTTTTTTTTTATCTTTCTTTCTTTCACACTGATCTGCAACTTTCTTGATGTAACTACAGTACATCCAATAGGGGGTGCAACCATCTACATGCCTTTGAAACTTCCTTGATTTTTATAAATAACTAATAAGTACAGAACAAAAGCTAGTAGCATGGATAGTTACTGCAGTAAAGAGGAAACAGAAACCTCTCTGTAATTGCGTCGACTCTTGCTATCAACTACAACCACTCTGTAGAAAGGCCGGTGCTTGCATCCAAACCGCATCAACCTCAATTTTACGGCCATTTTTTCTCTTCTTCAACCACACGAGCTTTCGGTTTGGTTTTGGTGTGTGGGTGTTTCACCGTTATCATGGCAAGTACTACAATTTCGAGTGGTAAGGAAGGATTTCTCGCGAGAGAAAGAATGGGGTATTCAAGAAGAAGCGAGGGAGAATTTAAGAGAAAGGCATTGAGGATTTCTCGAAAATAGACGATTTTAATGGAGGGATTCAATCGAAAGGGGAGAAGAAGGGATATCTCCCTGTATTCGTTTTTGGGATTTTGGGGATAGGGATATGGGGATGATAATCATTCGGGATAAGGGATAAGGGGTATTCATTCAACGTGATGACGGTGGGGGGATGGGGATGCTCCGTTACTTATTCTCTATTTTCCATGAAGGGTATTTAAGACCTTACACACTAACTTAAACCTTTTCTGTTTTTTTAATTTAGGGATATTTATTGATTTTGGTCAAAGGTTATTTAAGCAAAGAGATAAAATTTTTAGTCTTTTTTACTTGTCTAATTATTGGCGAGATAAGAAAAAAAAAAAAAAAAAAATTCTGTGTTTTCATTTTGTACATATATTCCTGGAAAAAACGACTAAAGTCAGATGAAGGCACATCCATATATATATATATATATATAGGAGTCTTTAAGTATCACATTTTTCTGGCATAAAATGTTAACACACCCATTCAATATCTCAAAAAAGAGAATTATATAGTTTAGAGGCCAGACAATTTGAAGTTCATATTTTTGTGGATATTCATGTTATGGCTTTTAATTGCTACTAGTGAAATCGATTTTGGCTGATGATAATAATGTTCTTCTTCTTCCAGGGAAACTGTTTGTTATGCTGGACATGATTTGGAGTCTCTTGCTTACACACTCATATTCCTTCTCCGTGGACGCCTACCTTGGCAAGGATTCCAGGTTAGTTATTCGTATACGCATCATAACCTTGGCAAGGATTCCAGGTTAGTTATTCGTATACGCATCATAACGTTTTTCTTTGTACATGATCCGTTTGAAGAAAGTGGATACTCCTCCACATCTTCTGTGCCTTGGCTGCCCGGATCCGTTTAAGGTGTTTGTGGAATATGTGGTGAACTTGAAGTTCGATGAGGAACCGAACTATGCCAAGTCCATATCTTTCTTTGATCGGATTGTTGGCCCTAATCCAAATATGCGGCCACTCAATACCGAGGGTGCCCAAAAGGTAAAGCTTATTATTGTCCTGCGTAAAGCATAAAATTTGGTTGTTGGCTGTGGTGAGTGCATTTGATAGTCCTTAAATGCAGTGGCTTGCTGTTTATGTATTATTGCAGCTCAATCATAAACGTGATCAATTAAGCTAAGGAGAAAGATTGCAAATTAAAAAGGGAATGCTCAAAATCTAACGGGCGTCATTTATTCTTTTGATAAAGGGATTATGTTCGGCAGACAAAACCAGATCAGAAGGTCTATCACCTGATGAAGCACGGTACTCCGTCTTGATGCTCGCAGTTCAAAGGGACGTTAGGTAATCTCAACATCGAAGGGGTGTCTTTGAAAAACAAGATCGGAAAGTCCTATTAAACATAACAATGCAGATCAACTACAAAGTCCATTCAGTGATTAATTAATAATTCTACTTCATACGTTTAATGTTCAACATCCTAGCTAGGTGTGTCTTCACATCATGAGTTCTAGATGCACTGATGAAGCATTGTACTACGTTATGATAGACATCGGAGGAGGATTATATTCAGCATTATGTGGATATATTAATTAGGATTATATTTCATGGCTAACTGCTCCATAAAATTGTCTTTAACTTAATGATTGTTTTCCACTGTTGAATAAAAGAAATTTGGTTCAACAAGCTTAGGATTAATGTCTCCATCTTCATTGAAATCGTTTATCCTTTCATGTTGTAAATGAATTAGGGCCAAATGTAGGGACTAAAGTAATTATGTTATATTTGTTTTTTATATGGTGCATGAATTACATTTGTGGTGTCTAAAAGTTTAAAAAAAAAAAAAATCAAGAAAAGGGTTCCACTAGTAATAAGTGGGGGTGACGATACAACCTCCCTTAGAATATTAATGAAAGATTGGATCGTTGGGGCTAAATCAATAGTGTTTGGAGGAGGTGCTAGGGGTTCACCACCTATATATCGTGAAGGATGCATTGCCGGAAGATCCTGGTGTTCACTTCTCATCAATTTCATCATTTCACGGTGTTGATATAATCTCTTAACCCCTATTAGATCCTAATGTTATTTAGTTTATACAAGTTTTCTGTACAGATTTCGACTCGGTTTTATTCGCTTATGTTGCTGAGTTGAATTCAATTAACCTGGGAATGATTCGAACGGAATTTTGAATTTTGGATCCGGAAAAAGGCTTGTTCCGGCGGGGCCTGCTCTCGATGAGGCGGTCCCGGTGAACTTTTTCGAGTCGGGTCATAACCGTTCTTGTTCGGGTCTGGTCCACAAGCGGATCTATGTGTAGTGAGGTGGAGTGACGTGACCCAATAGAAATCCGAAAATTTATTTTTAGTATTAAAATAATATAGATTTATTATTAAAAAATGTCGTTTTGGGTTTAAAATTGCAGTTTTAGGCTCCAGTGACCTTACTGAAACAAACTTTTGAATAGGCAATGTAGTTTTTGACTATGGTGACCTCATTGGAACAAATTCATGGATCCACCCCTGGTCGGGTCTTTCGGTTTCCAACACTTAGATCTAAAAATATTTTGAAATGTGTCTAACTCGTAAATTTTCTATAATACTTTGACTATAAACAATATGGTATAACTTTTAGGGCAAAAGACCCAAAAGTACACAAAACGGACTTATTGGACTTATAAGGACAAAAAAGAATCTGTTGGACTTATAAGGACAAAAATTAGATAGATAGACTCAAATACCCTTAATGAAAAAAATAAATTAAAAAAAAAGGAGAGAAAGAGGCGCTGTTTGGTTTTTTTTTATTTTTTTTTTCCCTGAAGCGTTCAAGTTTGTTTTTTTTTTGTTTTATTTTTTTGTTGTTTTTTTTTTCTGAAGCGTTCAGGTTTTTTATTTTTATTTTTTTTTACCGATGTATTGACCATCGCGATACAATGACCACCCCGATAGATTGACCACCGCGATTCAATGACCACCGCGACGCATTGACCACCCCGATGCATTGACCACCTCGATACAATGACCATCCTGATGCATTGACCACCGCGACGTCCGATGCGATGACCATCGCGATGCAGAGACACCGCGATGAAGCGAAACCGTGATGCAGAGACACGGCGATGAAGCGACACCGTGATGCAGAGACACCGCAATGAAGTGACACCGCGATGCAGTGACCACCCTCGATGCAGAGACACCGCGTTGCAAAGACACCTCGATGAAGTGATACAGCGACGTAGTGACCACCCGCGGTGCAGAGACGCCTTAATGAAGTGACACCACGATGCATTGACCACGCCAGATCCATTGATCACCTCGATACAGTGACCACCTCCGATGCAGAGACACCACGATGCAGTGACCAACCCAGATGCAGAGACACCACGATGCAGTGACCAACCCAGATGCAGAGACACCACGATGCAGTGACCATCCCCGATGCAGAGATATCACGATGTTATAACATTTGACGATGCAGAGACATCGCGAATAAGAGACACCGTGATGCAGAGACACCGTGATGAAGTGACACCACATTGCATAGACACCACGATGAAATGACACCGCAATGTAGAGACGCCGCATTGTAGAGACATCACGATGTTATAACATTTGACGATGCAGAGACACCGCAATGCAGAGACACCACGATGAAATGACACCGCAATGCAGAGACACCGTGATGAAGTGACAACTCGATTCAAAGACACCGCGATGGAGTGACACCGCATTGCAGAGACACCACGATGCAGAGACACCGTGATGAAGTGACACCGCGATGCAGAGACACCCGATGGATTGACACCGCGATGCAGTGACCACCCCCGATGCAGAGACACCCCCCGATGCAGAGACACCGTGATGAAGTGACACCGCATTGCAGAGACACCGTGATGCAGAGACACCATGATGCAGAGACACGGCTTATTGTATCGATTTATTTAGTGACGTCTTATTGTATCGATTTATGTAGTGACATCAATGTCATTTCATTAATTGTCTAATGTATGCAGTGACATCTACAGTGACATCAATGTCACTTCATTAGTTGTCTAATGTATGCAGTGACATCTGCAGTGACATCAATGTCACTTCATTAATTGTCTAATGTATGCAGTGACATCTGTAGTGACATCTGCAGTGACATCAATGTCACTTCATTAATTATATCAATTTGGCTTGTTTGGCAACGGAGAAACTCTAATGGCGTGTTTGGATTGCGGTAATGGAATGGAATGAATTGCTTTTTGCATTACATTATATCAATTTGGCTTGTTTGGCAACGGATGAATGGAATATGATTTCATTCCAACGGAATGAAAATGGATGATTTTCATTCCATCCAAATGGAAGCATCAATGTCACTTCATTAATTGTCACGATTCAGTAACAGTTGAATTGTTGTGATTTTATACATATAACCTGCAGTCAATACCGAAGCTGGGCGAGAAAATCCCCTTGCCATCTTTACTTTTGAACCTTCTACAACATCCAAGCTCATCCCAGCAGGAAAGGTGACAGCAATATAGGCAATTACATGTTCAAGTTTTCCGACATGATTCCAAATGGAAGCATCAAAATCAAGAATAAATCCTTACATTGAACCCACAAATTCCCCAGTCCCAATTTTTCATCAATTCCTCTTTTCTACCACCAAGATGTCCACATTTGTTTCAGAACAATGGATTCATCCTTCTCGTAATCTGGAATCATCTCGATTTTCTCACCTCCACAAATTTTAACCAACTTTTCCTTCTCTTATCCGATCAATTGATGTATCATTAGCGGTTTTTGCATCTGCGGAAAGACTATCACAAATCAAAATAAAATTGATACAATGGAGGATATGAAGAAGGAGCTAACCTGTTTGATTATTTCTTTGGAGCCATTTAAGATTCAATTATCATTTGTTGTATCAAAGCAAAGAAGCAAAACAAGTAGCAGATTTCCGTCAAAATTGAAGAAAGCATCCGAATCACTATGATGTCCATTTCCTCCAGCTCCTCCACCGCCGCCGCCGCCGTCGTTCTTTGAAATAATTGTTGAACGATGAGCTTTAGAGAGGAGGCAACCGGGGTTTTGCGAGAGGTTTAATAGGAAGTGTTGAATGGAAATGGAGGTGAGAGGATTTTGGTTGCGGATTGTGGCAGAAGGAACATAATGAGGAAGCAAAAGACTTGGTGGTGGTGGTTGTGGTGGTTGGCCGGACATAGTTGACGGAGGAAATAGAGAGGATGCGATGACGACGACTAACACGACCTCCATATCCCAAATTTCAAAATTTTAACCCTGTGGATCGTACTGTTGCCATGGGAATCCACTTCTTCCTCAAAATCATTTTGGCTCAAAAAGCCTGATTCAGAATCCGAGTTGAACTGCTCTGACTTCGACGATGACTGAGGGAAATATTGTTTCTTGGATTATATCGGAAGGTGATGTTTTATTCTTGGATGTTTTATCTAAATGGAGGATAAATTAGGTAAGCTGAATAAAATGTGTCCTTATAAGTCCAACAGATTCTTTTATGTCCTTATAGGGCTAATAAGTATAAAAAACTATACTTTTAAGGAATTAACCCTAAATTTTGTGGCTTATATTGCTACCTATGCCATGTACACTCAAAGTTATTATCAATTATGGAGTACCGACATAAAAGACATTTTTTTCGGGAAAATTCCAAAACTGGTCCCGTAAATTTGGGTATGAATCATTTTTAGTCCCATACGATTCTTATTGATCAATTTTGGTCCCGTAACTTAAAAAAAATACATCAATTTAAGGACACTTGTAAGTTCCGGCGATTTTTTTATATTTTCCGACCGGTTTACCACTTGTGCTGATACAATGATGACTGGACAATTTTGCCACGTCGACAGATGAAAAAAATTAATTAACACTTATATCCTTCTATGGACAATTATATTTCAGCGTTCCCCTGAATCATGCCGCCCTTTCCATCGCCAATTTCTTTAAAAGCAATCAGAAAAAAAAATCCAAAAAATCATTGTGCCTTTACATCACTATCCTAGTGATTTCCTGCCCTTTCGCAATTAGAAAAGTAAAGGCGCTGTAATTTTATTTTTATTTTTATGAAAGGATCTGCTTTGATTTTGTGGGGAAGGGCATTAGGTTTTGCAAATTTTGAAGAAACATTCCATGGAAAGGGAGGCGTGATTCAGGAGGAAGAACGTTGAAATAGAATCGTCGATAGAAGGATATAACTGTTAATTAATTTTTTTTATCTGTTGACATGGAAAATTGTCCAAGTCATCATTGTCCAATCAGCAGCACACGTGGCAAACTGGTCGGAAAAATATAAAAGCCGCCGGAAATTAGAAGTGTCATGAAATTGATGTATTTTTTTTGTTACGGGACCAAAATCGATCAATAAGAAACGTATGGGATCAAAAATGATACATACCCAAAGTTAAAGGACCAATTTTAGAATTTTCCTTTTGTTCTAGTGACGAATCGATGACATCAAATTTGATTATATATCATTTTTAAACGCTTCCGAATATGGTGATAAATAGTTTAGTTTAGTACACTACAACAAATTAAGAAATAAAGAGGCGACAAATAGAAATACTACTTAAAAACAATTTTTGAATCCAGTAAAAAAAAAATATCTTGAAAACACTAGGACTCACACTAACCCCTATATAAGTGCGTATACCAATACCCATTATTTCCAAGATTTCTAAGACAGTCTGACGATGTCGGATCTCGTCTATTCAATAATCCGGGTTATATTTACTCCTGTGGCAACTAATCCAAGAATAATTTAGGAATAATATATGATGGGGATTGTATTTATGTTTATTTTGGACTGAGCCTGAGAGTTTGCCCTCAAGTTGCCTACGTATCCAATGTATGTAATTGGAATCAAGTCTCTTGTAGTTCCTTAGGGATTGATTATATATGAGACGACTTGTCCCTTTTCTTGTTCAACAAGTATGAGAATTCTTAACCCCTAAGGATTATCTCGTATCAATCCCTTTAATTTACGGATAATCATATACGTGTTAACTAACATGATCAATGCCGTAATATCCTAAGATTCTTTCCGCGTTTATCCTATAATATAGGAACATGTTTAAAATATCGGACAAGGGGAGCTCTAACCGTCTTGCGGTGAGCTCCTTAGGTCATCCCGAGCTTGGATGTACTACCCGAACTCCGACGTGACCGAGCCGTCCTACGGAAGTCAGGTCGAGAGAACGGGTCAGACCTCCCACTTGGGATACTGGCCTGATCTACAAATTGATATGGGGTCCTTGGCCCTTAAGTTTATCACTTCTCTCTCTTTATTTATGATACGTAGCAAGGGCTAGTCCATTCCTTCAAATATTTTTAATGTAAAATATAACAGAGATGCAGTCTGTCTTCAAAAACAATTGTCGTAGGATTTTCGCGGAAAATTTAAATGGCGGCCGGCCGGTTACAATTTTTTTCTGTGAAAGGGATCTCGCAGAAAAATTCAAATGGCGGAAAGATCATTGATCATGACATATCATTTCTCTGAGATCTCTATTGATAGATATTGTATTCTTGTTTTTCTCGTTTTCTATTTTGTACTTGTTCTTATTTCCTTTCAGGTCTCAGTAGGTTTTTCTTAGATCCAGATCCGTATAGAATTTGAAGACCATTTTCGTTATTGTTTTTTTTTATTTTTTTTTCTAGATCTCTATAGATATTTTTAAAATCCAGATATATATAAAATTGGAAGACCATTTTACAGTTTTTTTTATAGATCATCTGCAATTATTAAATCCTTTACATGGTTAAAAAAGAGTGGTGAAGACCTAATGACACAAGGATATGTGATTTTTAAATGTTTTTTTTATCAGTAACATGTGTTGGAATTTCGTGTTAGGATAATATTATTATTATTATTATAGTATTTACTTTAAATATTATTATTATTTACCATAAATATTATTGTAGTGACTTATTGACTAAGTCACCGAATCCTATATATTTATACTCTTCATTCAGTTGAATCAATGCAATACAATCAATCTCTTTTATATTATCTATTATAGTATCAGAGCTCTCAGACTAACGTCTTTCAGATTCTAATCCATCGTTAAAAAAATAAGGGGGGGGGGGGGGGGGGGGGGGGGAATGAGGGAGAATGACATAATTATTTCATCAATTGAGTAGAAGGACAGTCTTTTGAAACTTTTGCATAAAGGACAAAACTATTTAATCACTGTCGAAATTCACTTGTGTTCGAAATTCACTACCGAAATTCACTTTCACTTATTTTCAAAATTCATTGTCGAAATTCACTGATTTTCGTGATTCACTGATTTCGGGATTCACTGGGGAGATTCACTGATTTTCGGGATTCACTGTTTGTCCTTCTCGCCATAAATTATGCAGTTGTCCTTCTCCCTATAAAAAAATATGTAACTGTCATGTTACCTAAAAATATTCCAGATTGTGTCATTATCCCTAATTTCCCAAAAAAAAATTTGTTTGGGTGAGGGTTCGTTACCGTAATCTACACGAACCCTCACCCCTCATCCATCTTCTTTTATATTTTCTTTCCGTTGATTTATTTCTCCTTCTACTTTTGTTGGTCCGAGAGAAGGGTAAAACTATAGTCGAGAGGGGGGGGGGGGGGGTGAATGACTATAGTGGAGTTTCAAAAACTTTTTCTTGTGTTTAGCTTTTGGGCAGCGGATAAGTCCCTTCTTACTATGTTATTTCAAAGCAGTTTAGACAATCACAGATATAGATTATAATCTAGGCAATTTCAATGAATGCAGTAAAGTAAATTGACACAAGGCTTATAGTGGTTCAGGGTGGTGTAATCCCTTAATCCACTCTTCTCCTGTGATGATTGGAGGAATTCACTATTGTTTTCACAGATACAATAGTAAGATTGTCCTTGACTTCCCAAGCTTCACAATCTACAAGACTATCACTCCTTGGCTGCAACAGCTTCAATGATTCAGTCTCTTTCACTGCTGCTTGAGATCAAATCCTTCAGCAGCTATCACAAACACAACTCCTTCTCAGATGACTTCTGATTCAGTTGCTTCAGTTTATTGTGAATGAGATTCACAAGCTTGATTGATCAATCTCAGTGCAAAATATAAAATTGTAGTTCTGATGTCTGAGTTGATCTCTAGATGAATCCTTGTAAGTTCAGAGAGAAGGCTTTTCAAATTGACTGAGTTTCTGCTTGGTTTTCTTTTTCTTGATCGTTGTTTTTATCTGTCTGTCAATGCCTTCTATTTATAGCCTTGAGTATCCTTGATTTGAAATTCCGTCCGTTGGCTATATTAATGAGGAGAATAATCCTTGATTTTATTCTTCATTCCCCCTTAATTACATTCTCCTTGATTTCAGTGATCTGATTTTTCTTCAAATGTATAGCGAAAAATCCGTCCTTGATTGATCCTCTATTGATTGTGCATTAAATGCATGATCCTCTGAATCTTCATCATATTTCAATTCTGTTCTGATAAGGATTACTTCGCCGTTCTCTGAACGGTCGAGTGATCCATCTGACTTTGCCGTTTAGATCTTCCTTCACTTGTTTTTGCCTTCACTTAGCCGAAAGTCAGTTTACTCTGCCGATTCACTGTTTCCTTCATTACTTCAGTTTAAGGAGAATCTTTGTACTTCACTGATCATTGGTTTGGGTGAGATCAGTGTACACCATATTTGAACATTAAGTTTCATCACTTGAACCATAACTTAGACTTATCCATAAGTCATACCATTAAGTCTTCATTGCTTCTCTGCATGTACTTGGCTGGCTTCACTCTGCCGAATGTCTGTTTTACTTTGCCGTCCTACCAACTAGTACAATACTTGTCTGACTTAACTTATACAATATGTCAAACTCCAAGTAAAGACTTATACAGAGAATTCTAACTTATTTCAGGTTTGCTATAACGGCTAGTATGGCCATCATCAAAACATAATAAAATGTTCCTAACAATTTCCCCCTTTTTGATGATGCCAAAACCCTCATAAGACTGAACATAAGTAAGCCAGATTTTTCATAATAATTCACAGAATAAAACTCAACATTTTTATTCATCCATTCAAGGGCAATAAGATATTGCATCTTTTTATTCAAAGACAAAGGCAAATAGAAATAATTCAAATTAAGTATAAGGTCTACTTCTTCATTTCATCAAACCTGATGCCTTTGCCTTTGCTGCCCTTGCCCTTTTTTGTTGGGCTTGCCTCCTTTTCACTGGAGCTTTCAGGCTTTGAGCTTCCTTCCCCCTTTTTGGCAGCACCAAAACGTGCTTCAAGATTTGCAGTTGCTGCATCAAACTCAGGGAGAGGACCATACATTTTCTCCAGAATCTTGTTGGTTGCTTCCCTAATTTTGAGAAGGGTGTCAAGTTGTTGCCCAGAGTGCTCCATGATCTCATCCAGATGCTGAATTTGATGAGTGTGAGCATTTAAAGTGTCCACCAAAGGTTTGAGATTGTTGTCAATCGTCTCAGCATGAAACTCAAGGTTGGTTTGGACGTGATGAGGGATAAGTTGCTGGAGGTTGCAAAGCAAGTTTTCTTGTCTTTCCATGACCTCATCTTGCATCTTGATATGACTGATGAGAGCTTCAATCTTGTGGTTGAAGGAGGTTGCTCCACTCCTTAAGGCAGTCTTCAGGTTTTGCCTGCTGTGATATTGCCTTTCCATGTCCACAATGAGGGGTTGGATGTCCAAGTTGAAGACTCTTTCTGGATTGATTTCCTCTGGTGCCACATTATCCTCCTTTTCATCTCCATCTTCCTCTTTCTCATTTTTCTCCTCATCTTCTTCCTCTTCCTCCTCTTCCTGTTTACCTTCTGTTTCTTCTCCTTTATCTTCCACTCTTTCTTGTCCTTCCTCTTGTTCCTCTTCAACCTTAGTATCATTGAGAGGTTGTGGAGGAATGCTTACTTTTCCATCTTCTTCTGCTGGTGTTCCCCCTTGGTCAATAGTGGGGGAGTTGACAAGTTCAGCGAAGTGAGTTTGATCAGCTGGCTCACTCGGCTATTCGTCAACTTTGCTGAGGCTCTTGAAAAGTACCTTTTTAAGAGTTAGATCATCATCAGATGTCTCCATGGTTTCCGGATCAGCTTCAAGATGGTCACCTTCAGAATGTTCTTCCTCTGCCTCAGCTTCTTCCTCATCCATATCATCGTCTTTAGATGAAGTAATTCTATATCCTTCCTCACCTTCCTCCAGGTAGGTGATTTCCTCTTGTTGTTTTTCTTCTTATGTTGCTGTATCATCACTGATTGTCACAGGTTCATTTAAGTTGCTGGTACCAATCACAGTGATGTTTTCTTGTGTCTTCTGGGATCTGGTTCTTCGTCCCACTCCTGATCTGCTACTTTCAGGCTGTTTCCTCTTTCTTCCGACAGTTGGTTTGGGTTTCATGGATGCCTTAATGTATGTAAACATTACCTTTGATTTGTGTGGAGCCTACAGATTTTTGGGTTGTACTTTCAATGCGTCAAAAAGGTGTTGGAGAGGGAACCCATAAGATTTCCTCTCCCAGAAATCACCCTTCTACTCCAAACCCTTGATTGGTGCCGTAATGGACAAATCAATCTCCTTTCGAATCTGGTCTTTCAACCTATTGAATACAAATGTTGCCCAGTCAAATTTAGTACCTTCGTAGATGATTGCCATTAGCTTGATCCTTAACTTTGTTAAATTTTCCATCGACCCTTTTCTTCCTTCGATGTTTTTGGTTATGACCGGTGCAAATTCTGCAAACGGAAGTTTTAGTGTTGATCGAGGGAGGTTGTATGTTTTGCTGTTTCTTTTGGGGTTCTTGGCTATCTCATCCCAGAATTTCTTGATGTCAATCGTCACAAACTTGACATTAGTCGGACCTATTATGGGTAGCTGTAGGAATCTGTTGAGAGTACCGGGCGTGATGACTATTTCTCTTCCAAAGATTGAGCTTTTTATGCAATCGACTTCGGTCTTCTTTGTGCTAGGCACAAACTTTGCATTTTTCTAGAATGCAATCAAATTTTCATAACAAATTCCGGTTATTGGAGGGTTTAGAAAAGTCATTAACCCCATATTTGTACAGCAATCAACCAAGCGTTGAGCTTGTGCATCATTGTCACAAAAGGAGAGATAGTGTTCAGGTTTGAAAAACGAACCAGTGATGATTGATTTTTCATAGAACTTTTCAGTGGGAGAGATTGTGGAAGATGAAGCCATTGATAAGTGATTGATGTTTAGAGAGGAGAACACTTTGAGTTTTCAGAGAGAATCAAAAGTTGGGTTTGTAATTTTGCAAAAGAGTGTAAAGATTTCTTAAAATCTCTAAGTATCGTTTATATAAGATGATTTGGGTAGTGTGAACGTGGTTTGAATGTGGAAGGATTTTATGACATAATGGCGTGATTTTGTGTATGTAAATCGCGATATTCGAGTGAAGTGGGGGAGTGGATTGTGGTAAGTAATGATAGAGCCCGGGAATCGAGGCGTTTGTAATTAGAAAAAGTAATATGGTTACCTCCATGATTATAAGTTGATCTCCACGTGTGTAATCATCCACAAAATAATCTTCCATAACTCCCTTATTCTCCACGTGTATAAAAGTTGATTATGTTCACACTTTAATTTACCCATGACTCCAATCTATATTTCGGTGAAGTGCCTTGGCTGGCCCCTTAGCCGGTGTAGTGATTCTTTCACTGAGCTGCTTTATTTGACTGTTCCGAACAATCAGTGAAGTTAACTTCGCTGAGTACCAGTGCCTTACCTACTACATCTCCTGTAATGGCAAAGGTTTAAACAGCTGATGAAGTCACTTAGCCGATTACTTTAGTTAGCCGCTCTTTGGTATTTAGTCGATTTCAATCATCCCTAACTCCGTTCTCAACATGCTAAATCTTTCATGACTGAGTGGTTTTGTGAAGATGGCAGCCAATTGATCTTCAGTGGATATGTATTTTAGAATAATATCCCCTTTTTCAACATGATCTCTGATAGAATGATATCTCATATTAATGTGCTTTGTTCTTGAATGCAACACTGGATTTTCAGTAATAGATATTGCACTTGTGTTATCACACATGATTGGAATTGTTTTCTCCTCCACTCTATAATCCCTTAGCTGTTGTCTAATCCAAAGTACTTGTGCACAACAACTGCCTGCTGCTATATATTCTGCTTCAGCTGTTGATGTAGATATGGAGTTTTGCTTTTTGCTAAACCATGAAACTAGTCTGCTGCCTAGCATTTGACAAGTTCCAGAGGTGCTTTTTCTATCTATTTTGCATCCAGCATAGTCAGAGTCTGAATATGATATCAACTTGAATCCTCTATCTTTTGGATACCAAATTCCTACATTGATAGTGTTTTTCAAGTATTTGATTATTCTTTTGGCTGCTAGAATATGTGATTCTTTTGGTTGAGCTTGAAATCTTGCACATACTCCTACTGCAAATGCTATATCAGGTCTACTTGCAGTTAAGTATAGTAGGGATGCAACGATTCCTCTATACATTTTCTGATCAACATCCTTTCCAGTTTCATCTTTTCCAAATATGACTCTTGCACACATTGGTGTATCTGCTGTGCCACTTGTATCCATACCATACTTGTGTATTAAGTCTTTTGTATACTTGGCTTGACTAATGAAAATTCCATCCTTCATTTGCTTTACTTGAAGGCCAAGGAAATAATTTAATTCTCCTATCATGCTCATCTGAAATTTGCTCTTCATCAGGTTTGCAAATTTCTCACATAACTTTTCATCCTCTGATCCAAAGATGATGTCATCAACATAGATTTGTACTAGCAATGTGCTTGTTCCTTCCTCTAGTTTGAATAGAGTCTTATCTATGGTTCCCTTGTTGAATCCATTCTTGATCAGAAATTGTGATAGTGTTTCATACCAGGCTCTGGGTGCCTGTTTGAGTCCATAAAGAGCTTTCTTTAGTTTGTATACTTTGTCTTCATTTCCTTTGAGTTGGAAACCAGGGGGTTGCTCCACATATACTTCTTCTTCCAAAAGTCCATTCAGAAATGCACTCTTGACATCCATTTGATAGACTTTGAAATCTTTGTGTGCAGCAAAAGCTAGAAAGAGTCTGATTGCCTCCAATCTTGCTACTGGTGCAAATGTTCCATCATAATCTATTCCTTCTGCTTAAGAATAGCCTTTTGCAACTAGCCTTGCTTTGTTTCTGACAACAATTCCTTGCTCATCCATCTTGTTTCTGAATACCCATTTTGTACCAATGATGTTGGCCATATCTGGTATGTCAACAAGTTCCCAGACTTCATTTCTTTCAAATTCATTTAGTTCTTCTTGCATGGCTGAGATCCAATCTGCATCTTGAATTGCATCATCTATTGTCTTGGGTTCCACTTGTGATAGAAAACATGTTAACATATGCTCCAGGTTGTCTTACGGTTCTCACTCCTGTGTGAATATCTCCAATAACTTGTTCTTCGGGATGATCTCTTAGCCAATTTAGGTCGGGTTGAAGTTGTTCTTCACTTTCGCTTCGTAATTTCATGTTGTACATGAGCTTCAAGTTCGGTGCTTCTTTGTTGTATTGACTTGTGGTTCATCTTGATTCCCAAAATTGTGATGCGGAATAGTTCTTTGTATCTTGTTGTATTCATATACACTTGTCTTTGTCTTTGCTTCTTCTTCTTGTTCTTGAAGACTTTCACCATTTGTATTTGGTTCATCAAAGACTACATGTATTGATTCTTCAATCACTAATGTTCTTTTGTTGAGTACTCTGAATGCTTTGCTGGTGTCTGAGTATCCCATTAAGATTGCTTCATCAGCCTTTTCATCAAAGGCATGCAGCTGATTCCTGTTCAAAACAAAGCATTTTGATCCAAACATATGCAAATATGAGATATTGGGTTTTCTACCATTCCATATTTCATATGGAGTCTTTCCATGATGTTTGTTGATGATTGATCTGTTTTGTGTATGGCATGCTGTGTTTTCTGCTTTAGCCCAAAATCTCTTTGGCAAGCATGCTTCTGCAATCATTGTTCTGACTGCTTCTTTGAGAGTTCTGTTTCTTCTTTCTGCCACACCATTTTGATGTGGGGTTCCTGCTGCTGATAATTGATACAGTACTCCATTTTCTTCACAATAGGTTATGATAATTTCATTAAGAAATTCAGTGCCTCTATCTGATCTGATCTTGATGATTTTCAGTTCTTTCTCATTTTGGAGTCTTCTTAACAAATCTGGCAGCTTTTTGAGTGTCTCTTTCTTCTTGTTCATGAAGATGGTCCAGGTGTATTTTGAGTAGTCATCCACCACTACTGGGGTGTATTTCTTACCACTTACACTTACTGGTGTGATTGGTCCAAACAGTCCATATGCAATAGATGTAGAATTCTTGTTGTTGATTGATAGGGTTTTGACTTGAAAGAACTTTTGATTTGTTTCCCTTTCTGACATGCATCATATAGACTTTCTTTCTTGAATGTGATCTCTGGCAGGCCTTCAACTAACTTGTTCTTTGATAATTTGATGATTGTCTTGAAATTTAGGTGATTTAGTCTTCTATGCCATAACCAGCTAGTTGACTGTTTGTTTTTGACAAACAAACATGTTTCTGCTTTGGCTGTTTTCCAATCCACTACATACATGTTATATTTTTTTCTTCCTGCAAGTACTACTGTGTTGGTTTGGCTGTGAATGACTTTGCATCCTTCCTTGTTGAAGTGCACATTGTAGCCTTTGTCACAAAATTGACTAATGCTCATCAGATTGAAATTAAGTCCCTTGACATATGCCACATTTTGAATCTTCATATTGTTCTTGAGCATTGTGCCTTCCCCCTTAATCTTGCCAGGATTTTCTTTGCCTCCAAATGTGACTTTGGGTCCATCAAAAGCTTTAAAGTCAGTGAGCCATCTCTTGTTTCCTGTCATGTGTCTGGAACATCCACTGTCTATGTACCAGACATCCTACAAAACAAATTAATTAAGTTTAGGTACCCAACACTGTTTGGGTCCATACCTATTAGCAGTCATGCCTCTTACTCCAAGTGTATATCCAAATGGTCTTCTTTTTGGATAGTTAAAGTCATCAACTTCATATATATAAGGCATGGCCGAATAGCTTCTAGTATTTCTACTGAAGGTATACTGATACTTTTCTCTACTTTTTGGTGCATTTGCATCCTTCTTCACTTTCCAATATGCAGTGGGAAACCTAACTTGCTTCATGTGTCTAGGAACATACCTAGATTGATTTTTCTTAAACACATGATGCATATTATGGAATGGTTTCTTCTTGTATTTTGGAGGTGCAACATTCCAATCATCCTCTGAAGGATAAAGTCTTCTTGTATTTTGGTTGACTTGATTGATGATTTAGTCTGCTGTTTTATTGCACTGGGTTTTGACTTCACCGGTACAGGATGAAGGGTTGAAACTATGGTATGTCCTTTTCTGAATTTTGGTTCATTGTTAGTCCTGAATTCAAAATTGTGTTGACCATTGTTTCTACTCTCATCCTGACTGTTGTAGCCAAGACCAGATCTGGATCCAAACCTTTTTGAGGGTTTGTAAGCTGGTTCATTTGTGGTCTTAACTGATAGAGGGATCTTCTCAACTGATCTGTCAACAACAGGTGTATGAACATCTGCTGTTTGTAGGTCTCCTTACTAGTTAGTTCAGCTTTTGCTTTATCCAGTTCTTTCTTTAATCTTTTATTTTCCTTTCTTAGATCCTTGCATTCCTTTTCCAGAATTTCATGATTCATCTCAATTTCATCAAATTTAGTCATGAGATTTTGGACTAGGTCTGCTGGATCTAAAGGAAGAATAGAAGATTGTGCAGAGTTAGATGTGGATGCATTTGATGAAGAGTAAGAGCTAGATGTTACCTCAGTTTCATCTGATTCTTTGGCCATTAGACATAGGCTTGTTTTCTCAATGTCTAAGCTATCACCTTCATCTTCATCTAATTCTTTGGTCATGAGGCATAGACATGCTTTTTCATTGTCTGAGTTGTCTTCTTCATCACTGTTATCTGAGTTATTATCAGATGATTCTTTATTCTTTTCACTGCTAGATTCAGCCTTGAATGCTTTCTTGCCTTTCCTCTTTTCAGATGCTTTGTATTTCTTCTTTTCATCATCTTTATCATTTTCTTCAGGACAATCAGCCTTGAAGTGACCTTTCTTGTTGCAGTTGAAGCACCTGTATTCATCATATTTCTTCTTCATGTCTTTGGTTGAGCTTGACCTCTTGTTTGATGATGAGTTTCCGTTGAATGGCTTCTTTTTGCTAAACCTGTCAAAACGTTTAAATAATAAGGCTACCTGTTCTTTAAGTTCATGTGTCTCTTTGCTGATGCAGTTGGCAAAGTTACTTGGCTGGGGTGCTACCAGTGCAGTGGCTTTTTGTGTCTCTGCTGGAGCACCATCTTCACCGTTCAGTTCGAATTCATGAGCTTTAAGTTGGGACATCAGTGTCAGAGTGTCAGTGTTTGCAAGGTTTGTGGTTCCTCTGATTACCGATGTTATGATCTTCCATCTTTCAGGTAAGCCTCTCAAGATCTTTAAGCATACGTCTTTCTGGGGATATGTGTGACCAAGCTGTTGCAGTTCACTGATGATGCATGAGAATATGTTGTCCATTTGATCAATGGATTCACCAGCCTTCATTTTGAAATTTTCAAATTTCTGTTTTGCAACAGATAATTTGTTTTCTTTAACTGCTTCAGATCCTTCATTTATCAATGCTAGCTTGTCCCACATCTCCTTTGCTGTTTTGAAATCTTTGATTCTCATGAACATGTTGCTATCTAGAGTCTTCAAAATCATATCTTTTGCAACAAAGTCTAGATTTGCTCTTCTCATGTCATCCTTGGTCCAATCTTGCTTGGGTTTGTCTACTTCCTTCCCTTGATCTGCTCATGTGGATACTATAGTCATGATTGTGATTGGGCCATCATTAATTACATCCAGCATCTCCTCAGCGAGTTGAGTTCGCAAGATGAGACAACATTCTTATTTTATATTCATCAAAATTGTTAACATTGAAAACAGGTACTTTTGACATAAAGTTTGAGGAATCCATAAGTACAAATAAGAGATCTATATGTGAATGAATAGAAAAATCAGATTTGAAAACTACTTTGAAAATATGTGATCTCCTTGTTACCAGAAATTAGATCTGAACAGGTTCTGATACTAGGAACACTGCTCCGATACCAATTGTTGGTCCCAGAGAAGGGTAAAACTATAGTCAGAGGGGGGGGGGGGTGAATGACTATAGTGGAGTTTCAAAAACTTTTCTTGTGTTTAAAATCTTTTGGGCAGCGGATAAGTCCCTTCTTAATATGTCATTTCAAAGCAGTTTAGACAATCACAGATATAGATTATAATCTAGGCAATTTAAATGAATGCAGTAAAGTAAATTGACACAAGGCTTATAGTGGTTCAGGGTGGTGTAATCCCTTAATCCACTCTTCTCCTGTGATGATTGGAGGAATTCACTATTGTTTTCACAGATACAATAGTAAGATTGTCCTTGACTTCCCAAGCTTCACAATCTACAAGACTATCACTCCTTGGATGCAACAGCTTCAGTGATTCAGTCTCTTTCACTGCTCCTTGAGATCAAATCCTTCAGCGGCTATCACAAACACAACTCCTTCTCAGATGAATTCTGATTCAGTTGCTTCAGTTTATTGTGAATGAGATTCACAAGCTTGATTGATCAATCTCAGTGCTAAATATAAAATTGTAGTTCTGATGTCCGAGTTGATCTCTAGATGAATCCTTGTAAGTTCAGAGAGAAGGCTTTTCAAATTGACAGAGTTTCTGCTTGGTTTTCTTTTTCTTGATCATTGTTTTTATCTATCTGTCAATGCCTTCTATTTATAGCCTTGAGTATCCTTGATTTGAAATTCCGTCCGTTGGCTATATTAATGAGGAGAATAATCCTTGATTTTATTCTTCATTCCCCCTTAATTACATTCTCCTTGATTTCAGTGATCTGATTTTTCTTCAAATGTATAGCGGAAATCCGTCCTTGATTGATCCTCTATTGATTGTGCATTAAATGCATGATCCTCTGAATCTTCATCATATTTCAATTCGGTTCTGACAAGGATTACTTCGCCGTTCTCTGAACGGTCGAGTGATCCATCTGACTTTGCCGTTTTGACCTTCCTTCATTGTTTTTGCCTTCACTTAGCCGAAAGTCAGTTTACTCTGCCGATTCATTGTTTCCTTCATTACTTCAGTTTAAGGAGAATCTTTGTACTTGAGTGATCATTGGTTTGGGTGAGATCAGTGTACACCATATTTGAACATTAAGTTTCATCACTTGAACCATAACTTAGACTTATCCAAGGTCATCACAGACTTCCTTGGTTATAAGTCATACCATTAAGTCTTCATTGCTTCTGTGCATGTACTTGGCTGGCTTCACTCCGCCGAATGTCTATTTTACTTTGCCGTCCTACCAACTAGTACAATACTTGTCTGACTTAACTTATACAATATGTCAGACTCCAAGTAAAGACTTATACAGAGAATTCTAACTTATTTCAGGCTTGCTATAACAGCTAGTATGGCCATCATCAAAACATAATAAAATGTTCCTAACAACTTTCTTCTTCAACTTCTAATCGCAGCAACTCCTTTCTCCTTCCACCCTCCTCTCGCATCATCTGCTATCTTTTTTTTATCCAAAAAAAATAAAATAAAACAAAACCAAAAACTCAAAACCAAATCTTCCAACTCTGTTCGTACCTCCCTTCACAAAAAATAAAAAATAAATAAATGTATACAACAAAACTCCTCCTCCCTCAGTGACGGACCCAGAATTTTTTTTCGGTGGGGGCCGAATTCTCACTAAAATATGTGGCGAAAATTTTTCTGGAAAAATTCACAAATGTTAATAAGAAAAAGGGGAAATCATGAATATTAAACATTAGAAAGGGAAAAATAAAACATAAATTACAAACTGTAGATAAAAAACAAACAAAAAAAGGATTAAAAAAGGAGCAGCTAGGATTCGAACTCTCAACCCCATGGTTAGTAGTTAAAACACCATACCAATTGAGTTACAGGTAGATTTTTATTAGAAATGTTCGAAAATATATACATACACAGGTATTTAATATTATTGGAGGGGTATAATAGTAATTTCACAATGAAATTTGAGTGGGGGTCATGCACCCCCCTCCTCCATGTTGGGTCCGTCCCTGTCCCTGCCCCTGCCTGTTCTTTACGCACAACAAAAAAAAAAAACGACGAAACCCTAATTACTGATATTCATCATGTCGGCCCCTGAATCCACCGTTGTGTCCGATGCTACGCCGATTTCTTCCTGAGCCCGTTACTCCCCTCTTCGTTCCATATCCATGGCTGATTCTCAAGTTTCTAGTACGTTGGCATCCATGGCCAACCCCAACGCCACCACCAACCAGCTCATCGCCATGAGCCCCGCGTAAACACCATTCAAGCTCACTCCGACCAACTATACGGCCTGGAAATTGCAGCACGACACTGTTATCCGGCTACGATCTGTTAGGGTTTCTTGACGGCACCACCACATTACCAACTCAAGCCCTCACCCACGCAACTTCCTCCTCCTAAAATCTATCTCTCAATTTCAATTTCAATCACCACATTCTTTTCTCCATCTCGCCACCACCTCTTTTCTTCTCTCTAAATTCATTCGAAGCCGACCCCTCTGTTCCTCCTTCTAAATTCTTTTTTTCTTTTTAATTTTACTCTTTTCCCATGAGCTTTAGTTTTTTAATTTTCCTTTTCTTACGTTATTTTATTAGGGTACCCCTCTGTGGTTTTTCTTACGTTTGTTTTGTTATGGTACATCTCTCCGCTCTTTTTCTTACATTTATTTTGTTAGGGCATGACCCTTCACTCCTTTTATACCGTATTGTCCCCACCCATGTGTTGGTCTTACGAATGACCAGACATCCAAACTTTTCTTTTAATCCCTTTTTTTAATTTTTTTTAGGGAATCCACTTCCCTCCAAGTCTTCTTTTTTTATGACCTTCCACATTTAGAGTCATACAGCTATCGTATTGTTTTTAGGGTATATCCCTCCGCCTATTTCCTAGGATCTATTCCTCCGATTGCTACCTCCTTCCAGTTTTCTTTTTCATCATCTCTTGCAGGTTCCCGCAAAGCAGTATCGTGTTATGACGCAGTTGTTGCCGTTTGATTCGGAGAAGCTTGTTGCCGACATCCGCGAGTCAATCTTCATGTTCATTGTATTACCATGAGATTGCGGTGGCGTGTTAGGATAATATTATTATTATTATTATAGCATTTACTTTAAATATTATTATTATAAATATTATTGTAGTGTCTTATTGATTAAGTCACCGAATTCTATATATTTATACTCTCCATTCAGTTGAATCAATGCAATTCAATCAATCTCTTTTATATTTTTTTTGTATCATTTCGTATATATAATAAACAAAAAAAAAATCGTATATATATTCCTGAAGAAAAAATAAGAGAACACTTAATTCAGATGGAGGCACATTCGCCCATATTAATTTTTTTTCGCAGAGTGAAAAGAGGAAAAACAAAATCGAGTATAGGAATCTTTAAGGATATTACTCAAAATTGACTTCAATCATTAAAAAGACATTATATACTTTAGAATCGACATAAAAATGATCTATAGTTATAATCTACTATGTTTGAAACGGAGTATTTGAGTTGGGATCGACCATACGTGAAACAATAGGTACCCCATTCCTTTTCTTTTAATTTTGACTCAACTTTTAGTCTCTCCGTTTTTTCTCCTTTTTCCTCATTGCGTCTTCATGGTATTTAAGCATTTCTGCCTCCTATCGATCTCGTTTCCAAAGGTCCTAAACTTATACAACTTTTCTATCAGCCCTACAATACTGGCTTTCGTCTAATAGTTATCCGGGATGTTTAATCTAGGAGTAATTGAATGAGGAATGTTTTGGGTGATTTTTAGACTGAGCTTGAGGATTTTTTTTTCTCTCAAGTTGCCTACGTATCCAATAGTTGAATTGGAATCAAGTCTCCGTAGTTCCTTAGGGGTTGTTTATATAGAGGACGTCTCGTCCAAAGCCTTGTCCTGTAAGGATTTGTATTATTATTATTTATTATCTCCCCTAAGGATTAACACGCATAAATCCCTATAATTTAGGGATAATTATGGACATATCTAATGTCAAGATTATAGTCATTATGACATAGGATTATTTCATTGTTTATGTTCAGTTACCCCACACATGGAATAACAGCCTGTTGTACTGAGCGTACTGCGCACAGCCCCCAAGACCACTATGGCCGATCTGGGCACCTCCTCTTCGCCAAGCCTTAGCCGACCTGCGGTGGTTGGAGGAGGAGTTTGTGCCGATCTCCCACCTGGGGTAAGGGATCTGCCCTTAGGTATGTTTCTGGGCTCCTGGTCCTTAATGCCCTATACTTAGAGGGCTGATCATTTATTACATGTCCCACAAGGATGACACGTGGCATAGTTCGGGCCGGGCATCATCATAAGCCCCCAAGATCTGGCTGAACCACTCGTTGTGAGGTCGGATCTGTTAGAGGTGCTGGTCGGCCCCTGTCATCTAGGCTTGTATGATTTTACAATGGTCTTCTCTACCAGGTGGCATAGTTATTGTTATGACGCTGTCATTCGTGCCCACGTTTTCTGAAGTGGACCGGTTTTTGGGAATGCTGTTGCAGCTCTTTATTTAGTGCCTTCTGTGGCTGCTGCTTCAACGGCTCCTGCCGAGCTGCCCCAGGTCAATGCTTCTGTGGAGAATCTTACTCCTGTAGAGTCTGGGAAAAACTCAGCCCTTAATGCTTCTTAAGTTTTTGAACTTGCATTTCGTTTATGCTTCGTTGTATTTTTACGAGCCTGTGCGTAGCTCAGCTCTGCAAACGCCTTGAGCCTGACATCCAGTGCTCTGAATTTCTGTCCATCCTGCAGAATTGCTTTCTAACGAGTACGACCTGCGGAGCTCGGTTTGAGTTCATCTGCGAACTTACTTTGACCTGCAACCTTACTGAGCCTGGCCTGCAAAGCTCTGAAATTTGGATCCGACCTGCGGATTATTACTCGAGTCCGTCCTGCGGATTGATTTTATGAAGAGTCCGATCTGTGGACCTCGGTTTTGAGTTCGTCTACGAACTAAGGAATTATGGTCTACAACATTTTACGGAGGCTGAGCTAGAGAGCTCATTCTTTTTTATTGTCTTTTTAACTTGACAATTTGTGCCCTTTAGGCACTTGTTGGCGTTCAGCCTTTTATTCCTTTGCTTTTCATTGTATGATTTTTTATCATCTTCATAACTTATTGTATGATTTTTTATCATCTTCACAACTTATGGTCCTTTGCCCCCTGAAGGACATCACTTACAAGGCTTTCTTTGTAAGTGTTGTGCTTTGGTGTTAGTTCTGATCGTCTGTCCTGCAGACTTAGGAGGTTTGAATATTTCAAACTTTCTGAGTCTATCAGTTCTGATCGTCTGACCTGCAGACTTAGAGAGTTTGAATATTCCAAACTGTCTAAGTATTTTAGAGCTGATCGTCTGAGTCGTATATTAATCTGGCTTTTTAGGTTTTTCTGGGTTGTATTGCAACGCAGTTCTTTAGGTCTGTCTTGCAGACTATTTGAGTTTGATTTTGCCTGCGGCTCAGTCCGTTGAGTCTGTCCTGCAGACTTTTTCTGAGACCGACCTACGGTACAGTTTGTACTTGCTTTCTTTTTTGTTGTCTTTATCGTACTGACCCATGTATGCCTTCGTCTGGTCATCAGAGCTGAGAAGGAGATTCTGAATAGGCTGGACAGTTTCTCCACTCAAAAGGTTTCCTTGGCACAAAGGATCGCTGACTTTTATGCCGGTCGTAAAAAATACAAGGACGGGCTTCTGTCCAAGGATGCCCAGATTGCTGATCTGGAGAAGATAATGCAAGCTCAGCAAGCTGAGTTTAAGGAGTTGCGCACTGCTAGCGCTAAACGGGAGGAGGCCCTGGCCAATCTCCACGCTGATCATGATGGACTTGAGGTCGAGATGCCTGCTCAGATCGCCCAAGCCATTCATGAATACAAGAGCTCTGTTCACTTCACTGGGGCCTTGAAGGTTTTACTTGGCTCCATCTTAACTAAGGGTATACCCTTAGCGTGAATCAGGCTAAAGACCAATGCCCTCAGCCGATCATTGAGAATCTTCAACATGGGAGGCTTTGCGAGCCAGGATGTAGTCAAATCTATAAGGCTAGGCTTAAGGAGTTTCCAGTCGGTGAAGATCTGGCTGCGAAGTATGGTCGCAGGCCTGCTGCCCAGCAAGCTAGTGCGTCTTCAACTCAGCCCTTCGATACGCCTTCTAATCAGCATCAGCAATAGGATTCTACTGCCAATTCTTAAGATCAGGCATTTATTATTTTGTTGAAAGACTTTGCAATATTTTCCAACTTTTGTTATTTTTTGTTCTTGACAATTTGTGCCTTTTTGGAACTTGTTCTGTAATATTTTCTTCTTTGGCGTTCAGCCCTTCTTTGCCATTACTTTGGATTTTGGTTTTGCCTTTGCTTTTGTTTTAAGCTTAGCTTAGGGTCCTTTACCCCCATGAAGTACGTCCTTTACAAAGCTCTGTTGTTCGAATGATGTACTTCAGTGTATGCGCTGATCGTCTGTCCTACAGACTTGGGAAGTTTGATTACTTCAACTTTCTAAGTATTATAGAAAGCGCTGATCGTCTGTCCTGCAGAATTAGGAAGTTTGATTATTTCAACTTTCTAAGTATTATAGAAAGCGCTGATCGTCTGTCCTGCAGAATTAGGAAGTTTGATTATTTCAACTTTCTAAGTATTATAGAAAGCGCTGATCGTCTGTCCTGCAGACTTGGGAAGTTTGATTATCTATGGAAAGCGCTGATCATCTGTCCTGCAGACTTTGAAAGTTTGATTACTTCAACTTTCTAAGTATTTATAGAAAGCGCTGATCGTCTGTCCTGCAGACTTTGGAAGTTTGATTACTTCAACTTTCTAAGTATTTATAGAAAGCGTTGATCGTCTGTTCTGCAGACTTGCTGATCGGCTAAGCTTGATATGCTTGGATTTCCAAGTTTTCAAAATCCGAACTGCGGATCAGTTCGTTGAGTTTGTCATTTGCAAAGTTTCTTCTAAGGCCGACCTGTGGTCCAGTTATTATGGTCTGTCCTGCAAACTTTTTCTGAGTCCGACCTGCGGATCAGTTCATTAAGTTTGTCCTTTGCAAACTTTGGCGGCGACCGACCTGCGGTTCAGTTCATTTTCTGAGTCCGACCTGTGGATCAGTTCATTTAAGTTTGTCCTTCGCAAACTTTTTCTGAGACCGACCTGTGGTTCAGTTCATTTTCTGAGTCCGACCTACGGATCAGTTCATATAAGTGTTGGAATAGTGTCCTAAACCCAATCGGGTTGGACCGGATCCAACCGGGTCGGATCATTTCTACTATTTCTTTATGTTTATACATATATTAAAAAAACTGATGATCAAACTTTCATCCATGGGGTTCTTTATATAGTGGAGAGGAGGAGCCAATGCTCGAACCTAATTGGCCGGACGACATCATTATATAAGTCGGCCAACTTTTCCCCTTGTAAAAGTAATGGCCAACTTAGATCACACGCCCTTAGGAAGATGAAGGTCGACTTAATCCTCTACAATTGATTGGTCGGATGATGCATCTTTGAATTCTTATTAGTCGGATGACTCAATCACAGAGATTCTTGAATTCTTATTGGTTGGATGACACAATCACATGCCAAAAATAAAAATTAATTTATGGTTAATTTGATAAAGAATTTTTGTCCAAAATATTAATAGTGAACGGAGCCGATCCGGCCGGACGGCGGCTGCGTGTGCGTGCTTGTGGAATTATCTAAGTCCTCCCCTTGCACAAACGTGATTTGCCCCTTGGGGCACATCCATAAGAGTCACACAAACTCACACAAAATTAATTATTTAAATGGTTCTTTTAAACTTCCGTTTTTTTTATGATGCAACTGTTTTGTAAGGCTTACATGTGCATTTGTTCACGAGAAGTGCACATGCCGAACGGCATTTTACTATTTTCGACTTTCCTATGGTTTGTGCCGTTACATAGGCCAAAAGGCAGTTAGACTAGGGTGTATTGGCAATGGGAAGTCTTTCGTTTAGTGCTCGTAGCCTTTCATTTTCACTACGAATTAATGGGGCACCTATTCTTTCACGGTCGACTCCAAATCCAATATTCCATTTCAGATAGTCGATTATAACAATCGATCATTTATAAGTCGATTCTAAACTATTTATTTTCTTTTGAAGGATTGAATGTGTGTTTTATGAAAAAACAAATGTGATACAATAGTCAATTTTGAGTAGTATCCTTAAAGAATCCTAATTTCGATTTTGTTTTGAAAAAAATTTAATATAGGAGGATGCGCCTTCATCTGAATTAAGTGTTTCCTTATTTATTTTTCAGGAACATATGTACGAAATTCGAACACATGTGACTACTTTTTTTTTCTTATCAGGCCACTATGAGACATGTTAAATAAAAAGAATTGTATCTCTTTGTTTCCTTAGGTCTTCGCCTCTATTTCTCAACCAAGTAAAATATTTAAAGGTATTTAAAAAAAAACTGTAAAATTGTCTTCCAATTATATACATATCTGGATCTAAATAATATTTATACTGATTTGAAAGAAAACAATAACTAAAATGGTTTCCAATTCTATACGGATCTGGATAACAAAAATTCTATAGAGATCTGAAAGGAAGAAAGAACAAGTACAAAATAGAAAATGAGAATAGCAAAGTAGAATACCAATCAATTGAGATCTTTCAATGTGCAGATGCTACCATCATGTGTCCTCAACTGAACATAACCATTCTCAACTATTTTGCAGACTTTGTTGTTAGCCATAGAAATATGGCCTTCCTCCACCTACTCAGACGTTGAGAACTAATCCCTAATTGGAGAGACATGATAGAATGCTTCAGTGTCCATAATGCACACATCACTGTGCCCTAGTGATTTTGAGACTGCTAGAGCCATTTCTTTTTCAGAGTTGGTGTCTTGTTCTACCAAAGCAACAATACCATGCTGATTGTCTTGATTTTTTTTCCTCTTTGGACATTCATTCTTCCAATGTCCCTGTTCCTTGCAGTAATTACATGCATAATTAGCCTTGAGACCCTTGGAACAACCCTTCTTGAATTTTTTTATTTCCAGGGTTTCATGATCCTCTATTGCTGCCACTAGCCACCAACCCAGCAGCCTGAATGTCTGTAACTGTCCCAGCAGCCTTGTGTCTCAGCTCTCCAGCATAGAGGGATGACCTCATATCCTTCAAAGATACATTTTCCTTTCCACCAATAAAGGACTGCACAATGTTCTCAAATGATGCAAGCATTGATACTAAGGATCAGTGGTGCATCCTCATCTTCAATATTCTTATCTGTATTCCTTAAATCAAGAAATATTGTTTTCCGTTGATCAAGATGATCCCTCAGCTGCATACACTCATGCATCCTGAAACTGAACAGACGTTGCTTCAGCGACAACTTGTTGGTTAATGACTTAGTCATATATAGATTTTCAAACTTTGACCTCTTGAGCAACCTCCATGATAATATCATCTGAAAAGCACATTATAATGGTTGAGGGTGCTTTTTCCTCCTGACTGGCTATCTCAGCAGTGCTTCCTTCTACCGACTTAGACAACGGACCCCAAAGTCCCTACTGTTTCAGTAAAGCACACATCTTGATCTTCTATAAAGTGAAACTATTTCTCCTTGTAAACTCGTCGATTTTAACATTTAAAGCAGACATTTTTCTCATTATAAGAGATTGAGCCGATCCCAAAACCTAGCGTTAATTAAGACCTTGGTGCCTATCGACCTCACTGGCGGATCTACGTGTATCTAAGGGGGGTCCACGGACCCCGCTAAAAATAAAAATACTCTACATTTTACCTATAGAAAATATTTCGGACCCCGTGAAAAAAATTATTTAGTGTGTTAAATATTTACGGACCCCGCCGAAAAAACTTCCTCGCTCCGTCACTAATCGACCTTGCATCGAAAAAGATGCCAAATTAATTACATGGCCTACTAAGGTTACTAAGTACCCAAATCATAGCTCTCATGAACTCTAATGTTTCCAAATACACGGCTACTGCAATCCATTATTGTGAGGGCGTTAAAAAAGTACAAACTAACATCGTATATGCCAGAATAACCCAAAATTTATCACGCAATTCCCAAGCCAGGCATGTTCAGAAATCATCAATGATTGTAAGGAAAAATTAATTAGCACAGATCTAACTCGAATAAAGAATAATACAAATCAGCCCTAAATTTAGTATAACACAACACGTAACCTGAACTGATCAAGTTTTGCTAATACTGTAAGACACAGTACACACGTATAAAAAAATTTCTTAAGTTTGTTGGAAAGTGTATCGTGTGTGTAGTGATTTAACGGTATTAAAATATAAAATAAATAATGCAAAAAGAAAATTTGGTATTATTAGCTAGATCTAACAAAATAACTATAACCGCACAGATCTAACTCGAACAAAGAATAATAAACAGGTGCACAAGATAAAGGACTAGAGATCAAACCGAGCCGAGTAGCTACTATATCCTTAAGACAAATTGCTCTGGTATGGTGCCCACGGTAATAGCAACTGTCTCCCAAGATACAACGGCTTACGTCTCGGATTTAGAGGCACTTCAAAAATCCAAGCTCCGGCGAACTTACAGAGTGCTCCGACTTCTCTTCGACTCAATATTTAGGTCTATATGGTAGACTCTTATTGGTGGAAAAGACAAGAGAAAACTCGATTATCTAATTCTCATTCATAGGGATCCTTTATATAGTGGAGAGGGGGTGCCAATACTCAATTCTTATTGGCCGGATGACACATTCGGACGACTTTTCCCCCAAGAAAAGTCAATAGGTGTGTTTGACCTCCTTGGCCGACTTCATCCTTGCTTCCGATTGGTCGGATGACGTGTCCTCTGAATTCTGATTGGTCAAATTACTCAATGAATTCTGATTGGTCGAATGACACAATCACATTCCAAAATTAATTTTATGGTTAATTTCATGTAGAAATTTTGTCCAAAAAATTAATAGTAGCATCCGATCCGATCCGAGCTCGAGACGAGCCGAGCCAGCCGGACAGATGGCGGCGGCGCGCGCGCGTGTGGAATTATCTAAGTCCTCACTCCTACACAAAAATGCTTTGCCCCTTGGGGCACATCCATAAGAGACACACTAGCTCTTATCACTTGAGTTCCCAACACTCAAGTTTCCAATGTGGGAGAATGGGGTGAGGTCCTCCCTTCAACTACCATCTCCTACATATTTTCTACCAACCTTAGCCATTAATTTCTCATTCACCCGATATCCGAATCGAGCGATTTAAAAGCCCGTCATCAACTACTCCGTATGGAGTATTTTATGACATCATTAACTCTCGATGACATACACCGGAGCCTATCCACAATTAGCGCTAAAGTTGACTATTCAACCCTTCAATCGGGCTTTTTCTCCAACAATTAGTATAATCTCAACTCACATGTTGTTTACTAATAAAACCGTGTTGTGGCTTGTATGCGTGATCACTATTGTACATAATGTTTAAATTCTGTGACAATATTTCTTGAAAGGTTACGGTTGAGTTATGCCAGTAGTCTATTGGTAGATTCGACGTTGTTTATCTTCTGTCACTAGATAGAAATGAAATGATACACCGCGGTGAATCCGTATGTGACTGTGTCTTTTGTGACACAAATGGACGTGCATGTTGTAGCACTAGACGTAGCACCAGTGACCGGTTAATCTCATCCTTTGGATGGAGAGGTTCGGTGGTGCAACGAACGATGGTTTGAATGATCAAACCGGATTGACCAGTATAGTGACAGTGAAACTGTCTGTTGAGCACAAAAGGGATGCTCTATAAAGAGAGATGGGCTTTAAGATCTGCTTACTTGCTTAAGTAATCTTGCTTGTGACACTATGACCAGGACTTGCAAATTTCAAATTTGTTCGTCCATTGATGAACATGGTGTTGTTACCCTATTTGAAATTTGATCCTAATCACAAGTGTTTGGTATGTGTTGAAGCCATGTTGGCTAACTCACCGGGTGACAGGTAGAAAAGAACACATAACCTCTAGATTCGTGCAAACTAGAGGTGATAAAAGTATTATGTTACTTTTATTGAGTATAGCACCAAATATTATGATGTTTAAATAAGGTTCATGATGCCTTGAGGGTTTTCAGAATGAATGTGAATATAAACATAGCAAACGGATGAGATTTATCCGTAGTGATTGTGGTGGTGGATATGACGTATTGTTTTATGAGTCTTGCTAAGGGCCCGGCATCATTCATCAAACAACTACACCATACACACCTCAGTTTAGTGGTGTTGCTGTATTCAAGAACCGAACTCTTAAAGAGTTGATGAATGCTATGTTGATAAGTTCGGGTTTACCTCAGAACTTGTGGGGGAAGCTGTCCTCTCAGCAGAATTCATTCTGAACAAGATCCCTTCAAAGAAGAAGGATGACACCCATATATATATATACACACTACACGTATGGGGTTAGCAAAACCCCCATATCAATACATGAGTTATTTTGTGGGTAACCAAGATGTTAGCACGTGATACTGGCGGCCGAACAATTATCCTGGATAATTATTTAAAAAGGTATCGTTTAATAAACACACGACATATTACACGTGGCTTTATGATGTTAAAACATCCGTCGATCAGGATATCCACATATTACGTGTTATATTTATAACACACGTAATATTTATAATAGAATTTAAATAAATAAAAATCCATTTTCTATTTTGCCCTTAATGTGAAAATTCGGGGTGTTACAAGAATGGTCACATATGAGGTGTTAGATAAGTTAGAAATCGTTCGGTATACAAACTCATTTTTTGGTGTAAAGGTACATTTAAAACCACATAAGGTTGTCTTTGTTCTATCAAAAACGTTGTTTCTAGAAAAGTTCTAGTTAAACACTTCAAGCTTATTCAACTTTTGAAGACAAATTTGGGGCTTGTTTTGGAGCTACTTTTCATGAAATATGGATGCGGAATTTTATATTTCATGGCTGCGAGTTTTAGGCATTAAAAGACCACCGAGGATTCTTGTGATAACATTTCTGCTATGTTGTATCCCGATAACAACAATAGTTTGTTAATGTCTAAGAACATTGACATAAGGTTCCTAGTTGTAAAAGAAAGAGTTCAAAGTGAATAGATGTCTAATGAACACATCAAAACAAACTTCATGATTGCGGTTCTGCTAACTAAGCGACTACCACCTAAGATATTGATTGAGCATACCGTTCATTTGGATGTCATGACATTTAAGGATGCTTAGGTTTAGTGGGAGATTGTTGGATCATTAATCCAATATTGGCTTATATGTGAAATAATTATTTGTCATAAACTGTCAATAAAGATTAACATGATTTAAAAATGATCTACTACGATTTTTCAGTTATTGGGTTGTTTCGCTGGTAATTAAAGTAAGCTGATATTGAGTTTTCATGCAATATATTTAGGCGGCTTCTATCGTCACCACACTTTACTATCGGCACCCTTTTTTATTATTTTTGTTTTCATTTACTTCAATACCACCACGTATATATTAAAACTTTCTAACATTCTAGTCCCTTATATTTAACAAAATTTATAAAACCATAAAAAAACAACATAATTATAAAACTAAACCCTAATAGTTAATAACATTCCATAACCCCAACCCTTATCATTCATTTTCCTTTTCTCACATCCAAAAGAAAACCAAAATTTTAGAGCAAAAACCGCCGGTGGCTTCACCAGAATCTTCACCGGAGTAGCACAATTTGAGCAAAAATCCTTCAAGATTCACTCTTTTACTTGTAAGTTTCATTTTTACCCTCATTAAATCGATGGGTTATTGGAAGATTGAAGTATTTGCTTCGTTTGGGTCTCAAATCAATGGTTTTTGTGTGTTGTTATTCCATTCCGCGTTTTTCCAATGGGCTGGAGGTTGAAGACGACAGTTCTGCGAAAATGTCAGCCGGTGGATGTTATTCATGAATAATAACATCACTGTGAGTTATTCATCAAGAATAACGTTGTTGTTGTGGACGTTGGCTTCCTTAGTGTAAAATTGAAGTAGACACTGAAACGTCGGTATTGTTGGTGTTAATGTATCTAATAAATGTTACTTGCCCTGACATTGTCTATCAGATTGACAAATTGTTATTCCTCATGATAACGTTGGTCACACTGATGTTGTTGTTCTATGGTAATGTTGGTTTCACTGATGTTTCAGGGTTTTTTCTATTGTTTGAATAATCTAGCTACAATTTTACTCATGGCCTTAAAATCTAATTTTTTTTAATGTAAGTGTGTTAGTTAAAAGTATACCTAGGTGTGTTTTGCCCATTAAGTGTGTTGTGTCAACCCAATAATATAAGGTCGTGGGATCTTTTTGCTTTAACAGATTGTCACCAGTTTATAAGCCTTGGGATCTCTTTGCTATTTTTGTAGATTGGCTTACCTGAATATGTTCCATTAAGAAATGACCAATGATATCCATTTCTTAATATCTTCCATAAGTATATATGCCAAGGATATTCATTTCTTATTGAGATTATTCAGGCTAGTCATTATCTACATAAAATGGCCTGATGTCCCCCTCACGTTGAAAACTAGGAGTCTTTCGACGAACAATTAAAAGAACAGTAGAAGAACTTCAGGTATTAAAACAACACTTATTGATCGTACACGAACTTCAGGTATGTAGTATGGACTAAGGTACTAGTTATGTCTTGTGTGATTGATTGTGTTTGGCATGAGTATTTATGTTGTCTTATTTTAGAATGGCATGCGGACTGATTCTAATTCAAATTCTAATTTCTCATTCCTTTTAATCTACAGTTAAGGAAAATGGATCGTTTCTTCAAAGTTCTTATGCCCGGTTTCCAAACAAGTTTGGTACGTGATTATTAATTAATTAATTAAGTTACTTTTTTATCTCACATATTACGATGAAGTAACGTGATGTCTTTTTCTTCATAGAAACTACCTTCATCATATGTTCATAGTTTGGACTACACGTTGCGGAACATAAATATGGTTGATCTCAATAGCCGCTTAGGGAGATGGGTAGTGAGGGTTGGAGATGCTGGATATACAGAAACCCGAATCCGGATCCGCTCTATAATTGGATCGTCAAATTTGATTCTCAGCACCGATCGAGACACTCGACCTAGCACAGCGGAAGCTACGAATAAATTCGCATGCAATTTTACCACGATTTTAATTCACATAATTAATTAACAATCTACAAGAAGGTTAGAAGATTTACCTCAACGGAAAGGAAGAAATAGTCGACCAAAGGGAGATGCCGTAGTCTTCCGGATTGTATCTCCTAGCGATGACTGGTGGACGTCGATCCTCGCCGTAGAACCTCCTCGAATATGCACAAGAAAAACCCTAGGTTTTCCTCCTCTTAATGACTAAGGCAAGAAACTAATTTTTCTTCCTTTTAATTGTAAAGTGGCGCAGATTGTGATTGAATTTTGTGCTAGGAGGAACTCTCTTTATATATGAAAATAACTAGCCAAGAGAGTTATCCTTTCACACCACAATTACCTATTCCCACAAGGAAAAAGATATTTGCCAAAATATAAGAGATAATTCCCAAAAAATCAATCTCTTATTTTTCCATTAATTATCCAACAAATAGATAACTAATTAATTACACATGTGACATAATCTGGAAAATTTCTTCTTCTAATATATCTAGATAGTATGGTGCCATTTTTAATAGAAAATGTCTTTTCTATTTTACATATTATTTACCAAATAAATAATATTGCATATTCATCAGATAGACCAACTATTTAATTTATTCTCGAGGTTCCACAAAACGAGAAAACACTCGCGTGTTAGCCAACCCGGGGACCATGGACCTATAACCAGTAGCTACAATAAATTAAATAAAATATTCATTGAACAGAATATTTCTACTTAATTTATTAATTCCAGAATTACGCCACCATAAATCCGAAACTTAACTCTATCGATTATAGATATAACTTATTCTCAAAACGTCGAATCGAGTCGATAAGTGTCCATTGATATAATCATTACATATAAACTAACCCTCCATAGACTATCCGTAATGAAGCGGGATTATTTCCGTAAACCTTCTTCAATACCTCTTATCCTTGTTTACCATTAACCCACTAGTGATCAATTAGTTCATAACCAATACGAAATCCGCGGATCGATCAGTTTCTAGGATCAACAAATAAGGGGATTGTCTTTCTACTTCCCACAGGAAGGAATGGATTGCATATCTGTAAGACACACACTTCTCACTCATTCCAGAATAGTGCCAACGTGAAAGTGATTCGGACCGCGCCTCTTAGCGATCCTTAACGAACACATCAATCCCTATCCTGAAACAAGTAGGAGTTTGTAATCACTTCAGGATTAAGGTTAATCTATATATGATCATCATGTGATTTAATAAGATTTCTTAATCACGGAATTATTTGAGAAACTCAGATTAAATCGGTCCAGTCCTATATGACTCTCATCATATATAAATGCCCCACTTAGACGACCAATGTCGACGGTCCGGATAAGACGGTCACACCATAAAGTGTTCTGGGCGCATCAATGGTGGTTTAATCAATAGACCCTATACTATGATTAACTTCACCATGGACTAACATTTCAAGTGTATCACCATAAACTTAATCCTCATGTGTGACACACACTAAGTTATATGGCTACATATGATACGACTTGGGGTTTTTAGCAGTGTATTACATATAAGCACAAAGCAAATAATAAGATGAGAATAAATCTGTCATTTATTAATTATAAAAACAATTACAGAAATTGTCTTTCGGGCGCTACTTCCAACAATCTTGCCCGTATGTACAAGCAACAATTTCTTTTCGGGCACTCTACATCTAACAATCTCCCACTTGCCCGTATAGACAAGCAACAATTGTTTTTAGAGCACCTCACCTTTATTCTATCTATCCATAACATTCTCCCACTTGCTCTAAAGGCGATGAGACATATCTCCCAATTTTATACCCGCCAAGCGCTTATCAGTGACATTAGATGCCACACAACTTGGTAAACTGATCAGCTAGGTTGTCGGCTCGAGGCGATCTTTTAGCACCGAAACGTCGCCTCTTTGCACGATCTGTCTGACCAGGTGGTACTTACTTTCAATATGCTTTTGACCTCTTGTGACTGTGAAGATTCTTTGCATGAGCTACCTCTTAACTGTTTTCCCAGTAAAATGGTATCGGCTCATCGAGACCTAGAATCACTTCCCGATCCAACAAAGAACTTCTCAAGCCACACTGCCTCTATAGCTGCTCGAAAGTTGCTATGTATTCGACTAACAGAGTCAAATTGGCAGTGCTGGATTGCTCCAGACTGTAGCTCCATCACAATGAGTAAACACTGAGCCTGAGATCGATTCACGATCATCCTTAATCCGACAAAAATCAGAAATAGTGTAGTCAACAATACTCAAGTTTGCACCCGAATACTCAAGCGTACAACTCCTCTTTCTCTAAAGGTACTTGAGGATGCACTATACTACTGCTCAAAGTCCGAATCCAAGATTCGACTGTTATTGACTTTTAATAACCTGACTTTCTCTATCCAAAAGAGAATTTATACCATTTTCTCTTTATCCAAAGATTGAGAGAATTATTCCGTGAGGGGTTGGGTAGGAAACCTCTCGTTGAATATTGCATATGAAAATGCATGATCATCTTAAACAATAAGATGGATGGGAAACTGCCATAACTTGTTCTCATGAATTCGACCGAATCAAATTCTAAGAATATAGTCCACTTCTCTAATTCAGAGAATCTTTGGCTTGTCAGTTTCTGACTTCAGACAACACACCCATGTTGTTTCCAAATGTTGCAGTGTTATCTTTTATTTACACTAACCTTTACTACTTTAACCAATATTGATTTTCTGGTCTACAAAAGACTCATCAATATTCTGGTCAAGCCCACACATTTCAAAACATGTGACTTTTAATGACCTAGAGGTTTGCTTTAATCCACCAATGGATATAAGCATCTGTCATTGGCTTTAAGCTAAAACCCTTCCGTTCTGAATGAATTCAAGCTCCTTTGTTCGGCAAGAAAGTTTCAGGGCATCACCCCTGGTAATTTCCTGCTTTCCATGAAGTCAAGCAAGGCTGAATGGTGAGAGAGTTCAGGGCATCACCCATATTGATCTATCTACTTCTCAGGGAATTATCCCTAGACCACTTGGCTTTTCTTAGAAAGATGAACTTTCTCATTCATTCGACTCCTTTTCACGTAGATCCAATTTCTCCCACTGGGCCTGAGACACTCAGGTGGTTCTACAAGAGTGTGAACAAAACTGGAGTACCTAAACTCCAATTACAGGTTTATGGCTTTAAACCAACCTCCTATTGTCAGAATCCTATACAGTCCTTGCAGAAGGACCATAGGTGATCAATCACCCCAAGCAGGCTGTAGAGACTACATAATCACAGCGGGTCAATGGTTAGACCATACTCCCACTGCATTTGAGTGGATTGATATTCTTATCTATTTCAGTAGCATTAATCAGTGTAATCCCCAACACCAATGTTGGATGTGGTCTGATTGAATCAGATAGTAACTCCTTGAGTAACTGTACTTCAAGGCCTAAGGTTGTTATTTGAACATTCTTTTAGAAAAAGTTGTAACTGTGTAACTGTCACCATCCGTTCTTAAAAATCTTATAACCAACCTTCTACTCATTGTATCAAAATATTTCACGAACAATCACCATATGAACGTGTATGTAAAATCTCCAGTCCTACCTTCAGGCACTAGTGCTAAATGCCTCTATTTGCGGAAGTGGAGTAAATGCACTTCACTCTTTATCCACAAATTCATAAGCATCTTCTAGGTAGACTTTTTGGTATTACATAATAATGTAAACCGTTATTTTGCAACTAATATCTTAATTGAGTTAAGAAGTGTAATGTAGCATATCAATAACTATACAAGGCAATACATGGTTCATCCTTTCAGTGAAATTGTTTCACTTAGAGGTAGGTCGAGCATCAGTTCCAAATACTGTGCTATAGCCTATATCTGAGCATGGAATACTCTCTTCTCTGGGGACATCAGAGATTCCTCCAAATATTTAGATAAACTAATCGGCATTTCGAGTAGTCATTAGACAAAGAAGGTCTATTACTCGAAAGTTCCCACTAGCTTGTATCCTTCATAAGACCCCGAAGGTCAATATGAACAAGCTATGATGCTTCTTTAGCTCTATTAACCTTTCCTAATTGAAAGGTAACTTAGTCATTTTTCCATTGAGATAGTGTTCTTAGACTGGGAGATAGGAATCACCTTTAGCCAGTCTTCAGATCTTATCTTTAGGATATATGCACCAATTAATAGATGTTGAAGAATCATTTATCTAAATACGGGACAATTTGCCTTGAAAGTTTATGATGTGTTACATATACCGTTTTAGCATTACTTAGTGGTTCTGACTTTATCAGACAAAAGTCCGAGTCTCAGAATCGTATACATATGTCATATTTACTTTCGTTAAGGTAAGTATATTATCAATGTGAAAGTGAATCCATTTGTTCCAACGAATCTGAAAACAGAAACTATATTTCTTTGAAATTCAAGGATTAAAATCCGAAATTTATTTCCTTATATCACTCTCACTATCTCAGCTGAAATAACTGCCCGTTGTCTACTCTTTAATCATGAATGACAAGCTACCTTGTTCATTACAAGCGAACTTTAGCTTCTGAGTCAAATTACTCGGTTAAGAAAGTCTCTAAAGATTCATAGGTTAGTGATCCGAAATCACTTTCCTTATCCTTTACTTTCTTTTATTAATATTTCGGTTTAGCCTTTAACTTATTTAGTTTAGATGACTTGCGCTTGTAGACATTCTTTCCCATTCTTGGATTTCTTTAAAAGAAATAGCCGCGAACTAGCAGTGCATATGAGTAGACACTACTCGTGAACTGTGGGATGTCCAGTGAGACTGATACCAAATCATTCTCGTCATCTTTGAACTAATTTTAATTTGTCTCCCGTTCATCACGAGTGACAGCAGTGATACACTTATTGATGTCACTTAAGTTTGTAGGCTCAAGAGGAACATCATCTTCCGAAAAAATTAATTTGCATTCTCGATTATTGAGTTCAACGTTCTTGTTACTTTTCCACTTTTACGAAGTCATCATCAGTCAATTTATCATGTTTAGCAGTTTAGATACCATGAGATAATATGCGGTTGTAAAAAATAAATCATGACGAAATATAAATCAAATCATACACCACAACAAATAATGATTTTAGGAATTATAAACGTGATGTCATGCATGCAGTTTATCCTACCATTCCAAGGATTTAACCTCACATCATACTGCCGCCGCAGGGTCGGTATCAGCACAATGACGGTTAAATTGAGACAATCTCTCTCAACAATTAAACAATTAAGAATCAGACATCTCCATTTAATTGTTGATTACCTTCCTTTTTCTGCCAAGATATTTCCAAAAAAATATCCTTTTGAGTGTGACCTACTATTTCAGATCTCAAAGTACGCCCCGAGTATGCCGCCGCATGGTCGGTTAGTGACTCGACGAGTACCCAAAATCCTATCCTTTCGGGGACCAAGCCTTGAATTTTGATAGGGGTGAAGGCCATCCGCAGGGGGCCGTAATCAAAGTGGCTCGAGGCGTCACCCTTCTCTCACGTGCTTGTGCCAACAGTAGAGGCTGTGGGGTCGGTTGTCACATTCCCCGCTCCCACTCGTATTTTGAAAATTATGTAGTCTTTTAGGATTTTAAGAATTTATTTACAATCCGAAAAAAAATAAATCATGAATATTTAAATTAATCCTCCTACTAGTTCATCGGTTCCAAATACCGTCTAACTAGTGTCACTTATTCACGATTTTCCAATTTTATGGATTTATTAAAATTCCTCGTGTAGACGCTACAAAATTAAAATTCACCAAGAATTTTATAATCCCAATACTTTAGGACTTTATGAATTTTCTAATAATTCAAAAAACAATAAATCACAAAATTAAAATGCTCCCACTAGTTTATCGGTTTCAAATACCGTCTAACTAGCGACACCTTATTCATGATTTTCCAATTTTTCGAATATTTAGAAAATCTCTTGTGTAGACACAACAACAAAAATTCACCAATGAATTTTATAGTCCTAATTATGTCATGATAAAAATTTTGGATCGTAGAATATTATCTCAATAATTTGAAAACAATGAATCTTGAAAAGCAATCACCAACTTATCGGTATTAAACCCTGGTTGAGCTTTAACGAGTTTATCGAATGGTGTCGGGATTGGCTAAGCCGACCCGTCCTGTTCATAAACGACTGCCGGAAGAATCGGGCGAAGGCTTCCCCATTGAGCCGAAACTCGCCGGATAGCTTGACCTTGCCGGACCCCCGACGCTAACGTCGCACGTGTGCGGGTGCTGGGTTGAAAATCGGGCTAAGGTTGCCCCATCGAGCCTCAGCTCGCCAGATAGCTTGACCTTGCCGGACCCCCGTGGCTAACCCCGTACTTGGATGGACAAGTCAAGTCGAGTCGAGCCGAAGCCCTGTTGACCGCCCGAACCAATTTTCGAACCTTTTGCTCAGTTGGTGTCCAACTTTTCTGGATTTTCAAAATTTTCAGTTATTAAAATTCTTTTATGTAGTCACTACATAATAAAAATCCACGAATGATTTTTAGATCCCAAAATTAAATTTACCGAGTAAATTTTATTTTATCATGTGAATTTTATATCCCGATAAAATTCCGTTCGTTTTAATTAATTTAATTTATTACCTAAATTAATCTAAATTAATTACGTCTCATACATGCCTAATTAATATCACGATTAATTATCTACATGTATGGATATGCTAGGAGTGGAACTCATGAATATGATGCATGTCATGGCATGGTTATATCACATAAATAATCATACAAGAAAATAAGTGCGAAAATAAACCACTGAGATGGAACGTTGGTACCCCCGTATCTAATCTATAAATAAACAAATAAACCCTAAATTATTGTGCAGCCGCCGACGGGTATAAGAATTTTCTGCTCCAAATCTTCAATAGAAACCCTTGTAGCTGAGTTGGTTGAAGCTCATTCTTCCTTCATCACCACCCGAGTTTGATTCCCCACTCACCCTTAATTTTCTGTTTTCGTTTATTTTTTCGTATGAAATAATTTTTTTTTTTAATTTTACGAACATAAAATTAAAAAAAAAAATTACGAGGAGAACAAAAAATACAAAAAAGATTTCCAAAATTTTATACAGATAAGGGGATTCAAACTTGGGTCTACACACAATTGAACTTGTGTCTTTACCACTGTGCTGCGTCTTTTTCTTTTCATGGACTTCAATCAGAATTTATTTAATGGGCCTTCGGCCAAAATAAATTAAATGTAGAAATTACAAAATAAATTACATAACAAGCTATACCCAGAAAAATTGGGTTTACAATAGATCTAACGGTAAACAAATACCAACCTCAATCCATCTCGTCAACATAAACATTCAACCACGCATTTATATAAAAAATATAAAATGTGCAATATTTATTCAATTACACTCCTTATTAATTAATTATGCAATCATGATCGTAAAATCGCTTTAACCTGTCTCTGATACCACATGCTGGATATACAGAAACCCGAATCCGGATCCCATCCATAATTGGATCGTTAGATCTGATTCTCAGCACCAATCGAGACACTCGATCTAGCACAGCGGAAGCTACGAATAAATTCGCATGCGATTTCACCACGATTTTATTTCTCATAATTAATTAACAATCTACAAGAAGGTTAGTAGATTTACCTCAACAGAAAAGAAGAAATAGACGACCAAAGGGAGATTCCGTAGTCTTCCGGATTGTATCTTCTAGCGACGACTAGTGTCCGTCGATCCTCGCCGTAGAACCTCCTCGAATATGCACAAGAAAAACCTTAGGTTTTCCTCCTTTTAATGACTAAGGCAAGAAACTAATTTTTCTTCCTTTTAATTGTAAGTG
Source organism: Gentiana straminea (assembly GCA_036785695.1). NCBI lineage: Eukaryota > Viridiplantae > Streptophyta > Magnoliopsida > Gentianales > Gentianaceae > Gentiana > Gentiana straminea. The sequence continues at coordinate 1,671,904 of JAVUPR010000453.1, forward strand.
CAGATTGTGATTGAATATTATGCTAGGATGAACTCTCTTTATATAGGAAAATAACTAGCCAAGAGAGTTATCCTTTTTCACACTATAATTACCTATTCCTACAAGGAAAAGATATTTGCCAAAAGATAAGAGATAATTCCCAAATAATCAATCTCTTATTTTTCCATTAATTATCCAACAAATAGATAATTAATTAATTACACATGTGACATAATCTAGGAAAATTTCTTCTCCTAATATATCTACATAGTGTAGCGCCATTTTTAATTATTTTTAATAGAAAATGACTTTTCTATTTTACATATTATTTACCAAATAAATAATATTGCATATTCATTAAATAGACCAACTATTTAATTTATTCTCGAGGTTCCACAAAACGAGAAAACACTCGCGTGTTAGGAGCAACCCGGGGACCATGGACCTATAACCAGTAGCTACAATAAATTAAATAAAATATTCATCGAAAAGAATATTTCTACTTAATTTATTAATTCCGAAATTACGTCACCATAAATTCGAAACCGAACTCTATCGATTATAGATATAATTTATTCTCAAAACGTCGAGTCGAGTCGATAAGTGTCCATTAATATAAACATTACATATAAACTAACCCTCCATAGACTATCCGTAATGAAGCGGGATTATTTCCGTAAACCTTCTTCAATGCCCTCTTATCCTTGTTTACCATTAACCCACTAATGATCAATTAGTTCATAACTAATACGAACTTGATGTAGCCCAATTCAAGAGGAAGATTGAGTCTTTTATTTAGTCTTTTAATTAGTCTTTTATTATCCCATATTGGTTAATTGTCTTTTATATTTATTATTATTTTTAATTATTGTTATTTTGTCCCACATTGCTAAAATGGCAATCGGACTTGGAGTCTGTAGCCTATATAAGGCATTTCCTTGTATTTGAATAGGTAGCTTATTATTGAATCAAAAAACTATTTTGGTTGAAATTCAGAGATTGAATTTTTATCATAAGAAACTTTCAGAGATTGAGTTTCTTTCAAGAAGTTTTCAGAGATTGGACTTCTTTCGATTATCCTGAGACGGGGTAATTGGTTGGCGTTCCTGAGATGGGATCACCGTAGTTAATATTCTGAGATGCAGTATTTACATATCCTTTTGTTATTTTCGTTATATATATATTCAAAAAGCCATAAAAATATACTTTTCAAAGATGAATCGTTTGTTGTGCTTTAATCAAAGATCCTACGAGATTCGGTTTACATCAAGTGGTATCAGAGATCAGGCGATTAAAGCAACAACAGCTGCTGCGTTCTTGACAGAAATCTGCAGCGTTTTCTTAGAGTTCCTGGCGTTCTTGTTCTCCGAGAAACCCTAACTGCAGCCTTATATTCGTCACTTGCTGCTACATTTGATCCTTTCTTGATCATCATCAAGAAGCCCTAATTTGGCCGACCGTTATCACAAGTGCCGTCAAAGATTAGGCGATTAAAGCTGCTGCGTTTATTGAAAGAAATTTGTTGCGTTCTTGAGCACCAAGAACCCTAATTGCAGCCGCACTCAAAGGCTCCTTACGTCATCGAATTTTGTTGCTATTTTCGCAACCCTAGCTGTTCTTGAAATCCAAGAAACCCTTGTGCATATCGTGTGCAGCTCTAGCATCATAAAAAGCTGTGTTTTTAGTCCTGAAATTATGTTCTTGCGAGGAATTATCTGCTGCGTTCTTGGAAGATTATTTGCAAGTTGCTGCAATGGATAAACTACATGCAATATTCGACCACATCCATACAGACTTCGAGCGACATCAAGTTGAATCCGATCGAAGACATGATGAAATTATGGCTGCCCTAAATGCATTACATGACAACCTCGATCCACGACGCGAATTAGAACGTATTGCGCAACGGAAATTAGAGGCAGAACAACGGAAATTAAAGGCAGAACAACGGAAATTAGAACGTGCAGAACGTTGGAGGAAATTAGACGCAAAGTGGAAGGCGGACGATGAACTTTTCTTTAACACGCATGGTGAAGAAGCTATGGCTGGCAAACCGCCCAAATTCTCTCCTTCACGTGCTAAATCGAATACACAGGTTATTTCCAACCCCCCTACGGCTGTGGTACACGAGGAGGTTGACATTCTTATTGTTGATTCAGCCACAGAAGAGTTCGTTGAGAATGCACTTACTAATGATGTTGTTCCAGTTGCTACTATTGATTCTCCTTTACCGGTACCCTACCATTCTGACGAGATTGCCGACGTCAAGGTGGATATTGGTGTTGACCCAATCACCATGCCCGTGGACTTACTTGCTGAATCGATTGTGGTCCAACCAGGGACCGAACCGGTGCAATCCGATGGTTCAAAGGTGCACTCGGCAATTTTGGTTGCTGATTTGCAGGCGTTACAAGCGCCACATGTATATGTGGATCCATATTTACGGCATTGCCGCCCTTTGGATTTTGTTGTCGCGATTTCTCCACTCGCGCCATTCCATGTTTTTGCGATGTTGTGATTCTGAGTTTCTCCGTGGTTGAGTGGACGTATGGAAGCATGATATTCGTGTTCGATCCGGGTTGATTCGAGGACGAATCCTTTTGAAGCGGGAGGGAATGATGTAGCCCAATTCAAGAGGAAGATTGAGTCTTTTATTTAGTCTTTTAATTAGTCTTTTATTATCCCACATTGGTTAATTGTCTTTTATATTTATTATTATTTTTAATTATTGTTATTTTGTCCCACATTGCTAAAATGGCAATTGGACTTGGAGTCCGTAGCCTATATAAGGCATTTCCTTGTATTTGAATAGGTAGCTTATTATTGAATCAAAAAACTATTTTGGTTGAAATTCAGAGATTGAATTTTTATCATAAGAAACTTTCAGAGATTGGGTTTCTTTCAAGAAGTTTTCAGAGATTGGACTTCTTTCGATTATCCTGAGACGGGGTAATTGGTTGGCGTTCCTGAGATGGGATCACCGTAGTAAGTATTCTGAGATGGAGTATTAAATATCCTTTTGTTATTTTCGTTATATATATATTCAAAAAGCTATAAAAATATACTTTTCAAAGCTGAATCGTTTGCTGTGCTTTAATCAACGATCCTACAAGATTCGGTTTACATCAGAACTCCGCGGATCGATCAGTTTCTAGGATCAACAAATAAGAGGATTGTCTTTCTACTTCCCGCAGGAAGGAATGGATTCCGTATCTGTGAGACACACACTTCTCACTCATTCCAGAATAGTGCCAATGAGAAAGTGATTCGGACCGCGCCTCTTAGCGATCTTTAACGAACACATCAAACCCTATCCTGAAACAAGTAGGAGTCTGTAATCACTTCAGGATTAAGGTTAATCCATATATGATCATCTTGTGATTTAATAAGATTTCTCAATCACGGAATTATATGAGAAACTCATATTAAATCGGTCCAGTCCTATATGACTCTCATCATATATAAATGCCCCACTTAGACAACCAATGTCGACGGTCCGGATAAGACGGTCACACCGTAAAGTGTTTTGGGCGCATTAATGGTGGTTTAATCAATAGACCCCATACTATGATTAACTTCACCACGGACTAACATTTCAAGTGTATCACCATAAACTTAATCCTCATGTGTGACACAAACTAAGTTATATGGCTACATATGATACGACTTGGGGTTTTCAGAAGTGTATTACATATAAGTACAAAGCAAATAATAAGCTGAGAATAAATCTGTCATTCATCAATTATAAAAACAATTACAGAAATTGTCTTTCGGGCGCTACTTCCAACAGGAGAGACTGACGATGGATCTCTTTGTTTCTTTAGAGACGGACGGGAAGAATATGTGGCGGCTCATGAGTTGCATGAGCGCGAGTTCATTGTGTTTGAACGTAGAGTGAATTTCAATTTCGATACTATAGTGTTTGATGGCACTACCTGTGAGAAGAATTTTCTAATTCCGAGAGTGAAGATGATGAAGCAGGAGAAGAGAACAATGGTAACCAAAATCTGAATCCCAGTTTTGATACGACATTTGCAAACTCGGCATTTTCACATGGTTTTGCGGTGAGATATGTTAAAATGTTTTTAGTTCTTTCTTGATTTATGTTTTTTTTCCCTCATTGCACTTTCTAACACTGTTTAATTATGTTTGTGATTGGTAGAATATTTCAATACCATTTGCTAGATCAAACGACATGTTGCGAAACAAGATTGTGGAGTTGCAAAATGCGACAGAGGAATCATGGCCATCTAGACTTGTAGCTTCTGCCGTGCCCTATCAACAAGCTCGTTTAAGTGAGTTCAATGATTTCCTTAAGGACAATGACCTCAGAGTTGGAGATACATGCAGCTTTGAAGTCGTTGATCAAACTACAGATAATCATATCGTGTGTAATGTGGGGTTTATTAGACGTTGAAAATCATTTATTTATGGACAATTTCATTAAAACTCTGGATCATTTTGAATTATTGTTATTGTATTACGTTTGGATTACTTCTGAATCATTTTGGTTTGGATTATTTTGAACCGTTGTACATATTTATCATTTTTGTTTGGATCATTTTGAACCGCTTGGATTACGTTTGAAATACGTTTGGATTAATTGTTTGAATTAAGTTGTATTTATCATTTTGAACCGTCGTATTTATGTTTGGATGATTATTTGTATCATGTTTGGATGATGCAAAAACACAAACACAAATATTTTCAGTGTTGGGATCCATACGTCATCATTTTTTACGTTGCAAGACCAATGTCGGGAACGCTGGCGTATTGAAAACAAAAGCATATTTAGTTCTGTTGACAAAAACGTCAACATGTCTGACGTTGGTTCGCAAGACCAACGTCGCAGTGGCTGCCTTGTTATAAACAGAAGCACATTCAGTTTCGGAGTCTGTAACGTCAGCACGCCTGGCGTTTGTTTTGAAGTCCAACGTCAGAGTTGGTGACGTTGTATAAACAAAAGAATATTCAGTTCTGGACTCCAGAACATCACCACTTTTGACGTTCATTGCTTAAACGAACGTCAGGCATACAGACGTTTGTTGGGATGCCGGCCGGAAAATCCAATAGCCGATCGGAAAACTCTAAAAAAAACTTCGTTTTTTCCCATAATTAATAGTGTTTCAAGCAATTGAGCATGGTGTTTCAGTGTTATCTTATTACCTGCTCAAGATTATGAATTTTGATTCCATTTATGCTTCCATATAATTTGAAAATGATATTTGGGGACAATGAAGATGAATTTTGATGATAAAGAATGTTGAAGAAGATCTTGACGATGAAGAAGGTTAAAGAAGGTTGAAGAAGATGAAGATGAATTTTGATGAAGAAAAAAGTTGAAGAGGATGAAAATGAATGTTGATGATGGAGATAAAGGGTGTGTTTGGTAGGGAGAAATGAGATGAGAAAAGAAAAGATTATATTTCTTTTCTCAATTTAGACGCGTTTGGTTGCTTGGGAAAAGAAAAGTATATTTTCTCAACTTATCAACTTTTCTCCAAAAGTGATTCTTTTCCCTGTTTTCGATTCTCATCCTGTTGTAAAGAAAAGTTCATAGAGAATAGAAAAGTTCTGTTTTCCCACCACTTATCTTTCCTCGTATTATGAGCATGATTTGTATAATCGTATCATTTTTTTTTTCCATTATCTTGTAAAAAAAACCTTTTTATTTTTTGTTCCAAAAATAATATACTCAATAAAATTTCACCCATAAAATATGATTATATTCTTTCCCCAAAAAAAATTCGATTATATTTTTTTCATGACAACCAAAAATGCTTCGGTGAGAATAAATTGTATTATTTGATAATCAATTCTCATTTCAAAAAAAAAAAAGATAATCATTTCTATTCTCAACATCTTTTCTCTGCATACCAAACACAAGCTGAGAATTTATTCTTTTCTATTCTCAGCTTTTCTTTTCTCAGGTCTTTTCTCATCACTTTTCTTTTCTCGACTTTTCTCTATACCAAACGTGCCCAAAGATGAATGTTGACGATGAAGAGGAAATGAAGATGATTATTTTTATTTTGATTTTGAAATAAAGAAATGAATTTAGATAATGATTTGGATGAAAATTCAGTTTGTGGATTGTTATTGATTTAGGTTAATAACTATGGATTATAATGTTTCATTTAAATAATCAAAGGATTCAATTGTGTTTTTTAAGATAGTATTTATTTTTTTTTTTTTTTTTTTTTTTTGTGGTGCTTGAATTCAAAAAATAATAAAAATATTACGATGGTGTCAAAAGTAATTTGAAGAGTGCCTGAACCAATCGTGATGTCAATAGTAAAAGTGTGGTGCGATAGAAGCTGCTTATATTTATGGATTTGTAGCAAGACTGATTTTTTTTTTAATTTTTAATACCTTTATCCAGTGTTATGATGCATACAGACGGATACTAGTATGTTTATTCACAAGCTGCAGGAGAGAGAGAATGAAGGAAATAAGAGACCCAAAAAAAGGGGAAAAAAAAACAAACTTTTATCACATAGTAGTGTAGTGTAGTGTTGTATGTTTTCTTTCTCTATCAAGTAATATACCATACCAAAACCAACATTATTATTATGAGATGAGAAAGCTGCAATTTTTAGATTTCTTCAGACTGCCCAAAATATTTTCCAGCAATAGTTGCCAGTATATTAAGCATAACAACTTCTTCATCCAACTCTTCCTTTACAGCACGCAAACTTGCACACTTCCTCAGTAAGGACCGAAGGGAAGCACATGAATCCGAATCGAGTGGCAAATCAACTGCTGCACAAAGCACAAACAGCCACACGCAATCCTTCCAAGACAGAATGCTCGCTTTTTCTGCCAAACTAATATGCTTCCTCAGCATACTAACTCGTGTTACAGAATTCATTCTCAGTATTGTAGACAACGTAGGAGAGTTGGCTGAAGTAGCTGCACTTTGAGGAATCATTACAGAATCATCACTTGTAACTGATGGCATGGCATCATCAGTACAGATGTTTTTTGAATTACCACAATTTTCAGGTCCCGAACTACTTACTACAGACACGCAGGAATCGTTGTGAGCATCACTGTTATTCTCGTGCACCACAGTTTCAAATTTCCTGTCAAAAGAATTGGACTGCACACTACCAGAATCATCTGTTTCGGGAACTACTTGGTATGACAGGGCCTGGACGAGGAAAAAAAAAAATTTAAATAAATAAAAATTAGCGCCTTTTAAGAACTGTATATTTTATTATTATTATTATTATGAACTTCTTTTTGATGATTATTAGTTCCAGAACAGGAAATCCTATCGGGGTTCATTTTCAAGCTCATCGTTCATATTGTAAGGGTGGGTGTGCATCAAGGTATCTATAGGACAAATCCTGATCCTAGAGATGCGATAACAAATGTAGAATGTCAAGTCATCGCGTAAGAAAAAAGAAAAAAGAACCAAGAAAAAATATGAATTGACAGGATCAAGTGTGTCAGAATATTTTACCAGCCTCAACTCTTCAAAATCAGCAACAAAAGCATCCTCCCAAGCTTTAAGAGGCAGTAAATGTGCAGGGCACTTTGGGATATCAGGAATTTGAGGCATATAAACAGTTGGCTTTTTGTTCAGTTTACTTGCATCAACCTTGGCGACCTTTACTTTGGGAATCTGGGCAGCTTCCCACCTATATTAACAACAACATAACAGAAAATTTGAGGTTAATTAGTAAAACGAGTAAATACATCATAATAACTCAAACTCCCTTAATACCAAGTAGAACCCAACTGGAATCTTCTTCTAATAAGAAAGCAAAAATTGTTAAATATTTGTTCACATAAAAAATAAAAATAAAAAAGACATTCATTTACTTGTAGATTAGCAAGTTTAGGCCTTGATTCAGTTACACTCCGTCAATTAAACACTGGATGCCAAAGATCCACATCAGAAAGAACTTACATATCTAGAAGCTATCATCATTCCAAGATTTAATGATTGGCCTGAAAGAAGCCTTCTTTCCACCAATGCCACTTAACATGAGACAACTACAAGGGCCGTGGTTCACGGATTCAGATTCCTCAAACCATATGAAGGGTATTATTTCATTTCACAGAATTAGGATTCCTCAGATTATATGATTGATAGGTCATAATTCATTTTACCAAATTATAAGCCTTGTCTTATAGAACATATGAATGAAGAATGACGATAATAGGGCTTTTAAGGGATGTTGAAGAAATGAAGGACAAATTGGGAAGCACTTTTTTCGCCAACTTTTAACAAAGCGTTCTAGCATGCAACTGTAGGGGTGGGCATATTATCAAACGATTCAGGTGCTAAAAGTGGATGATGTTATAAAGAAAATGAAGAACAAAAGAATTGTTATCTATTTCCGAATTCAGCTGGTTACACTGGATTGAGTGTGAAAATTTCTAGAAAAAGAAAGTTCACCATACCGTCAATGTCTAGCAGGAGAAACTGAAATAATGCTAAGGAAAGATACTTGTAAGAACTTTGAGAAAAGAATAATGTTATTACTTACAATCTTACTTACAATATACAAGAGGAAGAGTGGTTTAAATAGTAAACCACAAGGAGGGGCAACGGTCACCAGACAGGGAAATAAATGATGTCTGTTATTAGGCAGCATAAACACATTAAGACGGTTGCAATTACACAACCACCAAACACCTACCTAACATACTAAAGACAAATTAGGAAAAGATTACAAAGAATCAAATAACATACTATTATACAAATACAACTCACATACAAGAGGTGGAATTAGGGAAAATTCGTTCAATTTTTTAATTTTCCTTCAACGGGAAAGTCTACCTACTACAGGTGTGGTCATCTACGAATGTGACAAACCACCTTGCACCATTCAAGGTATTAACACGTGAAAGCCCCCAGATATATATATTAAATGGTTTTGAAGGTTTATAATTTATGCTGGGATAGACAGACCATGTGTGTTTAGATAAATGGCACACATCACAGCGGGGATATTAATTATTGAAACAATGAAAGAATTTGAACATATACATAAAGCTTGGATCTCCTAGTCTATAGTGCCATAAGAGCACTTCACTATCTTTATTTGAATATAACATAGAATAACAGGATGAACCAATAGATGCACCCAAAGTCTTGTCACTTGTGCCTTGATAAATGTAGAGACCTAAACACACTCTAGCTCTGCCAGTCTTCCTCACAGAGTGCAATTCCTGAAATACACATTCGGTTATAGAGAAATTAGCATAACATCATAGTCCTGATAGCCTACTGAACGTTACACTTCAATTATGGGACATGTAACACAGACTTTAGTGTCAAAGAGCTATGGACCTTGATCCCACAATACGAGACATCAGTCCATCTGCTATTTTCACTGTATGAAGTGACTTGCAGGGTTTATACTCATGAATTAATGACGGGTCACCAGTGATATGTTATGATGCCTCTGAGTCTACTATCTAAGGTCCAGATGATTCAGATTGAATGATCAATCCTGAGCTTATGTTACCTTTTTAGCATGTAAACCTGATGATTGGCTGCTGCTTGAGAGCATTGCCACTCAAAAGTTGTTGCAGAGCCTCTAACTGCACCTTGGTAAATATGCTAAACCCATTTCCAATTGGTTGGCTTACCATGCGTTTGGTTTCTTAAGTTTCCAATTGGTTGGCTTACCATGCAGGTTCCAGCACTCTTCTTTTGTGATCTGCTTCGTGACAATGATCACATGTAGGTTTCTTTCTTCTGATTCATGAACCACAAGTGTTGATTAGTCCACTTGTGGTTTTGATCAGGTCCCCATCATAACTTTTCTTCTGTTTTCCTCTCTTCGCACTTCAAAAAAAGCATCCCTTAATCCAGGTAGGGGTTTGATGTCCATAATTCTGCCCCTTACATGATCAAGTTCTGTTAAAATATAGGTTTTATTAGGTCCCTTAGAGTCTCCTTTTATGTTTTTCCTTTTAACTTAAGTGTCCTAAATATGTAATTAGGACACTTTCTATTGTTTTTCTGTCTTTCTGCTTTTGGCCCAGAATACACTGTTCATAGACGTTGGACCAGTGTATTCTAGCCGTTGGGGGTTTTACCTATTTATTGTAATCTCCTCCTTGTTTTCTCTACAAGGAACTATCAATAAAATACTTCTTTCCTCCTATCTTTTTCTACATGGTATCGGAGCCTTGTGGTTAAATCTCTTCTTCATCCTTCTCAATCCCATTTTTCTGAAGTTTTTCGAACTCTCAAAAATGGCTTCTACTGCTGATTCCACTGATTCTACTCCATCTTCAAGTGGAGTTATTCTCAATCAGGGGGGTAGCAATGATAACTCTCATCTTCTCACAAACCATAAGTTTGATGGGAACAATTATCACCTATGGTCTAGATCTCTTCTCATGTTTATTGCTGGAAAAAGCAGAGAAGGATACCTAACTGGTGAAATCACTGAGCCTCCGGCAAATGATCCACAACTCAGGCAATGGAAAGCTGAAAACAATGTTATCATGTCCTGGCTGATTGGATCCATGACCAAGGATCAAAGTGAAAACTTTATGTTTTACAACACTGCTGCTGAGATATGGGCTGTTGTCCATGATCTTTACTCAAAGGACAACACATCAGAAATCTATGATCTCAAATCTCAACTAAAAGATCTGAGACAAGGTGATTTAAATGTCACTCAATACTACAGTCAATTGAGCAAGATTTGGCAGCAACTTGATCTTTTCAATGATCACAAGTGGAAGTGTCCTGCTGATGCTAAGATCCACAAGAGCAACAATTAAAATGACAGGGTCTTCTCCTTCCTAATGGGATTAAATCCTTGCTTGGATGATGTAAGGGATAGGATTCTTGGCAAATCTCCTCTTCCTAGCCTCAAGTCTGCATTTTCTGAAGTCAAACATGAGGAAAGCAGGAGGAAGGTCATGCTGGGAACTCAACCTCATCCTATTCCTACTCAACCTGAAAGCTCTGCCTCTGCTCTCCTATCAAAGGGTAGTCAACACCAAAAGGGCAAGAAAGAGAGGCCTTTCTGTGATCACTGCAAGAAGGTAGGACATTCCAAGGAGACCTGCTGGAGACTTCATGGAAAGCCTATTGATTGGAAGCCAAAATCTGGGACTAGAAAGGAATACCAAGGCAACCTTTCAACTCAGTTGGGAGAAGGGACACCTAGGGAACCTTCTGTTTTCTCTCAGGAACAGATGGAAGTTCTGAAAAGGCTTCTACACCCTGCTCCTGGATCTGTAACCCATTCTAATACCTCCACAGCTTCTATGGCACACTCAGGTAATCATGCTCATTCCTACATTATATCTGACCTTAAAAAACAACTTTGGATTGTTGATTCAGGGGCCTCAGAACATATGACAGGAAATAAGGGGTTGTTTCACTCCTTAATTCCCTGTAAACATGAAAGATTTGTGAGAATTGCAGATGGATCCACTTCCAAAGTGCAAGGAATTGGATCTATCAATTTTTCCAAGAATCTGATCCTTGATCAGGTTCTGTATGTACAAAATCTGTCATGCAATCTCTTATCAGTGAATAAATGGTAAAAAGACAAAACTTATCTGTCATATTTCATGAGAATAAGTGTATCTTACAGGAGAACAGCTCTGGGAAGATGATTGGCAATGCTAGTGCTACCTCTGGCCTATACATGCTACCTACTGATGTTGGTTCTATGGATACCAAAAACTCAGCTTTTGTTACTGATTCTGTTAATTGTAATAGTGACCCTGTTGTTTTATGGCATTATAGATTGGGGCACCCCAATTTTTTGTATCTGAAAAGGCTTATGCCTCAGTTGTTTATCAATAAGAATGTGTCTGATTTTCAGTGTGAGATCTGTTGTATGGCTAAACAAAGTAGGATTGTGTTTCATACTAAGTCTTATGCTCCATCCAAGCCTTTCCATCTTATACATAGTGATATTTGGGGACCCTCAAGGGCCAAGAATATCACTGGTACTAGATGGTTCATCACCTTCATTGATGATCACACCAGATTGTGCTGGGTGTTCTTAATGAAGGAGAAGGTAGAAGCAGGGGCAATCTTCATGAACTTCTTTCTCATGATTAAGACTCAGTTTGAAACTGATATTAAAATCCTCAAATCAGACAATGGGTCTGAATATCTTGAGAACCATTTGGGAAAATTCTTCAAAGAGAAAGGGATTATTCACCTAACTTCGTGTGTTGATACTCCCCAACAAAATGGGGTTGCAGAAAGGAAAAATAGGCACCTCCTTGACACTGCAAGGGCACTTATGTTTGCTATGAAAGTGCCTAAGCATTTTTGGGGAGAAGCTGTCCTAACTGCCACATATCTCATTAACAGAATGCCCTCTAGGGTTTTGAAATTCAAAACCCCTGTGGCAGTCCTGTCAAAATGCATAGCATCTTCTCACTTAATTCAAAATCTGCCTCCTTAAGTTTTTGGGTGCATTGCATATGTTCACAACCACCACAGAACCAAACTTGAGCCTAAGGCATCCAAGTGCATTTTCCTTGGCTATTCACCAAGGCAAAGGGGTTACAAATGTTACTGCCCTCAAACTAGAAAATTCTTTAATACAAATGTATGTCACCTTCTTTGAAGGTAAAGCCTTCTACCATCCAGAAGAGGAATCTTTGGATTATGTCTCATCCCCTCAAGGATGGGATATGAGTCCTGGAACTTTGCACTCTCTGGAAAAAGGAAGTATAAATCAAGGGGAAGATACTACCCCTGATAATACTCCAAATCCTTCTAACCTCATTCCAGAAATGGAGCCCTTAAACCCTAGACCTCCAATTCAGAGGGTCTATACTAGAAGAAACAGGAATGAACTTGAGAATCAAGAACATCAACCTCATTCTGAGAATGATGATTCCTTAGAACCTCATGACACTTATCAGGATCAACCTGAGGATGGTACTACCTCAGAATCACCTGAAAGATCTATTAGCACGGTTAATTATGATGATAGACCTATTGCTTTGAGAAAAGGAACTAGGGCTTGCACCCAATATCCTTTATATAATCTCCTAGCAATAGACAATATTTCTACTTCCTATCAAGTTTTCATACAAAACTTGGATAAAAACAGAATTCCTCACTCCATCCATGAAGCCTTGGGGATTCCTGAGTGGAAACAGCCAGTCAATGAGGAACTAAATGCTCTAAACAATAATCACACCTGGACACTGACTTCTCTTCCTAAGGGAAAGAAAACAGTGGGTTGCAAATGGATTTTCACTTTGAAATACAACTCTGATGGCACCATTAACAGACATAAGGCTAGATTGGTTGCTAGAGGTTACACTCCGACTCATGGCATAGATTACCAGGAGACTTTTGCACCAGTGGCAAAATTAAACACCATCAAGGTGCTCCTATCTATTGCTGTGAATCTAGATTGGCCCTTACACCAACTAGATCTGAAAAATGCTTTCTTAAATGGTGACCTAAAAGAGGATGTATACTTAAGGTTGCCTCCTGGAATTGACTATCCAGGAGCTGAAAATATGGTGTGTAGATTACACAAAGCTCTTTATGGACTAAAGCAGTCCCCTAGAGCTTGGTTTGGCCGTTTTACCAAAGTTGTTAAGAACCTTGGGTTCATACAAGGTCAAGCTGACCACACTATGTTCACCAAGGTGTCTCCTTCTGGAAAAAGAGTCCTCCTCATTGTATATGTGGATGACATTATTATTACTGGAGATGATGCCCATGAGATTGAATCTCTAAAGCATTGTCTTGCAAAGGAATTTGAGGTTAAAAACCTTGGACAGATGAAATACTTCCTTGGAATGGAAGTGGCTAGGTCTAAGGAGGGGATCTTCATATCCCAAAGGAAGTACATTCTAGACCTTCTTTCTAAAACAGGGATGCTTGAGTGCAAACATGCCTCCACTCCTGTTGATCCTGGGGTAAAATTGGAAAAGGATAGTAAAACTGCCCCTGTGGATGTTGGCAGATACCAAAGACTGGTGGGAAAATTGATTTACTTGGCTCATACTAGACCAGACATATGCTATGCTGTGAGTCTGGTCAGCCAGTTTATGCACCATCCTTGTCAAGAACATCTTGATATTGTTCATAGGATGCTGAGGTATCTAAAAGGGACTGCTGGACAAGGTCTTATCTTCAAGAAATCAAAAGATAGGAAGATCCATGTCTTCACTGATGCTGATTGGGCAGGGTCTGTGGTTGATAGAAGATCTACTACTGGCTATTGCTCCTATTTCTGGGGAAATCTCACAACTTGGAAGAGTAAGAAACAACCAAAGTGGTTTAGAAGCGATGCGAAAATTTGAATTGAGGGCCTTGGCCCTTGGTATTTGTGAAGGATTATGGCTCAGAAAGATCCTAGTTGACCTAAAGATCAAGAAAGAGCATCTTGTACTTCTCTCTTGTGATAATGTGTCTGCTATCAATATGTCTGAAAATCCCATTCATCATGATAGATCCAAACATATAGATATTGACAGACACTTTATCAAAGAAAAAAATCGAAGATCAAGATATCAGCATTGAATTCATACCCTCTCAAGATCAGGGGGCTGATATTTTTACTAAGGGTTCTGCTCTACCTATATTCACCAGAATGAGATGCAAGCTAGGCTGTTATTCTATACACAACCAAGCTTGAGGAGGGGTGTTAAAATATAGGTGTTATTAGGTCCCTTAGAGTCTCCTTTTATGTTTTTCCTTTCATCTTAAGTGTCCTAAATATGTAATTAGGACACTTTCTATTGTTTTTCTGTCTTTCTGCTTTTGGCCCAGAATACACTGTTCATAAACGTTGGAACAGTGTATTCTAGCCGTTGGGGGTTTTACCTATTTATTGTAATCTCCTCCTTGTTTTCTCTACAAGGAACTATCAATAAAATACTTCTTTCCTCCTATCTTTTTCTACAAGTTCTTTATTCAATCGGAGTAGAAACTTAAATATTCTCTTCTGCTCTTCGATCATGCAGAAGAGTGTCGTGAACATTCATGGCTCTCAAAAATATCCAATTTTCTGCCAATGCTTGGAGGGTTGAAAAAATGGGTGACACTTTGATCACCTTTTTTAAGGTTTGAGGTCATAGAGAATTGACTCAGTTCTGAATAACTTTGATGTCCATAATTCTGCCCCTTACATGATCAAGTTCTTTATTCAATCCGAGTAGAAACATAAATATTCTCTTTTGCTCTTCGATCTTGCAGAAGAGTGTTGTGAACATTCATGACTCTCAAAAATATCCAATTTGCTGCTAATGCTTGGAGGGTTGGAAAAATGGGTGACACTTTGATCACCTTGTTTAAGGTTTAAGGTCATAGAGAATTGACTCAGTTCTGAATAACTTTGATCTGTTATCAGAGCTTGAGTAGGTCTCCCTTACAACATCCCAAAGAGACTGTGTTGTTTCATTAAGAAAGAATTTTTCACCAATGTCAGTGTTCATTGAATTGACAGCCACGAAATGATGATATTATTTTCCTTCTTCCACTTTCTATATCCAGGGTCATCTTTAGCTGGTTCAGATATCTCTCCAAGGAGATACTCTTCTTTTCCCCTTCCACAAATGAACATCCTAATGGAATAAGACCATTGGAGATAATTTTGTCTATTAATTTGTGGTTTGTGATAGGAATGGAAGTGTTTTCGATGCTTCCTGCACTTGGCAGTGTGGTTGATGAACTGGGTGGAGTTTTCCCTCAGATGCAACACTATCTTGTTACGACGGAAATACTTTTCAAGGTTCATAAAGCTCTGATACTATGAAGAATTTAGGAGAATTATTTCTTTTGTTTGAGTCATGTGTAGTTTACAGGGATTTATACAAGAATTACAAACAGATAGGCATTGTAACAATCTAACAGAAAATATGATAACAGTCTAATCTTAGCTACATATAACAACCTGCCTGCCAATTACTAATTTACCGTAACAAACTTATCAACAAACTTTTCCTAATAACTTTCAACACTTTCCACACACACTCCCCCCCCCCCCCCCAAAGCAAAACATCAGAATATCAGAACAAAAAAAAAACATTGTCTTAGTGAAATAAAGGTGTGCACCTCACACGCTTGAGATATTCTATTCCATCTTCTGGAGGACCTGAACTGAAATCTGGTTCTCCTGTAATGAAGAATGCAGGTTTCTGAATGTTATCATACGCCTCATCGCTGTCCTCATCTTCCACATATCCCCCCCGCCCTATCAAACAGGTAGTTTCATCATCTACAGGAAAAAGTCCAGAAGCAGGAACCATGGGGTTAACATTTTCAATGTCACAATTTGCAGCTTCAGAAGATGCTTCACCTAAAAAGCAATAGGACAGTTTAGTACAACATTCAGTTTAGCACACCACAAGATCATTAGTCAAAAAGGAACATAGGAAAAAGACACATCTGACGATCACTTCTTCAACTACAGAAAAGAAAATCAAGCTCCCAGGTAAAAATCCTGATAAACCTAAGCAAAAAATATCTTTGACAGACAACAGGATGAACTCCAGCACCTTGCTGGGTGAATTTAAAGAGGGGTATCAAATATTTTGTCACCAAATACATAGATCTAAAATATATTTTGAGCATGTAGCAAGTGGTGTCTCGCAAGTATTCCTATAGGCCATTCTTCATTGTGTAAGGACTTTAGATGGCATCCTCTTTGGTTAGCAGCCCATGGACCTATGTACACAGAGAGAGAGAAACCCATCATTTTCACACAGTCAAGCACTGAATTGATGAACAAGGAAAGACGGACATTGGTGAAATCAACCCCAAAAGCAATTATCAGAAATATAGCCTACTGCTTGAGAAGAGAGACCAAAGAAGTAATAAATCAATCTCTTCCTTTTGCCCAAAAGTAAAACCTTGAATGATCATAACAGGAAAAGGAGATTGGGAAAAGGAGAATGTGAGAAAGAGATTGTCAAAAGGAAAAAGGAAAGGGCAAAAGATAATGCACTTTGTTCATCAAGAGAAATAGGAGGAAGGAAAGCAATGAAACAGAAAGGTAACAAATACATAGAGAGTTGAGATGATGTAAAAAAACTGAGACTAGAAGTCATAATATGTTCCTCTCGAAAAAAAAAAGTCATAATATGTCTTTGAAAAAAATGCATATCCACACATACTTGCACCTTAACTAGTTACTAACTTCTGCATATAGAGAAATAACATAGGTTTATGCTGGTGTATAGTCCCGGATATTATTGTCCTTCAACTGTTGTCTGCTTCCTTTTATTACTCATTAGCTCTCTTTGCACTTTCTATACATGAGTACTTTGGTAATATCCCAAGGCCTACAGAACTGGAATATTAAATTATTAGAGCAGCTCTCTATATTCTGTTCAAATATCGCTGTATTTACTATTCTTATACAAGCATAATGTTGAAATGTTGTATTTATTATATGTTTTAATCTTGCTTTAATTCCCTAATTAGCTTCCTAATTAAATAGTCTTCTGTCTCAAGGATTAGTTCTAATCCTGTCTAGCAGGATTTACAGTTCAGTATCCGTTGCAATCTTGCAACTTGTACTTCTAGCCGTTGGTGGCCTCCTATATAATGTAATTTCACTTACCCTACCCGATAAGCATTTCTAGTAGAATCATCTCTTCATCTAAACTCTTCTATCTTAATATCAACATGGTATCAAAGCTCTAAGCTCATCCTTTTTATTTTATTTTAAATATCCTATGGCAACTGAACAATCATCAGAAGTTAACTCAAGGGAAGAAGCCTCTATGAATCCTTCTTCCTGGAACTTTGAAATCTCTATGATGCGTATCTCTACTCACAAACTCAATGGTGACAATTTTCTCCAATGGTCTAGATCTATCAAATTGTACATTACTGGCAGAGGCAAAGAAGAGTATCCAACTGGGGAAAGCAAATCACCCAAGGTGAAGATCCCACCTACAAGAAATGGAAGGTGGAAAACAGCCTTGTGATGTCCATTCTCCTAAGGTCTATGACCCCAACAACTGCCAAAAATTTCATTCTCTATGACACTGTTGAAGAAATTTGGTAAGCAGATGTTAGAAAATAAAGAATAAATGTTATGATTTGAACGTCATATGACGGCTAGGGTTTAGTGTCGTAGGTGCCAATATGTGTACTAATTCTATTTCCTTTTATATCTTATAATATTCCCTGTATAAATTAATGGAGAAAGGGAGAATGAAATCAAGTAATTCTTTCCCTCCTTTCTCGACTCCCATGATCTCTAACAGCAACCAATGAACTTTATTCTCAAAAGGATAATACCTCTGAAATTTACAAGGTTGAAGCAAAAATACAAGAACTTAGACAAAGAGAACTCTGTGTAACAGAGTTGTAATAATCTCCTGTCAAGGTCTTGGCAACAACTTGATAGTTTTGAGGGAATATCCTGGCATTCCATTGAGGATGCAAAGACCTATAAGAACATGAAAGATTAGAAAAGGATCTTTAAATTTCTCACAGGGCTGAACCCCAATCTTGATAATGTGAGGGGAAGAATACTCAGTATGAAACCCCTCCCATCAATAAAAACTGTGTTTGATGAGGTTAAACATGAAGAAAGTAGACGAAAACTCATGATGAATGAGCACTCTGTTCCCAGTTCATCTACTCACGAGAACAATGTTCTCTTCACAAAAAGCCTATCTCAACACCAAACTAAAGAAGATACTGAATGGAATTCAAGTCACTATACATCAACCTATTCAACTACTTTGTGACAATGTGTCTGCTATCAACATTTGAGAGAACCCTGTTCATCATGACAGATCCACACACATTAACATTGACAAACATTTCATAAAAGAGAGGGCTGAAGAAGGGAAATTGCTATATCCTACATTCCCTCTCAAGATCAGATTGCTGAACACTTGACCAAAGGCTCTTTTACTCCTCAGTTTCACAAGATGTGAAGCAAGCTTGGTTGTTATACTATCCATAACAAACATTAAGAAGGGATGTTAAATTTGTGTTAAATTTCCCTTGTTTTTCTTTGTCTTTTGTTGTATCTTTGCCTAGATTACAGCCTTGGGTGATCCCTATTGTTACTGTTCTGTTTTTACTGTTTTATGACCGTTGGGTCACAGTTCCTGGACAGTTTGGTCCATTTTCTAGCCGATTTAGTTCTCCTTTAATGTATAGTCTTCTCCTATAAATAAGGGCTTGTAGTTGTATCTAAATACAAGTTAATGAGAAGAATTACTACTTTTTCATACTTTATCTAAATTCTCTACAAGTTTGTAGTTAATCATACATGTGTCTTTAAGAAGATCTAGTACATATTTCCTTTGAGATATAAAGATATCTTCTTTGGACCTTGCCACCTCCATCCCAAGGAAGTTTTTTAATCTTACCTAGATCTTTGATTTGAATTTATTTAGCCTGGATGACCTTGATTTCATTGATACCTGCAATATCATCTCCAATGAGGATTATACCATCAACATAAACTTCAGCAGCCTCCCAAACTTCAGCAGTTCTCACTGGGGTCATGGATCCAACAAGCCAAGACATGATGATGCTGTTGTCTGCCTTCCATTGTTTGTACTTCGGATCATCCTTGGCTGGTTGAGGACCTTGGCTGTCAGATGTCCCTCATTGATTCTTAGCAGGGATCTAGACCACAAATGGTAATTGTTACCATTGAATTTGTGGTTTGTGAGAAGGTGACTGTTAATATCACTCCCTCCCTGAATGATATTTACACCCTCAAAGTGCGGAACAACATCAGTGGAGGTTGATTTCTCAGTATTAGACATTTTTTGGTTTTTGAAAAAATCTCAGAAAATTTGAATTTTGAGCTTGTTTATGGATCAAAGCTCTAATACCATGTAGAATTTAGGAGCAAGAAATGAGAGAAAAAACAGAGTTTATGATATATTACTTGTGTATTACAACTACAAGAAGAGCAGAATAAATAGGACTGAGGAAGTCCATGATAAAGCAGGAAAAGCAGCCCCAACGACACTGTACAGTAAAAACAGCTGGAAAACACTACACAGCCCTAGGAACAAACCATACAGATTTAAAGACCTAATTAAGACTAAGTAAGACTAATTAGGAACCATAAAATCAACACCATGACATGACAAGGTTGTTTTCAGCCTTCCACTATTTGAATGAGCTGGTATCCCTCCTTGTTGTGCTCCGATATAAACATAAGAACGGATCGGGACCAGAGTAGGTAATTATTACCATTGAGCGTGTGATTTGAGAGAAGGTGGTTGTTATCTTAATCCCCCAGAATGACATTTGTTCCACCCACCATTGGAACAACTTCGGTAGAGGATGAAGATTTTAGATCTAGAGACATTTCCGGTCGGATTATGAACAGTCGGGTGCGCGAAATTTGAATCTGAATGATAGTCGAAAGCTAGCTTTGATACCATGTTGAAAATATAGTCCAACAACATATAAGAGAAGGGACCTCATCCTCAACACATAGATTATGAGGTGTGGGAAGTCCATATCTTAATATGGTGGCGAAACAATATCAAGTGCCCAATGTGAGACAACTTTAACAAGCCCCCTCAATAGTGGGCCTATAATAAAGAGCCCAACACTTCAACAATATGAATGGGTGGCTATGATACCATGTCGAATTTAGGAAGAATACAGAGGAAGAGAATGAAATTTCTCTATATTAGATTACAAAATGAGCTATAGGAAATAGGCCTCCAAACATAACGGCTCTTAGAATACAAAGAGATAATTGTAATAAACGACCCTAACTAGCCTTTAAAACCTAAACTAGCCGTTTAGAGTTTAAACATAAAGCTATCCTTAAATACATGTATATGTATATAACAGAGACAAATGAACTAACTTCATATAAAATATATTCATATTTGATATGAGATTTTCTACACAAATCAATCATGGAATTAAATTTTGCTCCCAATAATAGCCTTGTTGATAAAAAAAAATTACCAAAGACTTGTTGGAAGACTAATCTATATCACCCATACTAGGCCAAATATTGCCTTTGTTGTGAATACGATTAGCATATATATGCAAAACCCTAACTCTGTATGGTTTCGGGTAAGGTTAGGGTTGAATGGATTCAGTGGAGAGAAAGTGAAATAAAATAAAACAACATAATAATTATAAAGTTGAAATATTGTATTGAAATTTGTGTAGACGAAGAAATGATTAGTGAGAGAAATTTTAATGAAATAAAATAAAGTGAAATAAAGATTATAAAGTTGAAATCTTGTATTGAAATTTGTGTAGATGATGGTGAGAGAAATTTTAATGAAGTACTATATTGATAAAATATTGGTTAAATTGTGTAGTGGGTGAATAAAGTGAATTGATTAATATAATTTTATTTGTTGATAGTGAAATGATCGGTGAGAGAAATTATAATAAAATAATGGTAAATAAGATATTGGAGTGAATAAAATATTGAGTTGGATCCAAATGGATCCGACCCCAACCGAAACCAAATAGAGCTAAAGGACTGCACCTAAGGGTTGTTGAAAGAATCCTCAGATATTTGAAAGGAGCCATTGGCAAAGGCATCATGCTCTTAAAAGGACCTAAGATCTCTATTGCCTACATGGATGTTGCCTATTCAGGTTCCATACTTCCATTACAGATTAGATCCGTTTCAGGATACTGCACTTTTCATAGGGGCAATCTCGTAGTGTGGAGAAGCAAAAAAACAAAATGGGGCTTCTGGTCAAGTGTTGAAAATGAATTTAGAGCAATGGCACTTGGGATTTGCAAGCTCATTTCGATAAAGATTATTCTTGAAGACTTAATGATGTCATGGAAGAAGCCTATGAAACTATATTGTGATAACAATCAGCACTTAGTTCCGCTGCCATGCATGTGATAGCACTTAGTGTCAATATGATTGTGACAGTATCATTGTTACACACAGATCTATATGTGCAAACGTATATGTATATCATGAAACTCATCACACAAGTTACAATATCTAAAGAAAAA
Source organism: Gentiana straminea (assembly GCA_036785695.1). NCBI lineage: Eukaryota > Viridiplantae > Streptophyta > Magnoliopsida > Gentianales > Gentianaceae > Gentiana > Gentiana straminea. The sequence continues at coordinate 1,693,799 of JAVUPR010000453.1, forward strand.
TTGTAATGTAAGCACAATAGTAGGTTCAGTACCTGCTACGAGAGCTAACAGATTTTGTTTTTTAAAGGATGCAGTGATTCTTAGAAGTTTATAACTACAAAAAAAAAAATGAATGTGCCACTTTAAATATTTCCTTGCTGTATAGAGAGGGGAAGAAAACGGAAATCAATTGCAGTCATCCAGCAAATTCACAATAGGGCAACCCAAAGCATGCTTGCAGAAATATAGAAAACGAAAAGATTTAGCAGAACCAAAACTAAACATATAAACACTGTTGTAAACAAGATTGCTCACCAAAAGAAGTGGCTGACGCCTGATTTTGAAACACAGGATTCTTCGTATTCTTCTTATTCTTCTTTTTTTTCTGCTGTTGAGGCTGTTGTAGCTGCTTTAACCGAGGATGAGAATGCTCAAGCCCTTCGTATTCCTTCTGAAGGACAGGCCCAAGGCCAGAATGAACTCCAACCCATCTCCTCCTTTGAGCGTCCAATCCCTGATACCTCAATGCCTCCAACTCCTTTCTTGAATAAACTTTTGTCCCTTCATCATTCTTTTCCACAATGACGCCCACGTTGAAACTGACGTTTGTTACGGTTTCTTCAATGGCCCTTGAATTGTTAATCTGTCCAGTATTGACCTGCCTTTTCAGCCTCTGTTCATTTTTAACACCGCCATCGAATTTTTTCACCTGAGACGTTTCAACTAATGCAGTGCCGTCAATAATCTGAATCCTCAAAGGGTACTTCACAGCATTATCGTCAATGTTTGTTAATTTTGCGGAAAAGACATTATTTGCACAAGATCCCGACTCGTCCGGTATCAAGATTTCACTCCTGCTGCCGTTAGTCTCGAATTCTTGAGACTCCGATAGTCCAAACTCACCCTTGTGCAACACCGGTCCCTTTTCCTTGGGGAACCCTAGTTTTGGGCAAGAATCGGCAGGCCCAGACGATTCTGGAATATCAGAATCGCCTAGGTTGTAATGCATTAGGGAAACAACACCGTTAGGGGCATCTAAAGGAACCAACAAGCGGTGGGAAGGCTTTGATTCCTGAGTATCGGGAACAACAATTGCACTATTGCCGGAAATGGTGGCGCCACCAGCACGCTGCAGTTCTGATAATTTGTGCAAAATGGCAACGTTGTTAACGTCAACAGATTCTTGAGTGCCTCTGTCAGGCACAGCGTCTTTTGAGTTGTTGCAGAGGTCTAAGGACTCATCCGAATGAGAAACGCAGTCAATAATGACTGAAGGAGGTTCACGAAGAAGGGTTTCATTCCCGACGGGCCGAGAGGACGAATGTCGCCCATAATCATCTTCACCAGGCTGCTCCTTGAATCCAGGGCGAGAAACAGTACTAGCATCGCAAGTGAGCTCGGTAACCATTTTTTTCTTTTTTTGTGGGGGTTTAACACTTCAAAATGTACTCAAAGCACCCCATTTCTTTCGTTTCAAACTTTGAATAAGCTTTTTTTAACACATTTAAAAAACAATTTGGGAAATTATTTATTTAGTACGATCTCAAAGTTTTGTTTCCTAAATAATACTACCCAATTACGTCTCTTCGATGGATCGCTAATTCATCGCCAAGGATCGCCAATTCATCGCTAAGGATCGGAGAGGATCGTCATATCATCGCTAAGGATCGCAAATGATCGTCAATACATCGCCAATTCATCGCCAATTGATCGCAAATGATCGCCAAGTACTATATAAGGAACAAACTTTCGCTAATGTACTAAATAAGGAAGAAACTTTCGCTAATGTACTATATAAACTTATCTCCAATTTGAATTTGCATTCACTCCAATAATAAGCTTATAAGCAATACTACCATAAACGATAATGAGTACCTTAAAATTTTATAGGGGGAATGACATCTTTAAGCGTATCAACTTTTGGGTTTGCAGGAATAAGCTTTGACCCAAATAAGAAAATAAAAAAAGAGGAAAACCTTATGAAACGTTGCTTTGACAGAAATACCCCTCATCTTATCATTCATATTTTATCCCAAAATCCCTAAATTTGTTAACACAATTCCCCCAAAATTCTGGCCCCTTGATTAACTATTAACTATTTGCGAGAGCTTCCCCAAATTCACCCTCCAATTCTTCCCAAAATCACCGCATCAACACAGGGTCGAACTTGTGATAAACAAATCTCCTCAACATTCTCTATACTCCAACCGGAAGCTGATCAACGAAGAACAGAAATTTGAAGGAGGCGACTGGAACATTCGAGCGAATCTCCAAAAGGTACGATTTTTTTGGTGGGTTATAAATCACGCATATTGGTATGTGCATGTATGATTTTGGGATGCGATTAGTTAAATTTTGTGGTGTGCATGTATGATTTTGGGATGTGATTAGTTAAATTTTGTGGTGTCGAATCATTTGTTAGCTCAAACAATGCCGGTGATGTGTTATTAGTTGTTGCCGTTGAATTGAAATTTCTTATTTGTTTCAACTGTGTATTCACATTCATTTGTTCTTTAATTCGATTGAATTGAAATTTCTTATTTTGTTGGTTATAGATAAGTTGAAAAAATGCCGTTGATTTATGCACTTAGCGAAGAAGAAAGGTCTGCAAAATGTGAAGTTGTTTCCCGATGTTCAATTGGTAAAACAATTGAAGTTTATGAAAAGCTTAATGACAAGCACAAAGAAATGTTGGAGCAGTCTTGTTTTGGACACTTAATCCATTTGAAGGATATGCAAGCCAACATGATAATACATCATTTGTTAATGAGGTTGGCGAGTCCATGGAATGTAGATGCCAATGTTTTTTGGTTCAAAGTCGGAGCCAAAAAAATACAATTTAGTGTAGAAGAATTTGCGTTGGTTAGTGGTCTCTTGGTTGGTGACGGTAGCAATGTCGATAAAAGGGTAGGAAAAGAGTCTAGATTAGTTAATAAGTATTTTAAAAACTTATCGAAAGTGTATAGGAAGGATGTCTGGGCAAAGTTTAATCGCATTAAGGATGCTAATGACCGTTACAAACTTGGGTTGATCGTTATATTGACGTACGTTGTGTGGGGATCGGAAGAGAGACGTGCGGTGGGTTGGTGGATCTTTAAGTTGGTTGAGGATTTGGATGCTTTCAATAAGTATCCATGGGGAAACGCTTCTTATGAAGCCAATGTCTATGTTTGGAGGAGGGACATGAGGGATTCTTTCAAAAATCCCCCGATCGGATATACTTTATATGGTTTTCTACACGCTTTGAAGGTATGTATAAGCCAAATCCGGTGTTTTAATTCATAATATATATAAAAATATATATATATATATATATATATATATATATATATATATATATATATATATATATATACATACATACATACATAACTTGTTAAAGTGTTTTGATTATGTTCGGTCCATCACTTGAATGTAAATGCATCGTAGGTTTGGGCACTTGAAGCTATTCCTTCTTTAAGGAAGTTTGCCGAGATTGTTGACGAAAATGCTCTCCCAAGGTTGATGAAGTGGGGAGCGGTAAAAGGGTCAGCTCTTCTGTAATTCAACTTCTTCTTCAATCGAGGGAGGTGGTGATGTTTAATTTGTATATTAAGTTTGGTATGTACATGCAGCCTCCACATTATTTATGAGTAGTATATAATGCAGGTGGAGGTGGTTCGAAAGTTGGTTCCATCCGAAGCTGAAAAGGAAAAAGCTTATTTTTTGATGCCCCGGGAAGATGAAGTTGAAGATGATGAAACTGACAATGCACTTGAGCAATCAACGGGTAACGTTGATTATGAAAAGTTAAAAGAATTGGTAAAAATTGATGTGAGTGAAGAGAACAAAAGAATGTGCGAAGAGTTGGTAAAAGTTGCTGAAGAGAACAAAAGAATGTGCGCTTTAGTGGATACGCTCCAGCATAAAGTTAAATTGATGGAGGTTCGTCTTTGTTGTGCATGTGAAAAATGCAAAAATGATGCTATACATGCAAGTGAAATGGAAGGTAATTAAGAGGTGAATGAAGTGGAAGATGAAACTATGGAGGCATCCCGAAACGGCAAAGGTATGAAGTTAAATTTGTCCTTTATGTTGTTTATAAAGGAGAGAACTTGTTTATAACATTTTATTTCTTGAAATTATGATTAGGAAATGCCGTAGTTGAAGAGAAGGAGGTAGAGGATGAACCTAATGCCCCGGTTGAGGAAACGGCCATAGTTGAAGAGAAGGAGGTAGATGAACCTAATGCCCCGGTTGAGGAAACGGTCGAGGAAACCCGAAACGGTGAAGGTATAATGTGAACCTTGTCCTTTTGATTTGTTCATTATGTATTTTGATGAGAGAATTAGTTCATAATATTTTATTTCTTAAAATTATGATGTAAATGGTGGCATAGAGGAGGAACAAGCTGATATAAGGGAGGAAGGTGAGGGAAACCCAAACGGATAAGGTAATTAATCTGTCTTTTATGTGTTTTGGTGAGATTGGTGAGAGAATTAGTTTATAATGTTAAATTTGTCCTATATGTGTTTGTTTTGGTGAGAGAATTAATTAGTTCATAACATTTAGTTTCTTGAAATTATGATTAGAAAATTCCGTAGTTGAAGATATGGAGGAGGAAGCTGATGAAATTGTAAACGAGGGTATGGAAGGTGGCATGAAGGAGGAGCAAGCTGAGATAAGAGAGGAAGAAGAACCAGCTATTATAAACGAGAGGGGGGAAGGTGATGAAGATGTGAACGTCGTGGAGGAACCTGCTGCGAGTACTGTAGGCCAAAGTGTCGAGAGAAACCCAAACGGCGAAGGTATAATGTTAAATTTGTCCTATATTTGTTTGTTTTGGTGATAGAATTAATTTATTCATAAAATTTTGTTTTTTGAAATTATGACTAGGTAATGCCTTAGGAGAAAAGAGAGGCGAGGTGAGTAAAAGGGATGTTTTGGAAATCAAAGACGAAGACGATCGGGATGATTTGGAAGAAGAGGGCAGGAAAAAGGTGTAAAAGGTAGTTTTATAAAAATAATTAATTTGAGTTTATGTCAGTAGGCATGTAAGTGTAATCCAAAGTAATTACGTCATTGAATGTTTTATGAAGTCGTACGTTTCGATCTACCATTGACGCCGAAGAAAAGAAGAGCTTGTGACAGCCCTCCTATAAAACTAGCGAAAAAGAGGAAAGTGAAGAAGTTTGATGAGTATGATCCGTTCCGAAAAATGGATACCGTGCTGATGAAGCGTGTTGACAAGTTTATGGCTTCATGTGAAGACAGGTATGAATGTCATACACTTAAAATATGGGGCGTTTAAACCCTAATTTGTAAACCCTATTTTGATGATTAATTTGATTTTTCTTCCTTTTGATTTACACAGTGAACGTGTGAAGTTGGTTGACGCTGATATCGAAGTAGGGATTTTGAAAGGAATTGCGAACCGCGGGCAGAGCTTGCCAAGCAACGTAAGTAGTATATACTTTAGATTTTACAAAAACACAGCAGTTTAGATTGAAATGTATGCTTTTGTTAAGTAGTATTATTTATATTCAGGTGTTGGATAGTTCATTGTGTGAAATTTGCCGGCGATGCTTAAAGTACCCGAATATGTTTGACCAAGATGCCCGTGTCCTTGATACTCAATTTGCAACATATGTCAAAAACTTCCACACACTAAACATGAAACGCTCAAGAGAATCAGAATTTAATTCAATATTTAGGCATATTGTGAACGGGACGACTCCGGAATGTAGCACACCATGGGAAGGTTGCAAGACATTGTATGTGCCAATGATAGAGAGTGATCATTGGTTTCTTTTGAAAATTGATCTGAGTGCTAGGATAATTTTCGTGTATGACAGCATTCTGGGGCATATCAGAAAAGTGATTCTTGCAAGGTGTGTCATGCCTATGCAAGTTGTCATACCGTTTTTAATGCAGAAGCTTGTAAAAGGCTATGAGAAGTATTCTGAGAAAAAGCTAGCGGTGTTGAGCTCGAAGTGTCCCTCTCAAGAGAATGGGTATGTTTGATAATTTATATTTATGCAATATATATAGAGATTATTAAGGTTTTCGATTTTGTGACTAAGTTATTATCTTGTAATTGTTGTAATTTGGTATGACTGATTGTGGCATGTTCGTTCTTAAATACGTGGAGTTCATGCTGGGAAGAGTGAATATATCATTGATTGGGAAGAAGCATATTCCAGATTGGAGAAAGAAGTTGGTTGGGGAATTGCTTTCATGGGAATTTCAGCCATAGATGTTAACCGTCTATGAGGGTTTTGGTTATGAAAACCGTAAACTAAGATGTCATTATAAACAATTTAACTCGTTTTTTTAAGAAGAACGGTTTGAAGGAGAAGTAAAATGTGTAATTGTTCTTTTGAATCAGGGTGTTTGATAGGAGAACCATGGTGTTTGAAAAATGTGTAATTATTATTATGTATTGTAGTTGTAATTGTAATTCTCTCTTATGTTGTGAACTAGGGTTTGTATTGGTAATTGTTATTTTGAAGAAGAATCTTTTGGAGGAGAAATTTGGTTTCATTATTATTATTATGTATATTGTATTTGTAATTGTTATTTTCTTCCATGTTTGAGAACTAGAGTTTGATTCATTAGTTGGTTAACATTATTTGTTAGAAAATTTGACCCATTGAAATGAAGAAGTTAATTTATTGATTCTTAAAGAATTATACAAATCAACATAGTTAACGTTAATTGTAATTGTAATTGATTAACATTATACAATTCCATAATCCATGCTATGGTTTGATTCATTAAATTGCTTAACATTATATATGATGATTTGTTATAATATTTGATGATTTGTCATTGACCCTTAACATAATGGATTCATTTCTTAATTTTAAATTTACACAGTTTCAAGATTATTTTGACACAAGTTTGATTTAACGTTACACAAGTTCAAGATTGTTTCGGTCAATGAGACATGTTTGAGATTGTTGCGGGTAAGAACTGGAATTAAACTATTAAAAAATGATAAAATGGGCCTATAAATAGTAGTATATCGAAGATATACGAATGTGAAGGGTCTCATGGTAGTGTAAATCCAAGAGATACAGTTACGAATGTGAAGGCTCTTATGGTAGTGTAAATCGAAGAGATACAGATACGAATCTGAAGGGTCTCATGGTAGGGTAAATCGAAGAGACGCCACCAGCTTTAAAAAAAGATAAAATGGGCCTATAAATAGTAGTATAACCACAGGTGTACAATTCATATTTATTACAAATAAAAACAGAAAAGCAGAAGAAGAAAATGGATAAGCATACTAAGGAGATCGCGAGATTTAAGAAACCGAGTTGAAGAATTGGAAAGAAAATTGGACGCGCGAAGACATGAATGCCATTATGAAATTGATCAACTGAAAATATGGATGACACAGGAGTCGGATTCCATGTATATTGAAGTGGTGTATATCAATGACAACATCAAAACAGTAAAAAAGAAAATCAACGATCTGATACGACTGTGCAATAATGCTTACAAAATTGCTGTGCGATGTGCATCTGCATGCGTGCACTATCGCATGATGCCATGGCCGGGGAACAATAATGTTTCTTTGGCCCCAATTGGAGTTGGGGTTCGACCACAAACTCTCCTAATAAGAGAGCATGTTATAGAGTTCTCGGATCACAGCATGTGATCAAATCCCATCCCCATCCAAACCCCACTTTATCTACATATTTGTATTTTCTTTAATAATATTATGTTGTAAAAATTTTATGAACTTGAAATTATTTATAATATTATCAGTCTGTTTTGATATTATGTAATAACTTTTTCTTATGAAATCATTTATAATATTATCTTTTTAAGTGTTTTATTGTTTGTTTGAATGATATCATGGACGTAGTTTCTTTTGTTTTTTGAAACGTATGGATGTAGTTTCTTATACATTAGTTGTTGCATGCATGCAAATAAATTAGGGTATTAAGGTTTGCAATTAATAAAATAGTAGAATAAGAAAGGAAGGGATTTGGATGAATAAAAAAGAAGAACCTTTATATATGTTTCTGCAATTAATAAAAAGTACAATAAAAGATGGGGGGTCTGCAAATGAAAAGTACAATTAATAAAATAATATTGATGTTCCAGTAATGGTACAATTTCACAGACATTGCTTAAAGTAACTCGTAAAATGACCCCAGGAATCTTTTTGGATTTTCTAGGTCATTGCTTTTCCAGTCATAGCTTAAATTCCTAAAATGACCATGTGTTACCAAGCCCCTTAAAAAATGCCTCTTAAAATAGCTAGTGTGAATCATTTTGAAAAAAAAGACTCATATATAACATTTTTCAATCTAAAGAGTGGAGACAAGTCACTTGTAAACCTTAAACAAAGCAACAATACCAAGCCTCTATTGAAGAGAATGGCGAGAATTTTATGGCATAGGACCAAACTAAACTCAAATATACATCTACTGGGGAGGTGGAGTTTTGTGTGATGGTTGAATATGTGCATAGGGTGAAGGACTGCACAATAGCCATAGACTGGAAGGAGATGATTCAGATGTGGAATGTGAGTCTATCATCAGTAGGACCGAAGGATCCCAAGTTGGAATTCCTGGAAGCAATGATTCATAGTAATTTTTCTTCTTTTGAGAACATCCCCTCTCATCACACTGGTATCATTAAGATCCTCATTTGGAATTGCAGAGGTGCTGGCTCCAAAGAATTTAGGAGGCACATCAAAGAGTTTCTTTTGAAACAGAAACCTGATGTGGTAGTCCTTCTTGAAACCGTCCATGCGAAAAAAACCTTTAAAGTCATTGCTAAGATTGGTTTTACAGGTTCCATACAGTATCCTCCTCCTATTGAAAGATCTGGAGGTAATTGTATCAATTGGAATTCAGATTTGCTCGATATTAACTGTATTGAAGCCCGCCCAAATAGAATTCATGATGTCATCTCTGAGAACAATCTTTGTAGGATTGATAACTTCAACTTCAATGTCAGCAATTGTAACTTGATAGATTTGGGCTACTCTGGACCTGCCTTTACTTGGAGCAACCATGCAACTACACACTGGAGACTCTTGTATCATCAGCATGTGGGGCTCATCTCCCTAAAGTCCATTTGCTTTAAATTTGATTTTAACACATGTATAATGTTGTTATGACTATTGAATGTTCTAATTAATGTATTCTTGTTGTGAAGGAGCCTCATTGGATTGCTTTGGAACCTCCCCGCCGAAATTTGGATTAAGGTCAACACTTATGCCAGCTGCATGGATATTGATGAGAATGGTAGAGGCATAGTGGCCATTGGTGGGGTCTTCATAGACGGTAATGGAAGATTGTGTAGAGGATTCATGGGATTTATGGGAAGAAACTCCATCCTTCAAGGGGAATTGCTGGCTATCAAAGAAGCTTTGTGGATTGCTAAGGACTATGGTGTCTCCCAGGTTGTTGTGGAATCTGACTCTATCTCTGCTGTAATGGCTATTAATGGTGGATCTAGGAATGATGATGGCAGACTGCTTGTTGATGATATCTTTGCCTTAAAGAATTCTGGCATAAATGCTAATGTGTGTTATTCAAATAAAAGGCAGGATGATGGAATAATAGCCAAAGGTTAGTATCATCAACATTTACATTTTTGGTTGTGCATGTAATTGTACTTCATTTCTTACTTAGGTTCATTTTGGAACTGATTATCAAGTTTAAACCCTATAATCAAGTTTAAAACAAAACCATATAACTGGACACAAAGTTAAAGTTGGGTAGAAAATTTGATTTTGATAGATATATGAAGATAAATAAAGAATAATCACGATAGAATAAAATTAAACCATACTCCTTAATTAATATAGCTGGACACAAAGTTAAAGTTGGGTAGAAAATTTGATTTTTTGATAGATATATTAAGATAATTAAAGAATAATCATGATAGAATAAAATAAAACCATACTCCTTAATTAATATAGCTGGACACAAAGTTAAAGTTGGGTAGAAAATTTGATTTTTTTTGATAGATATATTAAGATAATTAAAGAATAATCACGATAGAATAAAATAAAACCATACTCATTAATTAGTGCTAAGGTTTAACATTAAAATACTCACGATATAATAAGGTAGTTGATTGAGTACGTTGTGATATTATTAAAGGATTAATTATTATAGGAAAGGTTCTCAAAATGAATTTGTTTTGTTTTTTTAAATAAAAGGTGGAATTTGATTTAGAAAATATGAATACAAGGCTTTGATTCGTTTCAACTATCAAAGTCATGAAGGTTTATGAGGCGTTGGAATTGTTTCAACTACAAAGTCAGTTTTTGAAAAGTGAAACGCCGCATCCATTTAATTGCTTGCAACGCTACAATTAACCTAGGGTTAACCTAGGCTATATATATTCTGGGATGATGCTTAGATAAATACCGTATATCTCTAAATCAGGAAGCACATCAAAGAAAAAAATGGCAATGGAAAGAAACGAATTCATGAAAATGCTGGAGGAAGAAAGGCAACGATTCGAATCATATTCAAACAAGAAGCTGGAGGAAGAGATAAAGCGGTTAAGGAAGGAATTTATGCACCAATTTGGAGGAGCAAAAGCAAGACATGATGGCACGAGAGATGGGAACTTCTTCATGAAACCGAGAACATCAACTTGAAGGTGGTTGAGGAGGTTGAATCAAGAGGCTGTGAGGTGGAAAATGCGAAAGAGACGATGCGGACCTACAAGAGGAAGATCAATCAAGTTGTCCGGGTTTGCAACGAGACGACGGGGAAAAGGATTGCGCATCGCCACATTATATGTGATTTACGAAAAACTTTGTTGTTGTTATGTACGTTTGTTTAATTTTAATTTTCTTGTTTGTTTGCGAAACTTTGGATTTAATTTTAATTTTTTGTTTATATAATTTATTTTCATGTCCCGAAACTAATGCTTTTATTTTTATGTTCATGTTTATTGTATAATATATTTATCTGAAATATTTCTGTTCTTTGGAAATTGCCATATGAGTTTGCTTTTGGTTCTAATGTCCTCCTAGTCCAATTTGGTTTGTTATGCTTTTTCTTTGGGGTTGGTTCTGGTTTTGTATATGTTACACAAGTTAAAGCCTGTATGCACCAACTGGAGGAGCAAAAGCAAGACATGATGGCACATATATGGGAACTTCTTCATGAAACCGAGAACATCAACTTGAAGGTGGTTGAGGAGGTTGAATCAAGAGACTGTGAGGTGGCAAATCTGAAAGAGACGATGCAGACCTACAAGAGGAAGATCAATCAAGTTGTCCAGGTTTGCAACGAGACGACGGGGAAAAGGATTGCACATCTGCCACATTATCTGTGATTTCTGAAAAACTTTGTTGTTGTTATGTCAGTTTGTTTAATTTTAATTTTACTATTTGTTTGCAGAAACTTTGGGTTTAATTTTAATTTTTTGTTCCTGAAACTAATGCTTTTATTTTTATGTTCATGTTTATTGTATAATATATTTATCTGAAATATTTCTGTTCTTTGGAAATTGCCATGAGTTTGCTTTTGGTTCTAATGTCCTCCTAGTCCAATTTGGTTTGTTATGCTTTTTCTTTGGGGTTGGTTCTGGTATTGTATATGTTACACAAGTTAAAGCCTGTGTCAATTTGAATCGTATGTTGTTATTTTAACAGACTTGGAAATGAGCAGACTTGAATCATATGTAGTTTATAAGAAAATAAAATGATTTGTATCTCTTATGTGAGTTGAATGAAAAAATTAATTAGTGTCTGATATAAAAGAAAGAAAAAAGATTATATTAATTAACGGGGAGAATTAATGTAATTATAGGATTTTCATACTTTATAAATTATAATAATAAAGAATATAAGGAAGAAAAAAAAACAACAAAAGAGGATTGCATGAAAAAAAAACAACAAAAGAGGATTGCATGAAAAAAACTACTCTGCGTGATAATCAAGAAGGAAATAAAAGAGAGAATATACCATCCCATCGCATGCATAGAAGGCGTGAAAAAAAGTAGAAAGAGGACAAACATGACAGAATCAGTGGCAGGGGGGCATTGTTGACCGGGGACCGTCGATTCCCCCTTCATTTCCATTCATTTCATTTTGTTTTAAGCGAGTAGATAGTAGTACCATTTTCTGAGACGAGTAATGATAGAGGGACAACCGATGTGTCACGACAAGTGACATAACGGTGATTTTCTGTAATAGGCCTATCCCCGACCCCTAGGGTCCACTGGGGTCTAGTCAAGGGACAAGCCGGCGATCCACCGCCCAAGTACTAAAAATCCAAAAAGAAGCAGAGGGAACTAATACTTTATTCAAACGTCACCAAAACAAAAGAAAACAACATCGTTTAATTTTTGCTACATTGGAACAACTCAAAATTCAAAGCAAACTAACAATCAAAACTTGACAACTAATTGTCGCCTTATCAACATCGAACTCTTCATCAACTCCCTCTCCCGGAACGACCTCCAAGGTTACCCCACTTACCTCACCACTCGGTGTCCTTCTTCCATACCTAGAAAAGAATTTCACAAACGTGTGAGCTAAAAATAGCCGGTGAGTTCCGGTGTGTGCCCGTGAATCTTTATATACAAAATAATAGTTACAAAACCGTTAAAATGTTACAACAAAGGCTTTTTCCTTATCCGCACTTAATAGTAGTAAGTACATGACAAAATATGATATTTGCAAAAATATAAACGTCAAGTAATTTTCTTGAATTTAAGTCTATTAATTGCTTGACACCGACTTGGCTTAGTCGATGAGTCATTACCAACCAACTCAAAGCATGTTTCTCTACCGCACTTCACAAGCAAGCAAGCTATTGCACGACAATTCCGGCCGATTGTCGGGGAAAGGATTCAGACTATCGCCTAGTGAACCTCCCAAAAGGCTCCAGCCAACCCCATTGCCCTCTGAACCATGACATAGCCGTCGGCCCTTGCTTTCCCGGCCATGCACATGGAACATTGGGGAAAACTTTTGGTACCATCACCCTAGGACTGTCGATGAACCAAGGTCAAGAGGCCCCGAGACCGGTGACTAGCCGTCCTGCGGTGCAATAATCTCAACTCAACTAGTCGCTTAGAGTCTTGCACTGCACACGCAATGCAATCAAGCAAGCAGGAACAAGACTTGAATATATGATTATCTTTCATTGCGATTGGGATGATCGATGCATGTCAAAATAAAGTCTTACGATAGTCATTTTAAAACCACGATAAATAATGAAACGTTTCTTCAAGCAAATACGTTATCTATGTAAGTTTACAAAAGTATATAGTTAAATATTATTTTATGCGAGCAAAGAAACTAATGCTTGCAATACGTGCACCCCAGGTCATATTAAACGACAACAACAACAACAATAATAAAATGAATTTGAAATAGCGATCTTTTATGAAATATTAAGAAACTAACTACTTTATTTAAACCAAAAGGAAAATTTTATACCCAATAAAGAATTCTGTAAAAGTAACTTGATAAACTAGAATATGTATTTTACCCAAAATAAAGCTCAAACATATGCAAATAACAAAATGATTTATCATTATTAATATGCGTTCTTTAAAGACATATCTCATTACATGTTCAATTTTCGATCAATATATTAATACCGGTTGATCAAAACACGGTTACTTTGTAAAATACATTTGAATTAACTCACGATGAGCTGCAAATTCGATAAAGGAAAGGGAGCTTGAAAATAAATCATTAAATAAAGTAATAGAACTCATAGAAATAACAACTCCGTAGCTCTATAAGTATGATATTGAAAATAATTAACCGGTAAGAAAAAAAACACACTTTTACTTGTATCAAAAATAAAACTCACAGCTCATTCTCTTCCTTTACCAAAATAACACGTCCACATCATTGAAGACATTTGATCCAAACAATGCATGATTCCTTTTAATATTTATACCATCAATTTGCATGTAATATTAACAGGTTAAAAAAAATGCCATTTAATTTTGCCTAAAATATAATGATCTATATTCAATTCATTACTCTGGGAAAAATCATTTATGCAAAAATAAGTGAAATAATGCATGCATCGGCTCTTCAAAGGCTTGCAGAATCGACAAAACAAAAGCCAGGGCTTAGCATATATATATATATATATATATATATATATATATATATATATATATATGAATAGATGCAGTCTTTTGAAAAAGAAAATAAATAAATAAATACATCTGAAGCATTGTCACGTAAATATTTTCTTTAAGAGAAGTATAAGGTAGCCAAAGAAAACACGATTAAAAAGGAATGGAACTCACACATTCAAAGTTTTACTCAGCTAGCTATTTCCCCCTTCTACTGCCTGCTACCGATTTTTTTTTTTTTTGTGTTTTGTGAGGTCAAGCCCTATGTCCTATTTATACTACTAAACCCCTACAAGATAAGTCATAGTTTGAAAATTTAAAATTTTCTTTTGTAACAACCTATCCCTTATCTCCTAAATAAAAGGTTTAAATATTATCTTCAAAAAATCTGAACCACTATGATACGGTTGTTGATACTTATCCATTCACAACCAAAAGTGTTGTCAAACATATTTCCATGATGCTAAGGTTTCGACATATATATAAAAGTATAAATTTTCTAAAAAAAAATTATCTTTGTATTTAGTTATGCAGTCATAAAATAACAAAATAATAATAATAGTAATAATATTAACAATAATAAGTTTCCATTAAATACACATTTTCATTTTATATTGTTCGCCACTTGATCTTAAAAAACCAATATAATAGTATAAAGTCAATATATTAGTATATGGTATGTCTCGTTAACAGCCCAAGATTTTGGGGTGTTACAAAGTCCGTTTAGGGTGTCTTATGTGAGTATGTCACTCAATAAGTCCGTTTAGGGTGTTTTACGTGAGTATGTCACACAATAAAGTCCGTTTATGGTGTCTTACGTGAGTATGTCACACAATAAGTCCGTTTAGGGTGTCTTACGTGAGTATGTCACAAAATAAGTCTGTTTATGGTGTCTTACGTGTGTATGTCACTCAATAAGTCCGTTTAGGGTGTCTTATGTGAGTATGTCACAGAATCAGTCCGTTTAGGGTGTCTTACGTGAGTATGTCACACAATAAGTCCGTTTATGGTGTCTTACGTGTGTATGTCACTCAATAAGTGTTTGTTTAGGGTGTCTTATGTGAGGATGTCACACAATAAGTCCGTTTAGGGTGTCTTACGTGAGTATGTCACACCATAAGTAGTCCTAATTGAATCAGAAGTCTGGTTATGGTGTCTTACGTGAGTATGTCACACAATAAGTCCGTTTATGGTGTCTTACGTGAGTATGTCACACAATAAGTCCGTTTATGGTGTCTTACGCGAGTATGTCACACAATAAGTCCGTTTATGGTGTCTTACGTGTGTATGTCACTCAATAAGTCCGTTTAGGGTGTCTAGGTATTGTCTGAAATGCCTAAATGCTCTAAGTATCTTAAAGAATTTTGTGGGAGTAGAGAAAACTTCGGGGGATGGGCCGAAGAAGTGCTACGCGAAGATTGCGCGTGGTTTCCTGAGAAAATTCAACATTCAGCGAGGTGACCACAGCCGGACCTTCAATCTCTGTGAGATCGAAGGTCATTTTATTCAACGTCTTATGCGACTCGGGGGCCTCTATTAATGTGATGCCATTAAACGTATGCAAAAAGCTCGGGTTAGATAAAGGATGCGGGAACGTCCGATTTTCTGCGGATGGTAGATAAATCTAGCGGATCCGCGGCCGGTTGTGTAGCTTAATGTGCTCCTTCAAGTTGAACATTTAGTCTTCCCTACCGGATCATTTGGGTTATTCTAGACTATCCACGATAAGGAGATGCCTCAATTCTAGGCCGAACCTTTTTAGACACTTCTAACGCTCTCGTCGACTTACTGCAAAGGACGGAGATTACTCTTAGAGTTGGTGACACATCCGCATCACCTTCACACGTGAGGACACATCCTGAAAGAGCCGTAATTGATGAAATATCGTTTGTCGAAGCTATCTATGAGGACGCAAAAAGATGCCTACTGAAGAAGCGAGAGGAGTTGGCGAGAGATAGGTGTTTTTGAAGTCTTGGACATTGAGGATCCGGCGTGATCCGGACCACGCTTCTTAATTCATTTCAAGCCGTAGGCATTGACGAAGATCATCTTCACTCGCTCATACTTGAGCCTATTATTGAGTTAGAAGCATGGAGATGCCTCGACAACAAACGATGATTTCAAAGAAGGCCGGAAGTCGGGAAGACTTAAATCCTCTGGTGAAGAAGAAGCTCTGATGGGTAGTTGGGACGAGGTAGAGTTTTGGAGAGAAGGCCACTCGTTGGGGAAGTAGATGATTGGGAAGAAGAGTCGGCGAAAAGAGCTTAAAGATGAAGAGTTAAGAAAAAAATGATCGATCACAAGAAAAAGGAAACAAGTGTTGACCGGAGGATTCCGATGGATGATTTGATCAGTCGCTTTGCAGGGTTGAGCCTCGGGGAAGATGAGGTGTTCTAGCATCCCACCAAGACTCATAAAAGAGAAATAAGTGACCCCGTTAAAGTCTAGTATTGAGCAACCACCTGCGACTTTGTAGAGCTCAAACCGCTTCCAAAACACCTTAAGTATATCTTTCTTAAGGATGGAGATAAATTGCCTTTGATCGATTTTCTTCGAAACTCGACGAAGAGCAAGAAGCACGGATGATAGAAGTGCTTAAGAAAAAACATCCTCGCGTTCGGTTGGCAAGTGGGTGATATCCGAGGGATCAGCCCGCACATATGCATGCATAAAAATCCCGAACGGAGGAAGTGAGCTAAAGGTCGGGGACAACCTCGGCGAAGGGCGGGAATCCGCGTATACAAAGAGGTTGTCAAGAAAAAGTGATAAAGTGGCTTGACATGGGCATCATTCTATGCAATCGCCGATAGCAGTGGGTCAGCCTCTACTCAAGTTGTGCCAAAGAAGGGTGGAATCACGATCGAAAAGAATGAAAAAGTGGGAGGAAGTTGCCTTACGACCTCGTGACGAGCTATAGAGTTTGCATTGATTATCGTTTTGGAGTTAAATGAAGTCACCCTACAGGATCATTTCCTCGCCTACACCTTCATTGACCAACTTTAGAAAAGACCGAGTGGTCATAAGCATTATTGTTTCCTTGATGGATATTCTGAAAGTTATTTCCGGATAGCCATCGACCCCAATGACCAAGAGAAGACAACGTTTACGTGTCCATCTCGGGTACTTTTGCTTTTCGTAGAATGCCATTCGGTCTATGCAATGCACCGCGACTTTTCAACGGTGTATGTTGGCCATTTTCGATGGACTTGTTGAGAAATGCATGGAGGTCTTCATGGATGACTTCTCGGTCTACGGCGATAGTTTTGATGAAATTTTAGAAAACTGTAGATATGGTACTCAACGTTGCGTTGAGAAGAATGCAGTGCTTAAGCGGGAAAAATGCCATTTTCTAGTAGACGAAGGAATCGTTTGGGACATAAGGTGTCCAATGCTTTGGTATTCAAGTTGATAAGGCTAAGGTCGAAGCCATTGAAAGGATGACGTACCCTAAGACAGTGAAAGAGGTACGAGGTTTTCTAGGACACGTTGGCTTCTACGAGCGGTTTATTCGAGACTTTCTACGATTGCCAAGCCTTTATCAAATCTCTTGAAAAAGAAGATGTCGATTTCTTGTTCGACGCAAAGTGCAAAAGAAGCTTTCAATTGTTTGAAAGATAAGCTTATCGGTGCCCCTATTTTAGTTGCACCTTGTTGGACCAAGCCTTCGAGTTGATGTGCGATGCTCTCTAATTACGCCGTAGCGCGCTTTTAGGTCAAAGAGTTGATAAAAGGTTCGAGGCCCATCTATTATGCGAGTCGCACCTTGAACCCGGCTCAATGCAATTATACCAAAGCGAGAAGGAATTCTACCGTTGTTTTTGCTATTGACAAATTCGAAGTTATCTTTTAGGATCTCAAAGTGGTTGTATGGACCGATCACGCAAAGCACTTCACGCTACCTTATGGAAAAACGGCCGGCTAAACCAAGGTTACTCGGATGGATTCTCGATGCTTACGGGAGTTTGACCTTGTTATTAAGGACAAGAAGGTAGTGATAATATTGTGGTGACCACTTATCTCGCTAGTGAATGAGGGTGGCGAAATCCTAAGGAGATATGTGCATTGACTTTCCGATCAGCAATTAATGAAGCTTGAAACGGGAGGCCGTGGTATGCTGATTACGCCAACTACTTTAGCAAGTGGGCATTTTAGAAGAAATGACGTATCAGAAAAGAAGAAATTTTTCTGATTTAAAGTATCTCGTATGGGAGGATCCGTATACTGTTTAAAGTCCGTAAGGACGGGTTGCTTAGAAGGTGCGTTCCTGAGCATGAACAATTGGATATCTTGGAGCAATGTCATAGCTGGTCCTACTGAGGTGATCACATTACGGAGCACCAACCGAGCGCTCACAAAATCCTTCAAGCTGGATTTTTTTGTCGGCCTACTTTGTTTAAAGATGCTTGAAGCCTTTTGTAAGAGTGTTACATGATAGACGTGCCAAAGGGTAGGGAGAAAGTAATAGGATGGAGATGCCTTTGAGGCCTATCTTGGAATGCGAAGTCTTTGATGTACGGGGCATTGATTTTATGGGACCTTTCCCATCATACGTGCTCGAACAAATATATCTACGGTTCCAGGTGTAGACTACGTTTGCAAGTGGGTTGAGGCCATAGCCACCAAACCAATGATCACAAAGTTGTTAAGAAATTCTTGCAAAAGAATATCTTTACTAGATTTGGCTGTCCTAGAGCACCATATCGAGTGATGAAGGTTCACCTACTTACGCAATGCACCGCTTGGATAAAATTCTTGAGTAAGTATGGTGTCAAACATAAGGTTGGTACACCATATCATCCTCAAACTAGTGGCCAAGTCGAGGTAAGCAACTTGAGCTTGAAAAGAATTTTAGAGAAGACCGTGAACAATAATAGATCTAATTGGAGTCTTAAGCTTTGGATGACGCGTTGCGGGCTTATCGTACGCATTCAAGACCCCGACGGGCACGTCACCCTTCCAAATGGTTTATGGTAAAGCTTGTCATTTACAGATCATTAACTTGAACACAGAGCTTTACGAGCAATTAAATTCTTAAATTTTGATAGCCAGCTATGGGGAGAAAAGATTATTGCAACTACCACGAGCTCGATGAATTTAGACTCTGTGAGCATACGAGAACACCAAAATCGGCAAGGAAGAACGAAGGCGCTCCATGATGCTAAGATTAAAGATCGGGGAATTCAAAGTGGGAGACATGGCTTTCGTATAACACCGTACTCCATCTTTTTGCCGGTAAGCTTAAATCTAATGGTCCGGCCCCCTTGAGATTCTTGATGTTCATCCCGTTGTGGAGCCGTTACGTTGAAAGGGTACGGCGATCAACCGTTTAAGGTCAATGGTCACAGACTCAAAAAGTACTTTGGGCAAGCCCAAGGAAAAGCCACGAAGTACTATACTTTCAAAAGAGAAATGAAACGGTTGAGTCGTTTATTTGTGAAGAGATTCCATCCGACTTCTTTGGAGTGGATGATGACCTTATTACCCCTATCCTTCACGCGGATCCCTCCGTCAATGTTCTAGGGCTGTTAGCATACCTCGTGCGCATCGAGAAACAAGAACAAGAAGAAAAGAGTCGAGTGTTGTTCCGGAGAGAAAAATTTCATGATTTACTCGCACACTTGACTTGTTGTCGTGGCGAAAACCATTTCCGTTTAGTCATTCTCGAATCGGACAGAGAAGTGGTTAGCCTTAAACCCAAGTGGCTCGATCCAAAGTTGACTTGGTTTACTCACAGTCAAGCTAATGACATAAAAGAAGCGCTACTAGAGGCAGCCTAGTCTTTTAAGTATTTTTTTTTTTTGAGTTTTTAGGTTATTAGGAATAAAACCTCAAGTGATTTGTGTGTTGGTTATCCCTTTCCTATTTGTGAATGCTTTATTTCGTGAGTATGTCACACAATAAGTCCGTTTATGGTGTCATACGTGAGTATGTCACTCAATAAGTCCGTTTATGGTGTCTTACGTGAGTATGTCACTTAATAAGTCCGTTTATGGTGTCATACGTGAGTATGTCACTCAATAAGTCCGTTTAGGGTGTCTTATGTGAGTATGTCACACAATAAGTACGTTTAGGGTGTCTTACGTGAGTATGTCACACCATAAGTAGTCCTAATGATGTGATTCCCATCGAGAAGAAACTTGTCAAATTTATTTGGAGTCTTTTATTTATTTTAGTTATCTTTTATTATCCCGCATTGATTAATTAGTCTTTTATTTTTGTTATTATTTTTATTTAGTGTATTTTGTCCCACATTGCTAAATTAGCAATTGGTTTTGGAGTCTGTAGCCTATATAAAGGCATTTAGAGTCATTGTAATCATCAGACAAAATTTGTGATATATATGTTTTATTTGAAGCTTTAAGCTTTTGTGAGTTTTCTCACGTTGGTGTTTGGTGGATTCCAACACCGTTGTTTGGTGGATTCCAAACGGAACTTATCAAGGTTCTGAGCAGACCTTGTGGCGTTCGTATACCAAGGTTCTTAGATACGGGTTATCTAAGGGTTGAGGTCATACCAAGGTTCTTAGTTACGAGTTAGCTAAGGGTCGCGGTGCTCGTCGTATTGGTGCCATCAGTCAAGTCCTTGGGCAATTTCGGATCTGATTCGATCACGGGAGCGTGGTGGGCCCATAACCCACAGGTCACAGGATCGACACTTAGAAATAGAACAATGTTTTGATGATATGATGGAGGATATGAAGGCTCAACTTCATAACATGTTAAAAGAAAGACGTAGTGGTCATGGTAACAACTTATTTTACACATCATGTTTTATTGGAGATAATGAATATGAGTTGTGTATTGATCATGATGAAGAAGAAAATTTAATTAGTAAAGATGTGGTTAAGGAGTTAAATTTGCGGACGGAAAGGCTTCATCATCCTTACTACATTGTTGAGGGAAGTCATCGAGTTAAAGTTACACGGTATGCACGGATTCCAATATCCATTGGACGTTATAAAGATATTGTATCATTTGATGTGGTGCCACTGAGTGATGTACATTTGACACTAGGGAAATCATGGTTGTCTTTGCATAATGTACGTCATAATGCGTCCCGGACTCGCTATTCTTTTTCTTTTGGTGGCAAGAAGCATGTATTGGAATCCCTACCCCCTATGAAACAATGTGATTTTCAAATAGAGGATTCTAAGGCCATGGAAATAGATAGGGGTGCGATTCCTGATGTGAACTTGGTGGAAGCAGAAAATATTGAGCCCGAATTGAAAAACGGCGAGAGTGGAGGTGTGGTGGAGCTAGAGAATGAAATGGAGTGTGATGTTGTGACGCAGACCGAGGATATCACATTAGTGGTGGAGAAAATCGAGGCAGATGAGACAGATGGTCCTACTTCACCAACCACTTGTTCGAGTTCTATTTCGTCTTCGTTGCAGGTTCATGAAGATCATCCATTTGAGGAGCCAACTGGGCCATCTGATATACCCAATCCAACCAATATATTGCCTCTGGATGTTCTTGTCCCAGTTGACATTGATGGAAAACCGAAGCACACTTTCATTGATCCTTTTGAGGTGTATTGTGCTATTATTCCGGCTTCTAATCCCTATGATTATGTTGCTGCTCCAGAGAAAATAATTTGCATTGAGAACTCACGACATTCCTATGCATTGGTTTCTTTGGTGAGGTATTCGTCATCAGCTCGAGGTTCTAGTTCTTTGAAGCCGTATTTACTCCTTGCATTTGATCCGGGCATATCATTGATGTTCGTTGTTGGTTCGACCTGTTTTGTCCTTGATGGTGCATTTTACGACATCCTTTTGATTCGAGGACGAATCCTTTTGGAGCCGGGAGGGAATGATGTGATTCCCATCGAGAAGAAACTTGTCAAATTTATTTGGAGTCTTTTATTTATTTTAGTTATCTTTTATTATCCCGCATTGATTAATTAGTCTTTTATTTTTGTTATTATTTTTATTTAGTGTATTTTGTCCCACATTGCTAAATTAGCAATTGGTTTTGGAGTCTGTAGCCTATATAAAGGCATTTAGAGTCATTGTAATCATCAGACAAAATTTGTGATATATATGTTTTATTTGAAGCTTTAAGCTTTTGTGAGTTTTCTCACGTTGGTGTTTGGTGGATTCCAACACCGTTGTTTGGTGGATTCCAAACGGAACTTATCAAGGTTCTGAGCAGACCTTGTGGCGTTCGTATACCAAGGTTCTTAGATACGGGTTATCTAAGGGTTGAGGTCATACCAAGGTTCTTAGTTACGAGTTAGCTAAGGGTCGCGGTGCTCGTCGTATTGGTGCCATCAGTCAAGTCCTTGGGCAATTTCGGATCTGATTCGATCACGGATCACATCACCTAATTGAATTAGAAGTCCGGTTATGGTGTCTTACGTGAGTATGTCACACAATAAGTCCGTTTATGGTGTCTTACGTGAGTATGTAACACAATAAGTACAGTTATGGTGTCTTACGTGATTATGTCACTCAATAAGTCCGTTTAGGGTGTCTTACGTGAGTATATGTCACACGATAAGTAGTTCTAATGGAATCGGAAGTCCGTTTAATTTTGTTTTAATTATTATTTAGTAGTAAGAAGATGTATTAACTATTTTTTTTTATTAATCAATTGATGTAACTAGAATAAATAAATATAATCAAATGATGTAACTAGAATAAATATTATTTGGATTATTTTGTATTTTTTTTAATTATGTTATCGGAACCCTACTCTCCCCCTCTATCATCATCAATTCCCGCCCTTAAGCTGCTCCCCTCTCAATTGTTGCAACCAAAATTTTTACTTTCCCGCTAAGAATCGCCCAAAATTTTGAAATTTTGAAATTCCCCTATTTGATTTGATTCGAATTATTCACCCACAACTAACCCCTCTAACCAACCCAAGTACACCCCCGCCCCTTTCATTGATGTGTTTCCCTCTTTTGATCTTCCCACCATTCAACCTTCAAAATCTCCATTAAAGAAACCAACTAGAGCTAATTTTGGTGAGTTACTCTTCTCTTTTGTTTTAGCTTTTCTTCTAGGGGCTTTCCGACGTACCTCTTTTGTTTTTCCAGAATGTTGTTACATTTTTTTTGAATTTGAACTAATTTCTAACATATTTGTGTGAATTAATAGAGCATCAATGCCTTAACAGAGCTAATTTTGGTGAGTTACTCTGCTCTTTTGTTTTAGCTTTTCTTCTAGGGGCTTTCCGATGTACCTCTTTTGTTTTTCCAGAATGTTGTTACATTTTTTTGAATTTGAGCTAATTTCTAACATATTTATGTGAATTAACAGAGCATCAATGCCTTAACAGAGCTAATTTTGGTGAGGTACTCTGCTCTTTTGTTTTAGCTTTTCTTCCAGGGGCTTTCCAAGGCAACTCTTTTGTTTTTCCAGAATTTTGTTACATTTTTGTGAATTTGAGCTAATTTCTAACATATTGGGGTGAATTTACCTAGACATCAATTACTTAACCGAGCTAATTTTGGTGAGTTACTATGCTCTTATGAATTATGTTTTTTTTAAACGAAGAAGCAGTCAAATTCACTCATAGATTGCACTCTTGTGAATCGGGAGTACTTGTTAGGGGCGTTTAGTTATTTATTTGAGATATAGACAGACCATTTAATACTCAATTATGCACAATTCTTTTCATAGTGCCTGCAATCTCTGAAACGAACCTGAAGCAAAATATGAAGGGTACTTCTCCGATTTCCAGTTCTTCTAGCAAGGTAAATGAATCTGGGACATTTTATGAGCGTACATTGTTATGCAAATGTGGCGTTCCTGCAAAATTGGTGACTTCAGGAACATATGCTAACCCAGGGAGACTGTTCTATGGTTGTCCTTATTGGCCGGTATGACTAATTATTTTGGTTATAATTTCCATTTACTTTTAAGGGATAATGTGTCTGTATAATAATTGGAATTTCTTATTTTGCAGGATGATGAAGTCAAATGTGACTATTTCATATGGCAGGACAAGGTGTCTGCATCTACTGGGCCATATGGCAAAGTGTCTTCATCTACTAGGCCATATGGCAAGGTGTCTTCATCTACTAGGCCACATGAAGATGTTACCTCTGTGAACTTGATGAAGAAAACATATAAACTTGAATGCACAACCGGTGTCCTTCAAAATGATATTGAAATGATAATGTGCATGCGAGACAATGCAAAAAAAATTGAACAAGTTGAGATCAACGTCACTGAGTTATTGAGAAGTCGCAATTCAGATTCCATGGTTCAAATGTTACTCCATGATAGAGAAAGGATTGCTCGCCTAGAGACACTACTTGAGAAGACCAGGCTAGGGAACAATTCATCTCAAAAGAAACTTGTATTATTGACTATTACTTGTTTAACATTTTATTTCGTATTTCATCTTACGAAATAAAAACTTAAGTTCTTGGTATTCTATATTTCTCTGTATATTTCTGTACATTTCATTTGGTTTTCTTATCTAATGGTTATTTGAAGGATTTGAATGGTAATCACATTAAACAAAAATGAGAACAACCAACACATCAATGTTTTACAAGCTTAAACCCGTTTCCTGGGGCTACACAAGCTTGAACTTGTTTCCGGGGCCGACACAAGTTTAAACTCGTTTTAGAGTGAATGTTTTACAACACCCTTAATGGACGCAAAACACCACATTCGTGACACTCGAACAACTTCCCTTCACATTAAACAAATGAGAACAACCAACACATCAATTTTCCATCATTCAAAATTCAACATCATCTACATCTTCCAGATTTAAACATCAACCAATCAACCAAAGAAGAACAACCAACACATATAATTTGCCATTATTCAAAATACAATAACAAACAAACACATCAACACATCACTTTCCATTATTCAAAATACAACATAAGTTACGTCTTCGAATCTTACACATCAACCAATCATCCTCAATGTTTAAAAATGACCACAATATGTAAACATCTCATCCTCTTCATCAACATTAATACTTAAACAGCCACAATATGTATCCCATCGCCTTCCTGTAACATTATCAAAGAAAAAAGGTAACAAGCTTAATGCAATGTAACATGATTGAATATAAAAAGAACTCTAAATATTAATACATACAATACCTTATCACGGAAAAGTAGGAGTGTCGCTGGTGAGCATTTCTCCACCAATCAAACTCTTACAAGTGGAAGCGTAATGACCATTGACACCGCATTTTCCACAAACATACTTCGTCTTTCTGTCCCCGGCTGAGCGTTTCCTCTTTTTTGATGGCCGTCCACTTTGTCTCTTTGGCACCTTCGGTGGAAAATCCACATCGTTAAGCACATCATCGGGATACACACATTCATCTTCATTTTGAAGTGGATACACACATTTGGAATAACCTAGCCTCCAACAATTGACGCTATAATACTAAGTGCAATACTTGGAGGCTTGCTTCCCTGTATACTTCAACACAGCAGCTGCATGCTCGCATGGATACATATCCATCTGGAATTTTTTACATGTACACATCTTCAAATCCAACTCAACGATGTAAGAAATAATAGCATCCTTGTCACGAACATCATACGTATCTGAGGAAAGTGTATTAACTGAAAATCGTTTGGCTGACTCGAAGCTTTTGTTCACTTCGATTTCAATTTTGGGAGTAAGAGCATCTTGGCAATTTGTAGATGATTCATTTCTTTTAGCAAACCAATCCTGTAACATCTCCCGGATATGTTCAATCAACCCAACAATTGAAAATTCTCGTGCACGCTTTAGCCTAGCATTCACAGACTCAGCATGGTTTTTGGTCATTATGTTGTAACGAAATCCCTCAAATTTAGCTCTAGCCCACATAGGGAATTCTGCTTCTTTCAAATATTCGTCAGCTTTCGGACATTTACTACATAAAGTTTCGAAATGCAACTTGAAATTTGCTTCTGTATAGGCCTCTGCAGCTTTCTGAAAGAGCTTTCCCACACCACGTCTGGGATATTTCATCCTCAAATTCTTTTGCATGTGATACATGCAATGCCCATGGTGCGCATTCTTAAACACCGCCTTGAAGGATGTTTTAATACTATCGGCATGATCAGAAAGTATCACAACATCATTCGTGTCCCCAATGATGGGTTTTAGCTTATCAAAAAACCATGTCCAAGACTCTATACTTTCAGAAGCAACAACACCCCAAGCAAGTGGAAATATTTGATGATTTGCATCTTGACATGTTGCCACAAGTAAGGTCCCTTTATAACGCATTTTTAAATGCGTGCCGTCCATAGAAATGACTTTCCGCATCGCCAAATAAAATCCCTCAATACTTTGATCAAGTGCCATGAAAAAGTATTTGAAAACATTCCTATCACTTTTTTCAATATGATATACAGTGTCCGGATTTCTAGCCTTCAGCCTATAACAATATTTGGGTAATTCTCCCCAACTTTTGTTTGGATTACCCCTTATCAATCCTTCTGCATAACCCTTAGCCCTGTACGCCTTGCAATAAGTTACATCATTTCCAAATTCTTGCTGGAAATCATGCATCAAGTCCTTTGGTGCGTTAATACGATTGGCATCTTTAAACCTTCTGGCAAAGTATGTGCCAATTAGCTTGTGCGTAGCATGTCTATGGTCTTTTTGAGGAGCAATAGGTGGGCAGCTATGCTTATTTGCATACGTTACCACTACAAATCACTCAGAAGGTGCTTGAATTTTGGTGGCTCGCAAACGCCATTTGCATCCGGCGGCTTCACATAAAACTGAAGAAACGCTTTTGTTGGAAGTTTGCGTTTTGAATTCAAACTTGTACTTCGTAGCCAACTTCGCAAGTTTGAATACCAAAAAACTTTTGCATTTAAATGGATCATTCACACGAAAGTCTTCATGTTCGGGAATGCACACTAAAGTATCACCTACAGGACGGTTACAACGAAAGTCTTCATGTTCAATTCTTTGCACATTAACCATAGTTAGGGGTGCATTCAAGGGATCAACAATCTCATTTCTCACAACAAAGCCATCAAGATTCTCATTTGACAATTCATCAGCCCCGCTCATGCTAATTCTCTGATATGATTCTTCTAAATAAACATCTTCACCCAAATTCACCAATAAGGAGTCTTCAAGTTGCTCATTAAAGTCCATGTTGTCACCCCCCGTGTTCAAATGAGAATCTTCGACACATGTCTCTATGCTTTCTATTCTTACATCCAACATCTCTTCCATGGCATTCCCAACAACATCTACATCTATCTCTTCATTAACAGTCTTTTCAACACATGTCTCTATGCTTTCTATTCTTACATCCAACATCTCTTCAATGGCATTCCCAACAACATCCACATCTATCTCTTCATTAACATTCTTTTCAACATATGTCTCCATGCTTTCTCTTCTTACATCCAACATCTCTTTCATCCCATTTGCCAAAACATCAACATATGTCTCTTCATCTCTTTCAACACATGTTTCTTGACTTTCCGACACATTTACTACTTCACATGTTTCTTGACTTTCATAAACCTCGGTACACTTTTCCTTTTCCTTCAAACATATTAATACAGCATCTTGTTTTAAATTACAAACATATATAAACCGATTCACAAGCTTATCGCAATCAAGCACCATCGGTCTAGCTTTACTAATGGGGACCATATATTTCATCTCAAACTCATAGTTAGTTGTATCGATTTCCAACACATTTTTCACCATGTCATACAATTCTTCAAATGTAATGTTCTTTTTGACACTCAAAATTGCCGAAACTTCTTCAGATTCACACCCTACATACTTCCAAGACCATAGACAATTGACGTCTTTTTCAGTCTCCACAGGGTAAAATATAAAAATACAAACTTTATCTTCCATCACACTTCACCGAGATCCTGTATTTATTCAATACAATAATTACAAACCAATATACACATAGACAAAATCCATAACTCTTGAATGTAGCATTGTATTCAATTTATTTTAAATCACAAATCAATTTCAATTCCATTCAAATAGCCATTAACAAGTTTAAACTTGTGTCACACTATAATCAATCCACCTTGAAATGCAGATAGAAGTTCACATAGCCATTAACAAGTTTAAACTTGTGTCACACTATAATCAATATTTTAAGATTAATACGATTACCATTCACCTGGAAATGCAACTAGATATAACCAAATAGATATATATATATAGAGGTAGTCATACCGGGTAATAATTGCACAAATCACCAATTCAACATTTAACCATTTCAATTCAAATCAAATATCCATTTTCAATCAGGGTCGCCCCCATTTTCAATTCAATTCAGAGTTAAACACACGGTTTAAGCTAATCCCGCAGGGTAAGTAAACTAACAAACTCAATTTCCCTAAATCATTCAACACCACATACACACATTCCTAATCTCCAAAATCATATACACCACAAACTCAATCATTTACATGCAATTCAATGGTATTAGCTTAATTTACATTCACATACCGATATGGAAATCCAAGAAACCCTTTCGATTACCACCCAGCTCGGCTCGGACAATGATTGATGGAGAAGAAGAAAAGAGAGGGCTGTTCCGGTGAGGACAATGACTGGACACCGAGGGAGAGACACATCAGAGTTATTGGCTTTGCGAAGAGAGGGGCGGAAGCGGAGTAATTGGCTTCTGATCTGATTTTGGCGCGTAAATTAGGGTTGGTTAATTTACCCGCCCTAATTTAAGGGGTCGGATTAAGCAAAGTTTAATCAGATTTTTAATTAAGGGTTAATTACATTTTTAGTGTTAAGTAAATCACCCCAAATCAAGAAGGAGGGAGGGCATTAATGGATTTTCACCCAACTTGGAGAGTCCAAGCTTGTTCATGGCATGATTTATGTCATAAGCTTATTGTTGCAACAATTTCGGTTGACAAGCTTAAATAACTAAAGGCCCCAATTTTATATAGGCGGTTTATGTCGGCATCACGGCTTTGGTTCCGGCACCCTATAAGTTATTCTTGGCACCACATTGAATATTTTTATTAATTCTTTACTCTAACACCACCAAAAAATATTAAAATTACTCTATACACCACAAAAAATAAACTACAATTTAGTCACTGAAAAATAATGATTTCACAAATAAACCTTTTATAATCCACCATTACAACTAATCCTCAAAACTTAATTTTAATAATCTAACAACATTAATCTATTTCTCAAAAAAAAACAACATTAATCTAATACTACCACTTTCATCATCTTCATTAACCCACTTTCGTCATCAAACATTAAACCAAAACCCTCCATCATCCCCATCTTCTTCAACCCTTCACCACAGAAAATGTCATAAACCCCAAGATGAACCCATCTTTACCGACTCCTACATTTGAAACCATGAATACCAATGAAGATAATAATGCAATATCTCTTGAAGACTTTTCAACCCAATTTGAAGAACAAATGAGATCAAGAATGGTGATTTCTCACTCCAAAATCTTATTTTTTTTCTTCAAAAGTTGAAATAGTTGAATGGCTTACACTATGAAGAACATGTAAAAACATGATTTGTGGAGAAAAATCATGCTTTTATGCATTTTCCGATGGTATATAGAGTTTCACTGGCGTCTTTTTACGTGCTCGGGCGTCCCTGTTCAGACGCCAGAAACGTCGGCTATCCGGATGTTATGTTGGCAGTACAACGTCAGGACAGGTGACGTTGTATTAGACTACGGGCGTCGGATGGGGGACGTTTGTAAGGCAGAGGCATGAGTTTAGGTTGGTGTTTTGACATCACCTATTTTGATGCCCGATATCACTTAAACCGTCAGTCACACCGATGTTACAGACAATGACACTTATTTTACCACTTCTTCGTATGCTTGTGATTAGTAACTCTTAATCTTTAATTTGGTATTAAGTGTACTTATAGCTATAAATGTTAATCTTGACATGTTAATATTTGTAGTTATGAGTGCCTAGGTTAAACTAGCCAAGACTATGTTGTAGTTTAGTTAATCTCTTATGTTGATTGGGAATGATTGTTTATGTTGTTAGTTGCAATTGTTGTGAATCTTTTCCTACTTGTATTGTATGAATCGCTTGTATTAGAGTAATTGACTAATGCTTGCATTTACACACTTGATAGAGACCGAAAGGAGATATTAGGTGTGAGAAGATGGTAGGAAAACCGGAAGGTAAAATCGACCTCTCGAGGTATTCGATTTCTTATCCGGGGATAGTTGATATTGTCATTGCATTCAAGTGCTTATCATACCAATTCATTAGGTTTAGGACACCTAGACCAAGGAGGATTTATAGAGTAGTTTCATACACTCGTACGAGGGGGAGCTACTAGCGTAGGAATGCGCCGTTTCACACTTTTGAACACCATCGGTAGGATTGGTAAGAAATCATTCCCATGATACTACGAGAGATTTGCTAGTCTACACATTGTCTTGGTTAGATTTCTTTTATCATTTTATCACCCTTGTTGTTATGAGAAAATTTATTTATGCACCTACTATCTCGCATATTGCGACCTAGATCGAATTAATATAAGTTTTTAAGTGTTTAACCTCACAAATCCTTGTGGGATACGACCTTGACCACCGTACTAGACTACAATTGACCCGGTACACTACCGGTTAGATTGGACTCTAGGAAAGTCGCATCATGTTTTTGGTGCCATTGCCGGGATTTTGAGTAACGGTTAATACTTGTACTAGTTTTAAAATTTTTGAGAATAAGTCAAACTTTTCCGGTCTCATTTCTATTTGTTTCTTTGGTGCTTACCTCTTGGTGGGTCACCAAGTGTTATTTTATTGTGTTTTTGTTGTTTCTATCTTGTAGTGGTTGACCAAGACTCAGTGTGGTAAGGCACCGCTTACTCCTCTCATTCCGGATATCAATACGTATATTAGGGAACGAGTAGCTGAGAAGAAAGTTGGTCAAGCTCGTCGTGGTTTGGAACTTAGTGGAGACTCTTCTCAAAGATCATCTACCCAAGGAATAGAAATGGACGAGGACATAGCAAATGCACAAGTCGATCAAAGGCATGAGGATGCCCTAAACCATGAACAAAACCCAAACCTCCACATCCTTAACCCCCAAAATCCCAACAATCCACCACCGCCAAACAATAACCAACAAAACTGCAACCAATACCGGAATCAAAACAACCGGAACAACAACAACAACCCCCCAAACCTAAGACCTATTTGTGATCAAGCAGTGAGAAGGATTGAAACCAACAATCCAATTCGTTTACCAAAAGCGGGAGCAAACAATATTGAGGTTAAAGCTTATCTTTTTGGATTGGTTGGAACAAGAGCTCAATTTCATGGGCGTGATGATAAAGATCCACATCACCATCTTTACAACTTTGAGGAATTATGTAATACGGCCAAGAGTCAAGGTGCTGATAGATAATTGACAAGAATGTCCATGTTTTCTTTCTCCTTGGATGGGAAGGCGAAGGATTGGTTTATGTCGCTTGCTCACCATTCCTTGACAAGTTGGGAAGAAATCCAAAATGAATTTTTGAAGCAATACTTCACTCTGGGATGAAATTCGGAATTGAAGGTTGAGATTGCTATTTTCAAGCAAGGTGAGCATGAATGAAGTCTTTTGGAGTCACGTGGGAAAGATTTAAAAGGTTGTTGTGAGCTTGTCCCGATCATGGTTATCCTTTGGATATGCAAATTCAATTCTTTTGTCTGAAGCTTAGGAAGGAATCACGAGCCGATGTTGATCAAGCATGTAATGGTTCATTGATGATGAGTGCGGCACAAGATGTGTATGATGCTATTGAGATGATTGCGAAGAATAACCGAATGTGGGAAACCGGTTCAAGTACAAGAAAAGTTGCTTTTGTGGGAGAAGCCACCGCTCAAACCGAAGTGTTAGCTCAATTAGCTTCTCTTACCAAGAAGGTTGATGAAATAAAATGAAGTAAATGTTTGGGGGAAATACGTCAAATGACTTGAGTAGTGACGAAATGAAACATGAAAACTATGCACAGTTGGAGATGAATGAATCCAGTGAGTATTCTAATGAAGAAGTGAGTTATATGCACCAACACCGAGCACTACATAATGCTTACTCCAATGCATAAAATAATTTAAAAAGAGATTTTCCTACTCAATGTTGGTCTCCAAACACAAACAAGCAAGGATCATCATCTTTCGTTCCTCAACAAAAGACTTCATTCAACACCACTCCTCAAAACCAAAATTTCCAAGGCCATACTTCATATCAATCACCACAACCACCTACACACTCTTACCAACAACGTCCTACACAAAACATCCCTATCACTCAAACTTCAAGCTCATCGACGGAAAAAAGGAGAAAGATGGGAGAAGTTGATGGAGAATCTTATGGGTGTTGTCTCAACTCAAGCCGCGAATATGCAAACAATGATGACTTCTATAAGCACGGTGACAAAAGATGTTGGCACCTTGCGGACCTCTATGGGTGGTCATGATATGAGAATGAAAAACATAGAAGCATCCGTGCATAAAATGGAAGAGCACTTGAGTAGGGAAGGTGAGAGGAATGCTTGTAGACAACCGGGTAGACTACCAAGCAACACCGAAAGAAACCCGAGGGGAGTGAATGCCATCATAACCCGAAGTGGAAGAGTTTGTGGAAATAGAGAATTCTATGAGAACCAAGTGGGAAACGAGGTTGAGAATGATTTGCATGATACCAATGAAGAGAAGGAATTAAGTGAAGAAGAAGGAATTGTTGATGAATTTCTGCAGCGAGACAGATATGTTGATGTGGAAAAAGAGGATGAGGATTGGGTGAAGATCCCGAGAATTTTGAAGAACCCGAGAGTGAGTGATTTGAGGACTCTCTTCAATGAATATGTTACTTTGGCGCCCGCCAATACAGATATGGCATACGCCAAGAAGCACTGTAGCAATACAGAGAGTTTAGAAGGCAAAATGACGTGCGCCAGTGATGCTATGATACACGCCAAAGGAAAAGAGAATGATTCCAATGAAGGATTGACGCATGCCAAAGATGTAACGGCACGTGCGAAAATGCAGCAGACAGATTCTGGGAAAGGTAAAGAGAAAGTGGTGCACACAGACGATGATTGGTGACCACCAGTAGCCCAGACTTTAAGGAAGGCTTCCAAGGATTCATCTAGCAGCAAAGGTAAAGAAGTTATGAACTCTACCACAAAAATTATTGATCTTGAGTCATTACCATGTCCTCCTCGGGAGGAAATTAGAAAGAAAAAGTTAGATAAGAAGTATGCAAGCTTCCTTGACACATTCCGTCATCTAAATGTTAATATTCCTGTCATAGAAGCATTCACTAGCATGCCTACTTATGGTAAGGTTTTGAAAGACATTCTCACTAACAAAAAGCGTTGAGAGGAGTATGAGAATATTTGCCTCAACGAGGAATGCTTCGCCGTGTTGCAATATAAGCTTCCACCTAATCTTAAAGACCCCGGGAGCTTCACCATCCCATGTGAAATTGGGGGCTTTTTGTTTAAGAGGGTGCTTTGTGACCTTGGCGCTAGCATAAACCTTGTATGAGGACTTAATCAAACTTGGAATAGGAAAGTTGAAGAACACGGAGATGACTCTCCAAGTAGTGGATAGATCCATAAAACGTCCCACAGGAGTCATAAAAGACGTGTTAGTGAACATTGATAAGTTCTACTTCCCAGTTGATTTTGTGGTTATGGATATGGAAGAAGGGTATTCAACACCCCTTATTCTCGGTCGACCATTCCTAGCCACGGGAAGGACTCTAATTGACGTTCAACGTGGAGAATTAATTTTGAGAGTTAATGAGGATGAGGTCACATTTAACATCTTCAAGACCATGAAACATCAGTACAATGCACGAGAGTCATGTTCTTTTGTAGATACATTATCTTCTGTTTGTGTGGAGAACACTAACTTATAGGTCTATAAAGATAAGCTTGAAGAATGCTTAACCTTGTCTATCTTTGACGGTGAGTGTGATGATGAGGAAATGCAAGCAGTGATTTCTTATTTGGATGCTGGTCATACATTCAACAAGCAACCATGGCATCGATATCTAGAGTTGGAGCATGATGGTCCACTATTGAAACCTTCGGTGGATGAGCCACCAAGGAACCTTGAATTGAAAACTCTTCCCCCTAACTTGAAATAAGCTTTTATTGAGAATGATAATCTACTTCATGTTATTATTTCTTCGTCACTAACAAATGTGTAGGAAGACTTGCTATTGAGGATGCTCATAAAACACAAAAGAGCATTTGGATGGACCGTGGCTGATATTCGGGGAATTAGTCCCGAGATCTGTGTTCATAAGATTATTCTCAACAAATATGCCAAGCCATGTGTGTTAGGAAATCTACGCGGGAACGCAGCGGAATTCAAAATTTTGATTTCCTTTTACCCAAGATCGACTTTGTTTAAGCAATAAACAAATAAGCTAAAGACGGTGGTTACCTTGGTTGATCTAAAAGATCGACGCTTTGACCGTCTAAGGAGAGTAGTTCTGCATAGAGCCGCCCAAGTGTTCGGCCTCTACCGCTAGTCCACACGACGAAGCCCGCCCGAATCCCATCATGGATTGCTATTGGAAAACTCCGGTTGCTAGACCGGCCTTTTTCCCCTCTCTCCAACTCTCTATAGGATGCTCTCTATTTTACACAAGAACTATTAGTTCTTGGAATTGTGTTGTACAAAAGAGCTTGACACCCACCTTCTATTTATAATGAAAGTGGCGCCCCATATAGTGTGGAGGAGAAGAAAACCTTTTCCCAATAAAATAAGGAAAATATAATTGATTGATTTATCTCTTTTATTATAATATCTTATATTAAATAAATCTAGGATATTGTCAATATCTTATATTGAATATTCCAAGATATTGTCAATATCTAATATTGACTATCTTTATTTTATTACCATAAATCAATTTATACATGTATATATCACATATATATATCACACAAATAAATCTATATATTATATATATATATATATATTTATATATGCACACTACACTAGTGCGCATGTAATCTCAAATGCACCTCACACACGCATGTGTGTATAAATATATATAAATATTAATATCTTATATTAATATATGGTAACACCATTAATTAAATTGCACAATCCAAGTGTATCTTATACACTCCAAAATTGCGCCACCTTTAGCCAATAAATTGGCATCCGGAATATTCTTTAATTAATCAATATTATTATTAATATCTTGTATTTAATTTATTCATAATAAATAAATACCACCATATTAATTTACCACTATAACCTTTATAGTCTCGAGATAAACTTTCCTTATTTGGTTATCATTTATAACCACATTTTAATCCGACTAGATGTTCATATGTGTGTGACCCGATAGGCTTCCGAATATGTTGGCCGTAGACACAAAGTGCAAATTACGAAAATGCCCTTCATACCTAACGATCACGGGATAGCGTCTAGCAACACACCGTGACCCCCAATCATCGGAAGAGTCAAATGCAATGACTACTGCCTTTCATGTGAAACAGTTACCGTGTAACTTACAATCCTATCGCTGTAATAATATCCATACGGTCGTTAGTCGAGTGTCAAAACATCAACGACCGTATCTTATAATCCGGATATCAAGCTCTCTCGAAGTAACTCATTTACTCCCACTTTGCAAAGATTCACGAGAGTAAGACATTCCTTATAAGAAGGCCATTTCGGATATTCGATCCCAATCATAGGATACGCGATTCCCGGACGACCAATCATGTATACTCCGCATGCTTCAGTATCATACCCAATCACTACCGCATCATCGCCCCGTGGTTAGGGGAAACCTCAATAGTGTCAAAGAATGACAATCCACACCGTGATGCCATGAAGACTCCGGTCAAAAGGATAATTACACAACCGTCACATAGTGTGACACTTATCCGTGTAAGTGGGTCGGGCCTAACGTACGCATTCTCTAATACACGTCCACGTACGGTCCAAGTGTCTCTACACTTCGATAGACGAGATCTATCCCTGCCCTTAAAGACAGAAGACATCCAATACGTGCTAGTCTGTTTATACTATCAATGCCCTATTTAATAGTACATCAGCCTAGAGACATTTAAGTATCAAACTTATTAAAGTGATTAGAGATCTCATCAACCATAATCGCCTATCATGGTTTCTCTATCACCGTCTAATACTAAGGACGTCATCATATAACAATTCACAATTGGTTCTTTAAAAGAACATATATATGACAACAGAAAAGCCATTTAATATATGTATAAACATAAAGAAATAGTAGAGATGATCCGACCCGGTCGGATCCGGTCCAACCCGATTGGGTTTAGGACACTATTTCAACAATCTCCCACTTGGCCTAAAACCAATCACTCGCACACACAAGACCAAGTTGAAACACAAGAATCTCATGCAATACTCGCAACCAAACGCCACTAGCCATAAACGGATCGCTATCCGTGGGGACTCGAACTATCTTCATATTACGTTCCAAATGACCAAGTCAAAGGAACCGCCTCAACACACACACGAATCTCGACGAGACCCCGGTCCTTGCTTCAAGCAATGAATCCACTTACTATATCAGCTATATAGAAAAGGTGGGAGAACCGTACAAGGTTCAAGAATGAACCTTCTAGATCAATGTACTGCTCCCGCTGCGCCTCTAAGGCACTACTGTGTTTTGGCCTAGTTGTAGAATTTACAGTGACCCATCGCTAAGAACATTTCCAGGTCACTGTATCACTTATTCAAAGTGACTGCAAACCCAGACTGTAGCTCTCACTCGCCTTCATAAGACTCAGGATGTACGTCTGTATATCTACGCTTATTTAACTCCAAGTTTCAATAAACTAGGAACCCTTCCTTAACTTGTTTAAGGAAATTCTCGACATTCACCAGATTTACATTCATACTTGCTCATGACTATTCATGGACTATGAACATCCGGCACTATTCTTATGATGGATCTTATTGCAGTAGCAAAGGGAACCTTCCATAATCATCATCTTTCACCTTATCCTTAGGACCAATGTCCTAATATAGATAGATCTCGAGAACACCGACTAGCAGTATCCCCTGTCGCGGCCTATGCTAAACTCTTTTAGCATCACATCTATATAGGTAAACTATAATCTAACAGCAGTTAAATCTATCGCTATAGATTCTTATTTCCAAAAATAAGAACTGCCAATCCAAGTGCTTTCGTAAAGACCTTGAACTACCAAACATTAATTGACTGTGACATGGGGTGATGATTCCTAAGAGAGATATCTAATACCTTACTCAAAAATCGTAACACACTCCCACTATCCATCTTGCACATGGGCATATCCTTCTTTTGACTCAATCAAACTCCTTTGATTATCAAACAAAGAAATCGTCTAGAGAAACTTGTATGAGTCCATAAATGGATCTCGTGGGCTCACATATCATGTTATCGTCTATGAACATTGATTTGTTTGCCCAACGTCTTCAACACTATCATATAGTCATGATACGAAGTTATAACAAGTATTATACGAACGAGACTAGGCTCGGCCTTACGGGGACATTCCCTCAGGTAAGACGGACTAGGTTCATAACCTGGTTGTCACCGATGGAATCTAATTCGATGTTATGGCTCCCGGCCATATCTCTCAATCTTGCCTCTCAAACATTCTTTCATAAGTCGTGAGATATTCATTCTTCAGGATGAACATACCAGTAGCCATTTTAGGCTTAAGGTTATCCACGGACTTACGTAACTTTTGTGTGCACCGAGCGTGATCTACACCTCATCGCTATGCGGCGTCCGCTCATGTTCCATTGGTTGAATATATCTTTGTGGTTCTCAAACTCTTTTGAGATCTTATTTACTCCCACTTGTCTCTTTTGGAAGAGACACTTCCTCTAGAAGACAAAGCATGTTTGGAGACAAACATTTTGCTCCGCGGACAAGTAAATAATATCCAGCGTGCTAGCTGAGACATTCCACAAAGTTGCATATGTCGTACTAGGCTCCAAGCCTTTCTGACTTAGCTTATGACAACTTCAAATCATCGGTTAAGATAGATTCAACATTATCCTCTTCCATATCTAATATGGAATTTATTCAACCTTTATTCTTTGGAACTAGGTTAAGTATGAGGGCACTCTCCCGAAACGGGTAAGGGATACATCGCATGGCTTGCGTCACACCTTTATCATATAAAGTGTTATTTCCATTTTGGGAACACAATCTAATTGCGTATCCCAAAGATGGTATCCTTCAAGGGAGAATCTTATTCCCTTTCGACGACTTCGAAACACCCTTCGGTATTAATTACTTCAATCCAATTGAAGATTAATTCCTAAGTAGCTCATCAATCTCATATTCGTACTGGCTCGAACTTTTCGGGCTTTCCGAATTATGCACTTCACTGAGTACACTTGACTATTTCTAAAAAATAGTCGTAGAGATTAACAAACAATTATTTGTGGCATTAATTGTTACAAGCCAACAAATATCGGTATGTTTAGGCTTTAGACAATTTTCTAGATTTTATAACCTTTTCATAAAAGGGTATTTTAGTCATCTTTAGATAAGATACGCATAACCCACATGATTCATAATCATATGGTTTAACATCATCAGAATGATGTTTAATTACACGCTTCTCTTCCAGAGAATCGACATCTAGAACAACTACAAATATCAAGGATAACAACCATACAAATATTTAGTTGAGATCTCATCACATATATCAACTATATAGTGACATCAATCTAGTATGTTAGATTCAGTGACCTTTCAACTTTATCGGAATAACATTTATTCTTTACAATTGAATATGTCTACTAAATCCTAACAAATAACTGAAAATATGTTCTTCATAAGAACCGGAACATAATAACATTTATTTAGTTCCCTTATCAGTTTACTAGATCCAGAATGTTGTAAGTGTTACAACGTTTGCTTCACCCTCCATATCTGTATTTAACCTTTCTAATTTAATCACACTCGTAAGATGTTATATATCTTAGAGTTGACTTTGAACTTAGACAGATTTATCTCAACTCACTTGCCTAGAATAGAAACTTCAATAATTTCTCTGTTTGAGCACATGCCCTAACTTTCCCTTTTAATCCTTTAAGCACTTGAGAAATGTTTCTTATTGTAGTCTTCATAAGACTTAAGAAAGATCACAAGAGCCAAGTTTTCAATTTCCTTTCATAAAGAAAATCTAAAGTTTATTAAATAGTTTATTTAACCTTTTGAATCGTATTCAAAACATTGACTATTTAATTAACCTTTAAGCAATGATAGAATTAAGTCGATACTTAAATCTTACAATTTTGAAAACAACCTTTCCAAAATTAGAGGTGGTCATTCTTATCCAACGTTTGAATTAATTGTCATCATATGACTGAATGATCATATTGGATTGTATCCAATATATGATTAATTCGTTGAAAATGATTCAATCATATCATGAACTTCCGCATTCATTAATAATTAAAGCCTTGGTGTACTCCATCAAATATGTAGTCTCCTTATCTCTAACTACTATAACGGGATGTCTCTTGTCATTGCTTATTTTAAAAGGATTAAAATTTACTTAACCATTCTTGAGAACGTTTCTCAAACAGTCATAATTTGGTTTTACTAATCGAGAAAAACATAAATATAAAAGTTTGCTAAAAACTACAACATTAAAAATGAAGATCAAAGAGTGTTGTTGTCTATACACGCAAAATCAAATATGGTCTTTGGGATTATGATTTTGCTCCCACTAGTCAACTACTCCCAATTGACTTTCAAGAATTTTTCAAAGTCCTTTAGTGGCTGGAATCCTATCTAGTTGACTCGATCCCCGACGTGGGCCGATCGACCGGGTCAATTTCGACGGGTAGGTACTTCTTACCAATCGCGTCTAACGCGACTTCCAGTGGTTTGACTAGTCAACTCTTTGACAGTTCACATCGTCTATGTGATAGTCAACCTTATGTCTCTAAAATCAAACGGTCCTGACGTGGGCCAATCACCGCAAGATTATTAGTCGAGTCGTAACCCAAGTATTCATGAGATCTCATAACGATCATATCTCGATAATGACGATATACCCGTGGTAGGTCAACTCCCGACGTGGGCCGATCAGTTGGATCCAAACAAGGGCTCTTCACCGTCACTATAATATTGGGAGACATATTATAACTCGATTTTTGTTGTGGGAGTAATTTTAAATTAATTCACTTAATTAATTTCGAATTAATTCTCTTAATTAATTTCAATTACGGTCTCATCAAATATATATATCTCTATAGACATACATCCTACACATTTATCTAGATCGTGCCTAGTCATGCATCTATCGTATCACATAAAATAAATACAAGCACAAAATAAATAAATGCGTAAAGTAACCGGTATGATCATGGACTTTTCCTAGGTGCGGTTTCGAATACAACCGACGAAACCGCGGGTCACAATCTAAGGTAGGTTTCGCAACCGTCAATAGGATCTTTAATGCGCCATTCTCCAATGGGATCTTTATTCTTCTTTCTTTGGTCTCCATCTTCTCGCTCCATTCTTGTTACATTTAATTCTATCTAATAAAATAAATACACCCGCCGCACACCGCAGGGGGGGGGGAGCCAACGGGAATGGGATAAATACAGAAAATAAACTAGGTCACGTTCTTCATAACGGCATAGGACAATTTTTAAACCAAAAGAAAAATTAAATCATTCACATCTATCCTATCGGTCGAGTCCATGATCAATCGGGGTCCATATAATCATATTATATCTACTATATCTAATCCATACAATAACATCTTATGAAAAAGATAAAATTAAAATTTAACTACTTGCGTCTTAATTAATCAATTAACATTTAATCTATTAAATAATTTTATCCAATCAATTAACTAATTAACATTTAATTAATTAAATGATTTTAATCGAAATAAAATTAACGATTAATTTTAAACCGATTTTAATTTTAATTTTAATTAATTAGAACTATTCCAAAATAAATCAAATTTAAAATTATTTCTCTTTTGTTTCTTTCCTTTTGATTCGTAATCAAAAGGGATGCCTTTGGTTTCCTAAACCAAATTTGGCTTTGGCCTGGCCACTTTTCAAAATCAAAATTTTGGAAGTGGCGTTTGCAGCTAGCCTTTACAAATCAAATATTTGAAAAGAGCCTAGGCCTATTCCAAATCAAATATTTGGAAAGGCCAAATAATTTTGGTTTAGGCCTGGCCACTTTCCAAAATCAAAATTTTGGAAGTGGCCTAAGCCTAGACCTTTTCCCAAATCAAATATTTGGAAAGGGCTAGCCTATTCCAAATCAAATATTTGGAAAGGCCATTATTATTTTAATGCCATATGGCATCCCAATGGCCCAAACTATTTGAACCATTGGTTAGCCACATGACACAACTAAACAAAGGAGGATTTACCAATCACAACTATGAACCATATAGAAACACAAAATACACAAAACAAAAATTTGGAGATCCACAAC
The DNA here is from genome assembly GCA_036785695.1 of Gentiana straminea. Lineage (NCBI taxonomy): Eukaryota > Viridiplantae > Streptophyta > Magnoliopsida > Gentianales > Gentianaceae > Gentiana > Gentiana straminea. Next base: position 1,735,281 of record JAVUPR010000453.1, read on the forward strand.
CCTTTGACCAGTCAAACGTCGCCGGCAGCAGGTTGCCCTGCCGCCGCCGCCGCCGACCAGCCGCCGGTGGTGGTGCCGCCGCCAGTTGGCCGAGCACCACCAGATCTCCCTTTTTTTTTCTTTTCGTTTATCGTTTTGCAAATCTAAAATCTTTCATCTTTTAATTACGTGATTTAAACGACAAAATTAACTACGCAATTTAACATGCTTATTGCTTAAGCTCGAAGCTCGCTCCGATACCACTGTTAGGAAATCTACGCGGGAACGCAGCGGAATTCAAAAATTTGATTTCCTTTTACCCAAGATCGACTTCGTTTAAGCAATAAACAAATAAGCTAAAGACGGTGGTTACCTTGGTTGATCTAAAAGATCGACGCTTTGACCGTCTAAGGAGAGTAGTTCTGCATAGAGCCGCCCAAGTGTTCGGCCTCTACCGCTAGTCCACACGAACAGCCCGCCGGAATCCCATCATGGATTGCTATTGGAAAACTCCGGTTGCTAGACCGGCCTTTTTCCCCTCTCTCCAACTCTCTATAGGATGCTCTCTATTTTACACAAGAACTATTAGTTCTTGGAATTGTGTTGTACAAAAGAGCTTGACACCCACCTTCTATTTATAATGAAAGTGGCGCCCCATATAGTGTGGAGGAGAAGAAAACATTTTCCCAATAAAATAAGAAAAATATAATTGATTGATTTATCTCATTTATTATAATATCTTATATTAAATAAATCTAGGATATTGTCAATATCTTATATTGAATATTCCAAGATATTGTCAATATCTAATATTGACTATCTTTATTTTATTACCATAAATCAATTTATACATCTATATATCACATATATATATATTACACAAATAAATCTATATATTATATATATATATATTTATATATGCACACTACACTAGTGCGCATGTAATCTCAAATGCACCTCACACACGCATGTGTGTATAAATATATATAAATATTAATATCTTATATTAATATATGGTAACACCATTAATTAAATTGCACAATCCAAGTGTATCTTATACACTCCAAAATTGCGCCACCTTTAGCCAATAAATTGGCATCCGGAATATTCTTTAATTAATCAATATTATTATTAATATCTTGTATTTAATTTATTCATAATAAATAAATACCACCATATTAATTTACCACTATAACCTTTATAGTCTCGAGATAAACTTTCCTTATTTGGTTATCATTTATAACCACATTTTAATCCGACTAGATGTTCATATGTGTGTGACCCGATAGGCTTCCGAATATGTTGGCCGTAGACACAAAGTGCAAATTACGAAAATGCCCTTCATACCTAACGATCACGGGATAGCGTCTAGCAACACACCGTGACCCCCAATCATCGGAAGAGTCAAATGCAATGACTACTACCTTTCATGTGAAACGATTACCGTGTAACTTACAATCCTATCGCCGTAATAATATCCATACGGTCGTTAGTCGAGTGTCAAAACATCAACGACCGTATCTTATAATCTGGATATCAAGCTCTCTCGAAGTAACTCATTTACTCCCACTTTGCAAAGATTCACGAGAGTAAGACATTCCTTATAAGAAGGCCATTTCGGATATTCGATCCCAATCATAGGATACGCGATTCCCGGACGACCAGTATCATACACAATCACTACCGCATGATCGCCCCGTGGTTAGGGGAAACCTCAATAGTGTCAAAGCATGACAATCCACACCGTGATGCCATGAAGACTCCGGTCAAAAGGATAATTACACAACCGTCACATAGTGTGACACTTATCCGTGTAAGTGGGTCGGTCGCCTAACGTACGCATTCTCTAATACACGTCCACGTACGGTCCAAGTGTCTCTACACTTCGATAGACGAGATCTATCCCCGCCCTTAAAGACAGAAGACATCCAATACGTGCTAGTCTGTTTATACTATCAATGCCCTATTTAATAGTACATCAGCCTAGAGACATTTAAGTATCAAACTTATTAAAGTGATTAGAGATCTCATCAACCATAATCGCCTATCATGGTTTCTCTATCACCGTCTAATACTAAGGACGTCATCATATAACAATTCACAATTGGTTCTTTAAAAGAACATATATATGACAACAGAAAAGCCATTTAATATATGTATAAACATAAAGAAATAGTAGAGATGATCCGACCCGGTCGGATCCGGTCCAACCCGATTGGGTTTAGGACACTATTTCAACAATGTGCTCAACCACAATGTCGTTTGAATCCTAATATGCAAAAGGTTGTCAAGAAAGATGTCATCAAGTTATTGGAGATGGGTATTATTTTTCCGATATCTGACGGTGAGTGGGTGAGTCCTACTCAAGTTGTTCCTTAGAAGGGCGGATTTACAGTGAAGGAGAATAACAAACATGAATGGATCCCAACAAGGGAAGTCACAGGGTACCGCATGTGTATTGATTTTCGACGACTCAATGACCATACAAAGAAGGATCATTATCCACTTCCGTATATTATCCAAATGTTGGAGCAGTTGTGTGGGCATAAATTTTATTGTTTTCTTGATGATTATTCAGGATATCTACAAATATTCATTGCGGCAAAAGAGATAGAGAAAAAACGACTTTCACTTTTCCATATGGAACGTTTGCTTACAAAAGAATGCCATTTGGATTATGTAACGCTTCAACTACATTTCAGAGATTTATGATGGCTATCCTCTCTAAAATGGTGGAGAAATTTCTAGAAATTTTCATGGATGATTTTAGTGTTTTTGGAGATTCTTTCGAGGAATGTCTCTCTCATTTGGAGCATGCGTTACAGCGATGTGAGGATACAAACTTGGTACTCAATTGGGAGAAGTGTCACCTTATGGTTTCATATGGTATTGTTTTAGGCCTCAGAATTTCTGAGAAGGGTATACAAGTGGACAAAGCAAAAATTGAAGTGATCGAGAAGTTGCCTCCTCCGGTTACTCTAAACACTTTGAGAGGATTCCTTAGGCATGCCAGTTTTTATAGGCGGTTTATTGCTGACTTTTTTCATATTTCCAAGCCTCTCAGTCATCTCTTTGAGAAAGAAGTACCGTTGGTTTTTTATGAAAAGTGCATAGAGGCCTTTGAAACTTTGAAGAAGAAACTGATTAGTGCACCCGTTATAGTGGCGCCGGATTGGAATTTACCTTTTGAGTTAATCTGTGATGCAAGCGACTTGGCGGTTGGGGCCGTGCTTGGCCAACGTCATGGAAAGGTACTTAAGGCCATCTATTATGCCTCTCACACATTGAACTCCGCTCAAGTCAACTATGCAACAACCGAAAAGGAATTACTAGCAATAGTGTTCGCCCTCGACAAGTTTAGGTCCTATCTAGTTGGCTCCAAGGTCATCGTCTACACCGACCATACAGCCTTGGAGTATCTATTGAACAAGAAGGATGCTAAAACGAGACTTCTCCGATGGATTATCCTACTCCAAGAGTTCGACATCGAAATCAAAGACAAAAGGAGTAGCGAGAACGTTGTGGCGGATCACTTAAGTCGGTTGGAATTCGTTGAAAAAGAAGGGAAACGAAGAGAAATTCAAGACCATTTCCTGGATGAACAACTCATGATGGTGGATGCTCCCCCAACAATGCAATTTATTCATGCCGGTTCAACACCGAAGGAGAGCTCACCATGGTTTGACAACATTGTAAACTACTTCTCATGTGAGTATGTTCCACCTAATTAGACATGGCAAAAGAAGAAGACATTCTTCCATGATTTGAATTTTATTATTGGGAAAAACCGAACCTTTTTAGGAGGTGTTTGGATGGCATCATTAGGAGATGCGTTCCCGATGATGAGATCTCAAGTATACTCTCCTTTTGTCATGGTCAAGACACCGGAGGCCACCATAGAGGGTGGAAAATAGCGTACAAGGTATTACAATATGGATTTTATTGGCCCACACTTTATAAGGATACACATCATTTTGCACGATCATGTGTTGCATGCCAAAGGTGGGGAAATATGTCCAGGAGGCATGAGATGCCCCTCCAACCTATTTTGGAGTGTGAAATATTTGATGTTTGGGGCATCGACTTCATGGGCCCATTCCCTCACTCATTGGGTAACAGATTCATTTTAGTAACTGTCGATTACGTTTCTAAATGGGTTGAACCGCAAGCCTATCCCACTAACGATTCTAAGGTAGTGTTGAAATTTTTGAAGAAGAACATCTTCACTAGGTTTGGCACCCCCCGAGCTATCATTAGTGACCGAGGCTCACACTTTTGCAACCGACCATTCATTAAACTTCTTGAAAGCTACGGCGTGAAACACAAAGTCGGCACACCGTTCCACCCACAAACAAGTGGGCAGGTTGAAGTGTCCAACCGAGAGGTGAAAAGGATCATTGAAAAAATGGTGGACACTAACCGTAAGAATTGGTCGGTGAGGCTGACGATGCACTATGGGCTTACCGCACTGCTTTTAAGAAACCTATAGGATGTTCACCGTATAGATTGATTTTTGGCAAATCTTGTCATTTACCCATTGAATTGGAGCACCGAGCTTATTGGGCGATCAAGTTCCTTAACTTTGATCCCAAGCTTGTGGGTGATCATAGGTTGCTCCAACTCACCGAGTTCGACGAGTTTCGCCTTGATGCATACGAGACGCCCAAATTTACAAAGAACGAACCAAGTCATTTCATGACTGGAAGATCTTTGATCGAGAGTTCCATGTGAATGATAAAGTGCTCTTGTACAATTCACGATTGAGATTGTTTCTAGGCTTAGATCCCGGTGGACAGGTCCATTAGTTGTTACAAAAGTATATGCATCCGATGCAGTTGAGCTTAGTGATGGCAAGACGACATTCATAGCAAATGGTTATCGCGTTAAACATTTATTGAACAAGAGGTCATGCCTCAAGAAGAGGAGGTGATGTTCCTCGAAGACCCTCCAATGGACTGAATGATTGCATAGTCTAGCTATTGACTATAAATTTAGCACACCATGGGTACTATCTTTCATTTTACTTGCTAAGCATTATCACTTGGTTGGTTTATATGCTTATTTTCTATGTGCTTATGTAAGTAATTCTTGGTAGTGTCCCTAATTAATAATCGGTATAATTCCATCATCTCTACCGTATAATCTCGTCGAGCAAACGACGTTAAACAAAAGCGCTACGGGGAGGCAGCCCGTTAATTGATAATTTTTTCATCATTGCATTTTTTTTGGAAGTTTGGTGAATATTTGTGGCTTTAAACATTGGGTAAGTATAGCCAATGCTATTGGCGTACGCCAGATTTGCTTATGGCGCGCGTCAATTTTACTGTAGCTATTCAGAGAGTTTAGGCATTTTTCTGGCGTGCGTCAACTTTTGTCTGACGTGCGTCAAGACGGTCGGACTTCTAGGATAGGATGGGGAATAGAGTGCGTCATTTACTCGTGGCGCGCGTCATGTCAAGCAGTTTTGAATTAAAACGGTTCTTCTTCTCTTCTCTCTCCCCATAACTTCAATACATCGACTTTCAACCCCTTTCTCTCCCATTTTTTCATCAGTTTTCCACCACACCACACCCCTTACCCCATTTCTCCAACTCCATCAAACACTACCCTCCATTCCATCCTTCCATTCTTGCTCTGATTTCGCATTGAAGAGGAGACCCGTAATGACTAGAGGACACTTTTCCCTATTTCCGGCACCCCTCCATCTTTTCTGGCAGCTCTTCATCTTTTCTCGGTGGGGGTTCTCAAAAATCAACAAGGTATTATGGCTTACTCACCCATTTCAATTAATTTCTTTTGGTTTGTTACATTGTGTTGATTGAAAACCGAAGGAAGGGCTTAATTTTGTATTGTTGTATTGTTGGATTGTTGTTGAACACCCAAACCATGTCTGAATCCTCAGTCTGTCCTAGTAGCAATCGTCAGGAAGAGTCTAGCAAGAAAAGAAAAATGAAGTAATTTCAATGCCCCTGAGAAATCCCGAAACCTTACCACAGCCGAAACAACCATCTCTTTCCAAAAAACCACTAGTATGAAGGCTCGAGGGCTTTATGAAGTGAACCAAAAAATATTTCACTTGATTTAAACTTGGATCGTGGATTGAAAGTATTTGGGATAAGGTCCTTGACACAACCACAACCTGTGTGGAGGCACCTTGGAACAATAAGCTCCTCGACACGGTCACAACTTGTTTGAAAGCACCGTGGAATTACTTCAACACTTAGAAAACCTGTTTCTAAGCACCTTGGTATTATGGGATATCCACAAAGATTGCTTAAGTCGTTGATAAATCCTAAACCTTAGAATTCTCTTTCCACAGCAACTCAACACAACACTTTAAAAGTGAAATATAATTTATATCAATCAAAATCTGAATTACAAGTTACAATAGTCTTGGCTATTTATAGGACAAAATAAGGATAGAAAATAAGATGAAAAGTCTTCCTAAAAATAAGACAAAAAAGTGGCACCCAGACTTGCTAGTTTTAATGCATCATGATTCATCTTGAATAAATGCTTGGACTTTTGAAATCTTGATTCATGCATCTTGATTCAATGTATTTTGCCTTTCCAAAACTTTTCTTCTCACCTTCCAAGCTAGCAAAAAGTGGCGCCTATTTTCTCCTCCAAATTCAGCTAAGTTTTTGTCATTTATTTAACTAATATTGCATAAAAAATATATAAATATTAATGATGTGAATCTGTTTTGAAAATGGATCCGGACTCTTCAAAATGAAAAACTAGTGGATCCAGATTCACATCAGACCCTCCCGGTTGTGAAGGATATGTCCTTAGATCAAGTGGGTTTTCAAAATAAAATATATATGAAACATTAAAAAGGGAACTAAAGTAGGTGATAATATTTATTTGAGGAAGGTGAAGAGATTCTTGAAAAATAGACTTTCTTGAATCACATCATTCCCTCCTGTTTATGAAGGATTCGTCCTCGAATCAATAGGATGTCATAAAATTGAGCTACAACACACACCATCCTTGAACAGCCCGAAAAAAACGCCAATGATATAATGGGATCAAATATAATGCGAATATGTAACTTCAAATCAATGGTTTGTTGAAATGTCGGTTCATGCTTCACCAATGTAGCATAAGAACAGTCTCTCGGCTTGATATCAATGCTGATGAAGCTCGAAGGAGCAACATAGTCATAGCAATTTAATTGGGAACAAACAGCAACATGCACCATAAAAGGATCAACAAAAGTGTGCACCGGTTTTCCACCATTTTCAATCGAGGATAGATTATCCATATGAAATATAGGGGCTGGATTGGGTGTATCAATTAGCCCGGTTTTCTCCTCAAGTGGATAACCTGGAACCACTATAAAATTTACCTACTTACTTTCTGCATTTAGTATATTAAGCACATCGACCTACTGAACTAGCAACTGAATCACACACATACACTACTGAGTATCTAATACTTGGTATCATATTTTAACAACAAGCAATAAGGCTTAATTTAAATATATTCCGCTGCAACAAATTCAGTAAAGTCAATAGTCAGCAGACTACTGAGCATCAGCAGACTACTGAGCTATCAGCAGGCTGCTGAAGTTGCTGAGTTTGTTAACTCCAAAAGTTTTAAGTGTTAAGTTTATTCACCCCCCCCACCCCCTCTAAACTTAACCAAAGCCTTTTCAAGGGACCAACAGTCAATCCGCTGTGCTCCGATACCAACTGAAGTGAATGGAAAAATGGTTGATTTGATTTAAACTTGGATCGTGGATTGAAAGTATTTGGGATAAGGTCATTGACACAACCACAACCTGTGTGAAGGCACCTTGGAATCAATAAGCTCCTCGACACAGTCACAACTTGTGTGAAAGCACCTTGGAATTACTTCGACACTTAGGAAACTTGTTTCTAAGCACCTTGGTATTTTGGGATATCCACAAGGATTGCTTAAGTCCTTGATAAATCCTAAAACTTAGAATTCTCTTTCTAGAGCAACTCAACACAACACTTTAAAAGTGAATTATAATTTATATCAATCAAAATCTGAATTACAAGTTACAATATTCATGGCTATTTATAGGACAACATAAGGATAGAAAATAAGATGAAAGGTCTTCCTAAAAATAAGACAAAAAAGTGGCGCCCAAACTTGCTAGTTTTAATGCATCATGAATCAATGTATCTTGAATAAATGCTTGGACTCTTGAAATCTTGATTCATGCATCTTGATTCATGCATCTTGATTCAATGTATTTTGCTTTTTAAAAACTTGTCTTCTCACCTTCCAAGCTAGCAAAAAGTGGCGCCTATTTTCTCCTCCAAATTCAGCCAAGTTTTTGTCATTTATTTAACTAATATTGCATAATAAAATATATAAATATTAATGATGTGAATCCATTTTGAAAATTGATCCGGACCCTTCCAAATGAAAAGCTAGTGGATCTTGATTCACATCTGACCCTCCTGGTTGTGAAGGATCTGTCCTCAGATCATGTGGGTTTTCAAAATAGAATATATATGAAATATTAAAAAGGGCACTAAAGCAGGTGCCAATATTTATTTGAGGAAGGTGAAGAGTTTCTTAAAAAATAGACTTTCTTGAATCACATCATTCCCTCCCGTTTGTGAAGGATTCGTCCTCGAATAAATAGGACGTCATAAAATTGAGCTGCAACACACACCATCCTTGAACAGCCCGAAAAAATGCCAATGATATACCGGGATCAAATATAATGCGAATATGTAACTTCAAATCAATGGTTTGTTGAAATGTCGGTTCATGCTTCACCAATGTAGCATAAGAACAGTCTCTCGGCTTGATAACAATGCTGATGAAGCTCGAAGGCACAACATAGTCAAAGCAATTTAATTGGGAACAAACAGCAACATGCACCACAAAAGGATCAACAAAAGTGTGCGCCGATTTTCCACCATTATCAATCAGGGATAGATTATCCATATGAAATATAGGGGCTGGATTGGGTGTATCAATTAGCCCAGTTTTCTCCACAAGTGGATGACCTTCACGTACCTGCAAAGATTGATCAAAAGAATTGGCTAGTAAAGAAGGAGCTTCGTCATGCGTAACATCACTCTGAACATGAGCAGCCAGTATTGTCTCATGAATGTGAACTACCTTATCCACAATGAAGGCCTCGTCATGTGGAACTACGTCTCCCACAATCTCCACTTTTTCATTCACAACTTCAGGCTCATCAGCTCTACTTTCTCAGCAATATATATAGGATTAATTTCATCATCCTCTTCCTTCTCAACAATCTTCTCCATGGTTTGAATATTCACTTGTCCATCCCCAAGAAGCACTTCAACTGGTGGCTCACATGATTCCAATGTCCTCTTAATCTCAGGCTCCTCAATCTCAACAATATCGCATTGTAAATCACAATTCAACTCCTCAGAATTAAATTTCTCTTCAAGAATTGGAGCAACAGTTGTATTCTCAACAAGAAGATCACAAGACTTGTTTGCCAACATTTTTACCACATCAACATGTTGATCAGCATTCAGTTTCAAAGTAGGACAATCATACTTTTTACCATACTTCTTGAAGAATTGTTCATCTTCTTGCTTCCTCTGTTCAGCTTGTTTCTTCAATCTAACCCTTATCTCTCGATGTTCATACTCTTTGTCCTGTTGACGTTGTAATTTGTCATTGTGAATTCGTCTCTCATGGACTCTCATTTTTCTCCTTTCCTCCGCATTCAATTTTCTCAAAATTTCTTTATGACGCCTAACTATTTCCGAATAATACTTTTTGGGATCATATTCATATGTATATTGATAGCCATCAAAGTATAGCATCGTTGATTATGTGGCTGTATCTTCTTCTTCTTCTTTTTCACGAATTTCTTTTTTTTGGCTAAGTAAGAAAAAAAAAGGATATAATACCGTCAATCCGTTGTGCTCCGATACCAACTGAAGTGACCCGAAAAATGGTTCACTTGATTTAAACTTGGATCGTGGATTGAAAGTATTTGGGATAAGGTCCTTGACACAACAACAACCTGTGTGGAGGCACCTTGGAATCAATAAGCTCCTCGACATAGTCACAACTTGTGTGAAAGCACCTTAGAATTACTTCGACACTTTGAAAACCTGTTTCTAAGCACCTTGGTATTATGGGATATCCACAAAGATTGCTTAAGTCCATGAGAAATCCTAAACCTTAGAACTCTCTTTCTAGAGCAACTCAACACAACACTTTAAAAGTGAAATATAATTTATATCAATCAAAATCTGAATTACAAGTTACAATAGTATTGGCTATTTATAGGACAAAATAAGGATAGAAAATAAGATGAAAAGTCTCCCTAAAAATAAGACAAAAAAAGTGGCGCCCAAACTTGCTAGTTTTAATGCATCATGAATCAATGTATTTTAAATAAATGCTTGGACTCTTGAAATCTTGATTCATGCATCTTGATTCAATGTATTTTGCTTTTCCAGCCAAGTTTTTTTCATTTATTTAACTAATATTGCATAATTAAATATATAAATATTAATGATGTGAATCCGTTTTGAAAATGGATCCGGACTCTTCCAAATGAAAAGCTAGTGGATCCGGATTCATATCAGACCCTCCCGGTTGTGAATGATCTGTCCTCAGATCATGTGTATTTTCAAAATAATATATATATGAAATATTAAAAAGGCACTAAAGTAGGTGCCAATATTTATTTGAGGTGGGTGAAGAGGTTCTTGAAAAATAGACTTTCTTGAGTCACATCACTTTATGATTCCTACTTTAGTCAGCGTTCTTTGCATTTTGAGCGAGGCATCGAGTTTAAGTCTGTCAGCCCTAGGATTGAAAAAATCATTAGTGATCATAAATGGGAAGCCTTAGCAGCCAATCGTACTTCCGTGGTCAATGGCACCATCGTGGCTGAGTTTTATGCTACTCTTGCCGCTGATCCAGCCAAGGCGGCGGAGGGATCGGTCACAGTCCGTACCTAGTATGTCTTTTTTTTTGGCCAAAGTCATCAATGAATTCTTCAGTATTTCTGAAATCCCTGCCGGGACCACCTTTGCTAGTGTCTAGAAACTAGATCAATAGGGTAACCTTTACGCTAAGGCACATGAGGCTCAGGCTTATCTTTACCCTACTACTACCTGGGCAGATAAGCGCTTTAAGTACATTGGTGCAGTCAAGGACGTGAGGGTGATGAAGCACTTTATCAGCCACAATAGCATACCCTCACATAAGATTAATACTTTCAATTATCCTGAAGCCTGTTTTGCCTTTGCCATTTTCACCGGAGTGCCTGTAGATGCCGGGTATCAAATTTTCCAAACGAGTGTGGACTTTGCTCTCACTCGCCTTAAGGACGGTAATATGCCCCTGCCATGGTTAATTCATGAGCTTTGCACCCAAGCTAAGGTTAAGCGTCTGCCTGGTGATGCCATGTTTCCTCCCTCCAATATCTTGATCGGTCCTAGCATCCCTGAGTATGTTAAGCAGTCCACTCCATCTTCTGTTGCCCCTGTTTCGACCATGCATCCATCCTCTCTTGGTGCTTCTCCCTCGAGTCAACCAACCCCTCATATTCCCCCACATCCTCTTATTCGGGACTCTGCAGTGAGGGCTAGGTTCGACTTTTTTGAGTCTGAGATGGCAGCCATTCGTGGTGGGCTAGTGGCATTTAACACCAATATGATGTTGGGGTTTGAGAGACTATGTGAGGGGATGAATGATCTGCGTGTAGGAATTCATGGCCAGCATGCCTTCTCTATTGCTTGTGCCCCCTAGTTTGAGGAGTTGTCTGGTGATTTTGACTCTTGTTCTGCCGACCCTTATGAGCTGCCCACTTGGGTCCCTTCCATTCCTATCCCTGCTATAGGACCAACCCCCTCTAGGACTCCACAGCATACCATGGCTTCGGGTGGTGTCTCTACTTTTCCATCTGCAGGTACATGTCTGGTCAGGACTGGTTTTGGTGGACTGAGTTTGGCTGGTTCGGTGATTACATCCATTGTCGGTGTTGGGGCTGGTAGTTCGACTTTCCAGACTTTGCTCTCTGCTGCTTTACCTGATGATCCCATTCAGATGCTATCCAATCCTTTTGCAGCTGATTACCAAGGCACTAGTATGTTCCCTCCTTTGAGTTTTGCTCCGTCCAGTTCGATTGCTCCTTTGGATGCTAATGTGCAGCTTGTTGAGCGTGATGATGAAGACCACTCTGCCAGTTCGGCATTTGTTCCTACTCCTACCTCTGATGTTTGATTAGTACTTTTATTCACCAGACTTTTACTATGACATGTTTTGATGGCCGCATATGGCCTTGCTACTTTTTCAGTCTTTTCACTATTTTGCTCAGACTATTTTGTTGTTGTGATGATACTTGGATGATCTTTGCTTTGTAATTGTTGCATTTGATATGTGATGCACTAGTATGTGAGGATTTGTTTCTTTTGAAACTTGCTAGCTGTTGTTTTTCTCTGAATATGTCCTTCCCCATAGTTTGTTAAATTACATGTGCTTAGCTTCAGGTTTAGTGATAATTGTTCCATTGTGGGATTGATAGTGTTTGAGCTACGGTTTCAGTTCCAGGCACACTTGGCCTGCGTCATTCACCTCTGACGCGCACCATAATTTTCCCCATATTTTGGCGTACACCAGCCTGCCTTGTCGTGCGCCATTTCACCCCAATACACTTCATGATAAACGACAAGAATGGCATGCATCATTCCCCACTGCGCGGGCCATTTGACTTAACCTACACCATCACACCACTGCAATCACAGCAACCTAGACGTCAGCTTTTGTTGATTTGGCGTACGCCATCACATTTTGGTGCATGCCATTTCCACTTTTCCTACCATTGAGGAGACATGTCAAGCCAATTTCTACATCCATATTCTTCTTATGTCACATTTTTCCCTCCATAAAAACCCCTCCCTCTTATTATAATTTCATTCACCATCACCTTTCTTCTTTTCACCTCTATTCCATTCTCTTCTTTTCCTTTTCCACCACTCCCACCATGACTTCTCCTCCAACAGATCACCATGTTTTGTTCTTTGACATTGCTTCGGTAGATGCTCGCACCAGTTTTATAAAAAATTTCAACCGTCGTCCAATTTTCTTCGAGCGCGGTTTGAACGTGAGGAAGATTGAGGAATACTCGGAGTATCGTATTGAGTGGGAAGGATGGCATCATTTTGTTGCCCCACCTCGTGGTTGTATCAACGAGACTATATTTCATGAGTTCTACTCTATATTGTCCAGTGCTCCATCCGACAGGTCTGTTACGTCTGTTCTGGTTCGCGGTATTGAAGTCCCTTTTACTCCTGCGGCTATCAATGCCGTCTTCCATCTTTCCTCCATCGAAATTCCACCTCACCGCCACTATGAGGTGAAGTGGAACATCATAAACATGGGTAACTTCATTGCACGCATCACTGCTGCCACCGCTGAGCTTTTTCCGGGTCGCGAAGGACCCAAGCAGACTATTCTGTGTCAGCTCTCTCTCCTGACGCACGGGCTTGGAAATGCTTCATCAACTACCATGTTCTTCCCATTGACAACTTCGAAGAGCTGACAGACAATAAACTACTCCTGATGTATGCTATCAAGCGGGGTATGTACATCCATTAGGGTACTCTGATTCATCACGCTGCTTGGTATCATTCCAGCCCCTGCATATCCTACCGGTCATTCCCTTCGCGTGGCTCATCTCTCGTCTCTGTACTCATGTTGCTAGGGTTCCCACCTACTTCGACGATAAGCTTTTTCCGAGTCGTGTAACGTATCGTGGCTTCACTCCTAGGGATTTACCTGGTGCTCCCTTCTTCTCTAATGATTCATCTGACTATGATTCCGAGTAGTTCTTCTCTTTCTTTAGTTGGCTCATGGTTCGGTCTTTGTCTTGTTTTCCGTCATGCTAGTGTTGATTTGAATAAGTGTTGCAACATTTCTCTTTCCGTTCTTGTATGACGTTGTAACAAGTTTGATTTGGTTTGAATAATGTAATATATGGGTTGTGTTTGTTTTGTGTTTGGTTATGCTTGTAGGTTTCTATTCTCATGCATCTGTACGTTGCTCCTTCTTTTGTGATGCATGACACCTAGTTTACCACCCTTGCATGCACTTCCCATTATTATTTCTGAGATTCCTAAGTAAATGACACATGCCAATGCGGTTTGGCGCACATCATCTTCCTTAAGTTAGAAGATGACGTGCGCCCGGACCATTTTGACACGCGTCATTTACACGAGGATAGTCACTATATTGCTACAGTATCATTTGACGTGCGTCATACGTCTTCGGCGTGCGCCATTTTCCACCAGGTATTCACTATTGATTTTGCACTTCTTTTTATCTTAATTTTTGCTCATCTTGATTCCCCGTTGTTTCCGTAACTACATTCTTACTACTCACTTTCCATTGAGGACAATGCAAGCTCGTAAGTGGGGAGTCGGAGCGTAGTTAGTCCAACAAAGGGCAATGCCATTAAATGCTTGAGAAAACGCTTAGCCTTGATTATTTTTGAGAAATTGAGAGTCGTGTAAACTATCTTTTGGCATGAATTATAATCTTGTAATTGACAGAGCGAGTACTTCAATAAAATGAGTAACTCTGATGGAACATGAGTGCATGTTAGTCACTAATATTTGATGGTAGTATGAACCACTGTGCACGTACATTCCAATTGTTTGTTAACAAACAACTTTTCATGAAATTGTGCATTATACTCTCATTTGCAACTTGAACTTAAGAATGTTATTCTTTCGAGACGAAATAACATATGCTTGGAATCGGAGTAGGGATGACGATTTTTGGCATAACTTTGACTAGCCCATAGCCAAATGGCCCACCCGAACATAAAATTTTCTTTTCTGGCCCTATCTCAGCCTTGTAGAGTGGTGAGACCCCACTCGAACTAGCCATTCGTGATTAGCCTCATTATAATCCGACCCTTAACCTAAATTTGGTCTACATTCCTTGGCCTCCCGCAAGTGTAGCAAGATTCTATGGATTGTGTGGGCTGTGACGTGGAACTAAGATTTGGATGATTGGCACAAGTTGAGATGATGTCTTGTGAAGTTCGGTTTGGAACCCATAGGTGTTGGCAATTTTCGTTTTCATAAGTTCTTGTTAAAAAAAAGAGTTACAATGTACATAAATCCCAAGAGTTTAATAAAGGCTTCTAACAAATCAAAACTCAAGTCAAGAAGAAGCACAAGGGATGTAAATAGTTAGTTGTTGAATAAAGAGTCATTGAAGGCAATTTTGAAGCTCAAAATGTAAAATCTTAAGTAATGCAAGGATGGGAAATGACTAATTTGGAAGTTTGATGTCAAGGAGATAAAGGTGTAGATTCTTGGTATCTTGCCTTATTCTTGTTGATTATCCCTTTTATCCCTTTCGGTTAGCCAATCACCCTAGCCTGAACGTTACAAGCTGATTTGTCAACTACCTAGCCTAACTTCTTGATTCCGAGTGCCGAATTAGTGGAGATGGGTATCATTCTTAAGCGTAGGGTTGCATCTTTTGAGTAAGGCTTGCATGATTTGATGGTCGTCGGTTTGGTAGCAAACTTGAGGAATATTCACACACACTCCACTACTCCTTTAGATCGTGGGGAACATGTTCTTATGATTCTGACCGGTTGCATCATCTAGTTGGCTTCTCATCTCTCGATGTTGCATGATTGTATTTTTGTGACTTTAGATTGCTTTATCGCTCTAATTGCTCGAGGATGAGCAAAAGCTAAGTGGGGAGTGGTTGATGTGAGTCAACCCGATGATACAATTCTCGATGATTTATTCCCTTTTTCTCATGCAATTAATGACATTTCGACATTAACTTGAGCAATTATTATGATAAATTGAACTATTTTGTGTACATAGGAAATATCAGAGAAACCATGCTTTTGCCTTATTATAGGCTTATTAGCCAATTTTGTTATCAGATTTACACATGGTATATTTGTGTCTGTTTTGCAGCATAGATATCACGGCTTGGAGCTTGGATTTTGATATGATGGTGTCATTGGATTGATCAATAGATGATTTTTGGAACTGAGGCGAGGATTCCAACCCACGAGATTATTGATATACATTAGAGGGTTCAGTCCATGCCAGTTGGAGAATAAATTCAATCAGGGACACATTATATGCATATAGCGCATGCCATGTTATATCTGACCCACGCCAAGTGAAAGATTCAAAGTCTGCTGAGCATTTAATGCATATGTCATTCAGCCAACCACCAAATCAGACATGACGCACACCAATTGCTAGTGACCTATGCCAATCCTTCATTTAGAGTGTATGACGCACGCCAGCAGGTATGGCGCGCGCCATTATTGCAGAGTCGGCATGTTGATCCCTTTTATTCCTCCAATTACCAAAAAAATACAATATACATCATCCTCCCCAACTTCATTCTCCTTGAAGACACCCCACCTCTCAAGGGCTCTCCTAGCCGAATTTTATGTAGAAATTGACTCTTGATAGTGATTGTAATATTAAGGATTCTTGTTTAACTTCTATTACTTTGGTGGAGTTAAGATACACTAGTGTTGACTCCAGTAAAGGTTTCAGAATAAGACAAACAACCAAAACGAGAAGCAAGCAAGCAGAAAGATAACATATCAATGGAATACCTCAAGAGTAGCCATTTGAAATCTGAAACACTGTGGTACCAGACCTGGGCAATAAACAGTGGCAAATGTTGGCAGCAAATGGAGAAGAATTAACAAGGGAAGCAGAACACATCAGTTTGAGTATTAGCAAAGAGATCGGTCATAGCATGTGGTACAAGAACAATAGCCATATGTGTTCAAATCTTAACATAGAATTGTTACTGGCCTACACATGAAGGGAAGTTGGGGAAGAATAACAACACACACACACACACACACACACACACACACACACACATATATATATATATATATATATATATATATATATATATATATATACACACTAGCCTAAAGCCCGTGCCATGCACGGGGTTATTTGAATTTATGAAAAAATAATAAATTTGGACATTCAACGTAAATATATGATGAATGTTGACATTCTTAAATATATATCGAATGAAAATCATTAAATATTAGTAGTATCATATATCCAACAATCATTAACATATAAGACAACAATTGGTGTGATGTACATACACCACAATATCAAATTACCTAACCACCACCCCGTCCCATCCACCCCACTACTAAACCCCCACCCTAAATAATCTTTTCACCAAAACATCCTACTACATCCAAGCCCTCACTTGAGAACATGCCCAGTGCAATCAACTTCTGGACGTTAATTACTTTATGACCCTACAAAAATAGATGAGCATTTAAACATCAAGTTGATTTCAGTAAACTCAACAACTAAGAGACGGTTGCATTCTCCTATGGTTTAATAAATTTAAACACATGCATATAAAACAAACTAAGATGCATTGGTCGAATGTAAATGTAGAAATATACATGTGTGACACATTATATTTGTCACATACTACACATGCCATTAAGTCTAAATATTTTATATTATTCCCTCCATTAAATATTGGGAAATATTATAAAATTCAATAAATCATAAAATCTCTTAAAAATCAATTTATTAGAGAATTTAATGATTTATAATAAATGTGAAATCTTCGGAAATCAATCAAGAGTGTGAACGCATTTAATGCGAATTAATGCAAATGCATCACCTAGTACTTATAAATAGGAGATGCCTTGGTCATTTGCAAATATACACGAAGACATTGAAGAGTTGATAGAGATCCCGAGCCGAAGGTTCAAGCATTCATCAACAACACTCGAAGATCTTCAAGAAATCCTTCAAGTTCTTCAAGAAAGTCAAGAAACACTCGAAGATTTTCAAGAAATCCTCGAAGTTCTTCAAGAAGCAAAGAAGACCAAAAAGCATCTCCAACGCTCGAAGATCCTCACAAAGTCGAAGTTTCTTCCACAAGGAGATCGAAGGTAACACGAAATCCCTTCAAGTCTTCATCAACTTTGGAGCCTTCCGCGATATCCGGAGTCTTCAATTCCAAATTTCTTCCGCCATATCCGGGAGATCATAAAATCAAAGCCCTTCCGCTACATCCGGAAGGCCACAAATCCCCAAACTCTTCCGCCATATCCGGAAGATCACAAATTTCAAAGCTCTTCCGCCATATCCGGGGTTAAGTAAACACCAAGAAAAAACATGTATGGGTTGAAGTCAAAGCAACAACATGAAAAATGTAATACTACATTTATGAGAAAAGAGAAACTCGTGTTTTAGGTTAATGGATGATAAAGACCACCACCACCACCACCCCCGAAAAAAAAAAGAAATTTTTTTTTTGCATTCAGGTGAAAAAAAGTTTAGCTGGACTTATTTTCAACCATAACAGTTTCTTTTATTTCAAATTTTAAATTTCAAAATAAAATTCTCCTTAATCAATGCATAAATCACTCATTATAATCCCTCAACCATAAAAACTCTTTCTTATATTTCAAATTTCAAATTAAAACTCTCATTCATTATCATTGTAGACAAAATTATACGTTTAATTCATTCCAAAAAAAAAATCACAAATTAATGCAAATTTATTCATTTTTTTATGAAATCTTTCGAATCTGCTCCAAACCCGGGAATAAAATAGGCATGTGGTCTTAAGTAAAAAAAATCAACGCATTAAAGAAGAAATCAATTAACATTAACTCACCCCTATCTCTCAACCATAAATTTTTTTTTTTCAAATTAAAATTCTCCTTAATCAATGAATAAACCCCTCCCTACAATCCCTCAACCATATGAACTATTTCATTTATTTCAAATCAAATTTAAAATTAAAACTCACATTCATTAGTGCAGACAAAATCACACGTTTAGTACCTTCCAAAAGTAAAGAATAAAATCACTTATTTAATGCGAATAAATTAATTTTTATAGATAATCTCGCGAATCTTCATAAAATTGACTGTCCAAAAATTTGCTAAAAAAAATTCCTTCCAAAAATAAAATTGATTTGACCCAAACCTGAAAATTACCCAACTGAATCTGCTCCAACGCGGGAAAAAATAAGCAAGTCAAATCAAGCAAAAAAATCAAAACATTAAAGAAGAAATCAATCAACATTAACTCAGTCTCTATAATCTCTCAACCATAACAACTTCTTAGATTTCAAATTAAAATTCTCCTTAATTAACGCATAAATTACTCACTATAATACCTCAGCCATAAAAATTATTTCTTTTATTTCAAATTAAAAATCTTATTCATTGGTGTAGATAAAATCACACGTTTAATTCCTTACAAAAATAAAATAAAAATAAAAATGTTAGAATATTTTGCATTAATTGATAAAATTGAATTTATCATTTTTTAAATATTACAATTTCATGCATAATTTCGTATTAAATGACATATTTGAGTTTAGATATTTTGAAAAATGTAATTTATGATAGAATATTTTACATTCATTGGTAAAATTTAATTTTCAAATTTTTTAAATATTATAATTTAATGAAAATATATTTCCATTAACCGTCATAAATTTCAGAATATTTGACATTATTATAAGAGATCTATTTAATGTCTGAATATTTCATATTAGTGTGATTGGAGAGAGGTTATTTATTTAAAAATCAAATTTTATAATTAGTGTGAATTATAATTAATGTGATTAGAGAGGTTATTTATTAAAAATTCAAATATCACTAATTACGTAAGATAGCACTAGTGTCCTTACTACGAAATTCACACGCTTTGGGATTTTATAAAAAAAAAAAAAAAAAAAAAAAAAAAAAAAAAAAAAAAAACTAGTACTACGAAATTCACACGCTTTCTCTCTGTAGTATCTGTATCTCTAAAAAGTGAATAAAAAATTAATGGAATGATAATGATCATCATTAATAATAATAAATAAAAATGCCGCCTTCTCCTTCTGCTTCCTTTGCTGTCATCTCTATTGGAGCAAAAGGGTCTGCAAGAACACTTCTTCCCTCTGCTATGATTGCTGCCTCTTTCCCTCGACCTAAGGTTTGATTCTTCTAATCCCACCGTTGTATTATTCTGCTTATTTAAATTAGAGAGGGGCAATGATTTTCCAATTGAATATATCCTTTTCACAGAGCACTTTATTTTGGGAAATGATTTTCCAATTGAATTTATCCTGTTGGGGGTTTATTTCAGTTTTTAAATTAACAAAATCATCGCCTGTTGCTGAGGGTTGGGGATGGGGGTGGTGAGAACGGGTTGATTGATGTTAGTGTTTCAATATTCTTTCTTTTATTCGGCAGTTAGCGGAAAAACATCATACCCATTCACCATTCTTTTGGGCGAGGATAAAATATACATATAAATGCGTTTGAGTTTATCTTTATTGCATCCAGCAATCGTTGAATTTGGATTTTGTAATCTGTTATCTATACTAAAATAAAGTAGGAAAGAAAAATATTTGCCATGATTTTTTTGATCTACTGTTTTCTGAAGCGATCTAAATTGTGCTTAAAGCTGAAAGTGAATGTAAAATGGAGATGATGAAGTGAAGTGGAAAATGGGTGCTATGAATTTTATTTAGTGAATTGCATGATTATGTATCAATGATTATGTTTATTTTTCCTTAGGTGGGAAAGAGGACAATGTGTGCATGGCCCGGGATGAGGCAGCTGTGTATTAGAAAGAATCTTTTGTATGGATTTATGCGTCTCTTTTCTTTGCCATTTAAGACGTTGCGAGGAGTTAGTCGTACCTTGGGTGTTTCTCATTTTTGCAGCGTCACCAATATGTCATCCACTCTGAAAATCGAATTGGTCAGTTCTACTTTGTTTCAGTACATAGATGTTTGCTCTCTTACTTCTGTTTATTGATTTGCTTCGGGATGTTTAGTTTATCACTGTCCTAAACATGGAATACAATGTCATCCTTTTATGGTCATAACAATTAGCTCTACTTATCCCTTAACAATCCCCTCAAGTTGGTGAATGGATATCGTACATGCCAACTTGCTAGTTGCTACAAGACATAATCATTACTCATTTTTGTTCATCATCACAAGTAGAGAAGTAACTGTATCATGTATCCAAAAATGAGTTTCCAAACTAAAATAATAAATATTGTGCTGCTTGCGCTTCATTAGTGTCGGTGAATTTTTTTCCGAAAGGCACGCTTGAAGATGTCCTAGAAATCAAATGAGTACACTAGTCCCAAATAAGTACAATAACCCTGTCCCAAAACACTTACGGTTGTTCTCTAGTCTCAAAGCGACGAGTAATTTGGTCCTGAAACAAGAAACTTGGAACTTGTGTCCCACATGTTTTCCTTGAAAAGATGACAAGAACCCTCCTACATCCTGTAAAATTAACAAACATATAAAATACCCTAGGAAAGAAATTGTAGGATTCAGGTAAATTGCAATTGCAATTATTAAATCCTGATTCAAAATGCCTCATATGGACCAGACATCTTCATTATCAAAACAATGTATGAGGGTATGTTATTCTTCCACTACGTTGCACTGAGGGAGTGATTTTGGTTAATTGGCAAGACAGATTTATTGAACAGCCAGAACAGGAACATACAATGAAAGGCTGAAATATAAAAACAAACCAAAAGAGTGTTTGAAGTGGAAAAGAGAGTGGGCCAACGAACTTGCCCACACTTGTTTGATTCGAGACTAGTTAACTGACCAACTAATATCATGTTAGAAATACACGACAATGGAAATATGAGGTATTGTAAGAGCGGAAGCTTTAATAGAGAGGAAGAGAGAAATAATCTTATTATTTCATTAATAGAAAAGCTTAAGTTACAAGGAGTGGAGCTGTTTGTTTATATACACAAACAGTCCAATAAAGCAGAAAAGCAACTAGCCGTTGGGCTGTCATGTCCAACGGCTAGTAGGACTTTCAGTCCCTTATTCTAACCCGATAAAGACAAGGATCCAGGGGAAATAATTAGCTAACATAATTAACTAAATTAAGACCACTAAACATACTTAAGGAGGAGCATTAGATTTAACATATTCTAACACTCCCCCTCAAGCTGGTTGGTGTATATCAAACATTCCCAGCTTGCCAACATTATCGTGAAACATCTTGAATTAGCTTGCCAACATTATCTTTCCATTGAACCTGTAGATCATTTAGAATTATCTTGAGCCATAGGAGTTCACATATTCCAATTGCCATAGATCTGAACTCTGCTTCTGCACTTGATCTTGAGACAACAGGTTGTTTTTTACTCCTCCAGATCACAAGATTTCCAGCTATGAAAATGCAGTGACCTGAAGTAGATCTTCTGTCATCTATAGAGCCTGCATAATCAGAGTCTGTATAGGCCTTGAGCTCTAATTTTCCTTCCTTCTTGAATAGGATTCCTTTGCCTGGACACCCCTTTAGATATTCTAGAATCCTTTTTGCCGCCTTTTGGTGACAAATCTTTGGATTTTGCATGAACCTGCTGACCATGTTGACAGCGAAGGAAATATCTGGCCTTGTGTGTGCCAGATATATGAGTTTTCCCACAAGTCTTTGATAGGCATATCTATCAACAGATTCATCCTCTGGTGACTCATTTAACCCATGATTATATTCCATGGGTGTGCTGACTGGTTTGCACCCCATCTTCCCAGTCTCAGATAGGAGATCAAGAACATACTTTTGTTGTGATATGAATATTCCCTGACTTGAGTGAGCAACTTCAATACCTAGGAAGTATTTGAGTCTTCCTAGGTTCTTTTTATCAAATTCTCTTGCCATAGCAGTTTTGAGATGTTCATTGGTGATCACATCATCCCCTGTGACAATTATGTCATCCACATAAACCAGAAGAATGGATTTCTTCCCAGAATCAGCTATTTTAACAAACAGAGTGTGATCCCCTTGGCTCTGCTTGTAACCTTTGTGTATCATAAAGTGAGCAAATCTGCCAAACCAGGCCCTTGGGGATTGTTTCAATCCATACAAGGCCTTTCAGTTTGCACACTTTGCCTTCATAGTTCTTGAATCCAGGAGGTACATCCATGTAGATAGTTTCTTCAAGTTTGCCTTGTAGAAAGGCATTCTTGACATCAAATTGTTCTAAAGACCAATCAAGGTTTACTACCAAGGATAACAAAATCCTGACAGTGTTCATCTTTGCCACAGGGGCAAAAGTTTCAAAATAATCCAAGCCATGTGTTTGGGTATAACCCTTAGCCACAAGTCTAGCCTTGTGTCTTTCAATTGTGCCATCAGATTTGTACTTGGTGGTAAACACCCAGTTGCACCCCACAGTTTTCTCCCCCTTAGGTAGATTAACAAGGGTCCAAGTTTTGTTTTTTTCCAGAGCTTTCATCTCTTCTCTCATAGCATTTGCCCATTTTTCATCAGCAAGTGCTTCATTAATATTTTTTGGAATCCCTTCATTGTGAAGATTCACAATGAATTTTCTGTGATTCTTGGAACACTTCTTGTATGACAAGAATGTTCTCATAGGATATTTAGTGCATTCCCTTTTCTTTTTTCTAAGAGCAATAGGAAGGTCATTCATAATATTGCTGTATGTATCAGGTTCACCAGGACTTTCTGGTTTGTATTCTTCAAGTGAGGACACTGATCCACTACTATTTTCAGTAGTTACCTCAAGATCATCACATTCTTGAGGTATATCAGTATCCCCTTCATTAGGCCCCTTTTTAGCATTCTTAGTAGCCTTTTTCCTTCTAGTATACACAATGGGACTCTGTTCCTTGTGTACAGAAGGTTGATCCTCTTCAATATTCTCAGAATCATTGTTTGTTTCTGCTTCATGATTCACCTCAGAATTTTCAGAATCAGTGTTCTTTTCTTGAGGAACCTGAGTGTCATAATTTCTCAGGTCCACAAGAAATTCAATATTAGTATCAAGGTTTTGGAGAACAGGCTCCCCCTGAATCTTGAAGTAAGAAACTTCCTCATGGAAAGTTACATCTTTAAAGATGAACACTTTCCTAGATATAGGATGGTAACATTTGTAACCCTTTTGGGTGTTAGAGTATCCTATGAACACACATTTTTGTGCTCTAGGATCCAGCTTTCCTCTGTTTGGTTGATGAATGTGAACAAATACTTCACAACCAAACACTTTTGGTGGTAACTTTTCATGTTGGGGCATCCCTGGAAACCTTAGGTATAAGATTTCAAGTGGTGTCTTGTTATCTAGAACTTTGGTAGGGAGTCTATTTATTAAGTGTGCTGCTGTCAACACAGCTTCTCCCCAATAGTTCTTGGGAACAGACATCTGAAACATTATGGCCCTATACATTTCCATTAGATGCCTGTTTTTCCTCTCAGCCAGTCCATTCTGTTGAGGGGTATAGGGACATGAGGACTCATGTATTATACCCTTTTCCACAAAGAATGGATCAAGAAGCTGATTGAAGTATTCTCTAGCATTATCTGATCTCATCCTTTTGATCTTGGTGTCAAATTGAGTCAGAATTTGATTGTAGAATCTAGGAAAAACATTTAACAAGTCAGATTTTTGTTTCATTAAGTAAATCCAAGTGACTCTAGTGCAGTCATCAATAAATGAAACAAACCAGAAAGAGCCATTTATATTAGGAATAGGAGCAGGCCCCCAAATATCACTATGAATAATGGTGAAAGGATCTTTACATCTAATGTTTTGAACTGGAAAAGAAGCTCTCTTATGTTTAGCCAGTTCACAAACATTACAACAAAGCTTATCACTATTACATTCTTTAAACATTTTAGAGAACATCTGCTTCATTAGATTAAAAGGAGGATGTCCCAATCTGTAATGGTACATCCACAACTTGTCAAGATTAGCCTTTGACACAAAAACAGAGCCAGGTTTCTCTTTATTTAGCTCTTGGCCTTCCTAGTAGTATAGGCCTTCCTTAGCCTTAGCAACCCCAATCTTCCTCTTCCTTAGATGGTCCTGTATCAAACATATGTCAGAAGAGAAAACAGCAAGACATTTGGAGTCCTTGGTTAATTTCTGTATTGAAATCAGATTGGTAGATAGTTTAGGAACATGTAGAACATCCCTTAGGATGAGTTTATCACATAAAGCATAATCTCCTATCCCAGTCACATGGATAGGAGATCCATCAGCAACAGATATGGTTCTGTTTCTGTCACAGGCTTTGTATGACATCAGATTAGCACAAGAAAACACCATATGGTCTGTGGCACCAGAATCAATGACCCATTCTATCGGACCTTCAGACTTTTTACTAAGACCAGTCATACCTGAAAAAGCCAAGGAGGTTGATGAGTTTTCTAAGGACTCAATGAACTTCCTCAGTTTCTCAATCTCTGAAGGTCCTAGATTGTGACTTTGATTCTGGTTTACAGCTTTCTGGCAGTTTTCTTTGTTGTTTTGCTGACATTCATTGCCATTGACAGAATTGGCAACCCTTTTGTTAGTGTTTTCTCCTCCTGGTTTCCCATGGAGTTTCCAGCAGTTTTCTCTTGTGTGTCTGCTCTTTTTGCAGAAAGAACAGAACAGAGAATCTCTTTCCCCATTTTTGGTGTTAGTTTTCTGATTAGTATTCCCACTCCTTTGGAAGGAGGGAATTTTATCAGTGGTGTTCTTTGCATTGTGAGTTACCAGAGCAGAACTTTCAACAGTTGAAGTGTCAATCATGACACTCCTTCTGCTTTCTTCTGCTCTGATAATAGAAATTGTTTCATTCAAGTTAGGAAGGTCATCCTTCCCAAGAATCTGAACTCTTACAGCGTCATATTCCATATTTAGCCCAGCTAGAAAGGAATAGATCCTGTCCTTTTCAATAATCCTTTTCAGGATAATAGCATCCTCACTGTTATGCATCTTTATGCATTGGTAATGGTCAAGTTCTTGCCACATACCTTGCATTAGACTAGAGTATTCAGTGATGGATCTACTACCTTGTTTGGAGGTTGAGATCTTTGTCTTGATCTCATAAATCTGTGCAACATCTTTAACCTTGGAGTAGGTTTCCTTAACATGATCCCATATTTCTTTTGCATTAGCCATGAACATACATGCATCACTGATATCAGGGACCATGGAGTTCCATAGCCAAGACATCACCATGGAGTCTTGTTCATCCCATGCTTCAAACTTAGGATCTTCTTGAGCAGGTCCAGTGCCATTCAAGTGACTGAGCTTGCCTCTCCCTTTCAGAAAGGTCCGGACAAACTGGGACCATTTCAAGTAATTCTTTCCATTGAGTTTGTAAGCCTGTTGGATGTTTTGAAGATCACCATTATTGGTGGAAGGGTGATCAAGAACAAAAGCTGCTGCAGTAGTATTACTTGTAGCAGTTGATTCAGCCATAGGATTTCAAGAAAAAATTCCTAGAATTTTTGAATTTTTGAATTTTGAACCTAAAGCTCTGATACCATGTAAGAGCGGAAGCTTTAATAGAGAGGAAGAGAGAAATAATCTTATTATTTCATTAATAGAAAAGCTTAAGTTACAAGGAGTGGAGCTGTTTGTTTATATACACACAAACGGTCAATAAAGCGAGAAAAGCAACTAGCCGTTGGGCTGTCATGTCCAACGGCTAGTAGGACTTTCAGTCCCTTATTCTAACCCGATAAAGACAAGGATCTAGGGGAAATAATTAGCTAACATAATTAACTAAATTAAGACCACTAAACATACTTAAGGAGGAGCATTAGATTTAACATATTCTAACAGGTATAAATAGACCTTAATTGTGGAAGGCAGTTGTAGCATATTTAGGCATGACGTGAGATCAACAAATGTGGGGGGATTATAGGGGAAACCTTCTTGGACGTCGAGTTGTGGAGTTAATGGAGGGTGAACTGCCCCATGATTAATGGAGTGAGCATAATGGCTATGCAAGATCGGTAACATGTATGAGAAGATGGGGAACATGCCCTATGCACATGATACGTGCCTTGGAGCATGCCGAAGGTGTCTCAACCGTGGCGATTAGACAACTCCCGTCCATCTGAAGGCCGAGTAGGTGCTTATAAACCATGGGTCGAGCCAATGCCCAGAGGCCCTTGTATATAATAACAAGGGTCGAGTTGATGTTCTGAGACCTTGTAAAAGATATCTCAACCTTGACCGGGTTTGTACGAGGTTAATGCCATGTTTCAAGCCATCATGGCTGATCTGTAAGGCTAAAGAGTCCATCTATTTAAGAGAGTACTGTATTGTAATTAGAATATAATCAATAAATAAACTATTACATTTTCAGTTCTTTTCTTTCAACACTTGGCAAAAGGGGTTCCATGGATTTGATAAGCTAAACCTTCACCATTGAGTTTTCCAATCTCCACATTCCTGCTCCGGGATTTGTTGCTTCATGGCTTCTTTATCTAGGTAACCCAGTTTACCCTTTCCATCAATAACAAGTGTGATGGTTTGTGACCATTCTAGATAATTCGTGCCATTGAGTTTTTGTGGCATCAATAATACAACAGAATTGGTGGCATTGGTTTCTCCACCTAGTATTGGAGGATCCACCCTATTTCCGGTGGGATTTAAGGTTTCTCAGGTTGATGAACTACCCAGGATAGAAGGAGGAAGATTCCTTAGATCCCCAGCTATGGCTACCCCGTAATTCATGGCTGCGTTTTGATCAATCGACCATGTTTTGATACCATGTGAAAAAGAATAGAAGAAAGTATAACTCTTATATATATATATATATATATATATATATATATATATATATATATATATATATATATACACAGTTATACACACACACACACTACCTCCCGTCCCATAAAAATTGTTCACTTTTTTTTTTCACACAGATTAAGAAAGCTAATTAATGTGTTGTGTATAAGTAGTAAGGACATACATACCCCTATCTCAATTTGAATGTTTGTTTTAGCATACAAACACTAAATGTTAGGATAGGGGTATGTTTGGAAAAAACACTAAATGATGTATCGGTTCTCTAAATGGACACTTTTATGGCACAAATTTTTTTTCTTTTCAAAAAGTGGACATTTTTTGTGGGACGGAGGTAGTATTAGAAAACTTACCTTTAAATAAAAATACATAGAGTATTGACCCAGAAGAATCTCCTATAATAAAGGAGCCGCTACACACTTAACCCTAAACATAAAAATAAACATCTATTCCAAAGTGCTTATTAAGCAACCTAAATAACACAGGAAACGTAAGTAAAACAACTCTGAAATATAAAACATCTTTCAACACTACCTTCCCTGATGTCTATTTGGTTCACGAATTCATGCCATCTCTACCAATTGAAATAGCAGTCCTGCCCAACGGGTTTACGTCTAGATCCATTTTCAGTGACATTGGGGGCTATCAGATTGTGTTGTAGACACCATTTTGAGAAGTATCCGTGCTTTTTGAGCTATTTGCTTGGTACAATTTTTTTCTTTTTTTGCTCCTTGACACTTCTATTTGTTATTAGGTACCGTGCTTGCAGGACAACTATGCTTACTTGTTACATGATTTGAATACTGGTACTGTAGGAGTAGTGGATCCTTCTGAAGCTGTGCCTGTAATAGCAGCATTAAACAAGAAAAACTGGAATTTGAACTACATATTGAACACTCACCATCATTTTGACCACACTGGTGGCAACATTGAGCTTAAGGAAAGGTATGGCGCAAAGGTATGATAAATTGGATCTTGTAGCACAAAAGCTTGTGCCATTATGCAACGCATGTATCCTAGGTCAACGTATCTGTTTAGCATTAAGGGATTATGCATGCGAAAAGGGGATTTGTTGATTTAATCTCAATTACTGGCCTTAAAAAAAACCCAATTATTGCGACTTCGGGTATCATTTTCCGTGTATTGATTTTACAAAATTCTCCCCCATACGTTTTAGCTTCAATATCTTTAGTCAAATATCTTGACATTATAAATGTCAAAAAGTTTGAAACTTGTAACTTTCTTT
This sequence comes from Gentiana straminea, assembly GCA_036785695.1. Taxonomy (NCBI): domain Eukaryota; kingdom Viridiplantae; phylum Streptophyta; class Magnoliopsida; order Gentianales; family Gentianaceae; genus Gentiana; species Gentiana straminea. The sequence continues at coordinate 1,764,102 of JAVUPR010000453.1, forward strand.
ATCGAAAGCGATTGACTTGAAGTTCATCAGGGATGATTTGTTAACATTGGAATGTCGAAGACTGACAAGTACAAAAGATGTTTAACTACAATAGTTATTTAATTTGCCAAAATTTTCGTCCAAATCATCTTGACAGCTATTATGTTTCTATGTCGGTGAAAAGTTCTGCATTCCTTAAGACAAATCCTACTTAATAATAATAGATATGATCAATTTAAACCTTTATTTGTACGTCTTAATTTCTTGATTTTATATTGTAATTGCTTTGTTTATTTACATTTTATTGAACACATTGATGTCGGAAAAGAGGGAAGTAATTGACTCGATTTCTTTCCTCCATGATCTCATTCGAATAGATGGAGTTACAAGATAAATATGTTAAGTAAACTTCTATCATTAATTGGTCACTAAGACACTAGATAGAGCTGAATTACATTATAGGTGACACCAAGGCAACAGATGTTGCGGACCCAAGTTATGGACTGTGGAAGCCGGAAAATTCCATGGTGATTGCATGGCTTATGTAAGAAAAAGGAGGAAATATTTTATTGATTGAATTGATTTATTTGATTACAGACTCCCTTATTTTTATAGTAGGAAGAGCTAGACTCCTTCCTAATATAACTTCCCATAAAAAGACTCCTTGGACAAACAACCACAATACAAGACAGCCGCCAGTCAACCCTAAATACTTTAAAATACCGGAATAGACTATACCGCCCTTATTATTATAAAAACAAAGAATAACATAAAAACAGGCTGAATCTCTACACTCCCCCACAAATTAAACATGGATATTCAACATGTTTAACTTGCTCATAAACTTCTCAAATCCAGGCTTCAGCAGGGCTTTTGTTAACCCATCTGCAACCTGCTGTGCCGAAGCCAAGAATGGCATGCAGATTACCCCATCATCCAACTTTTCTCTAATGAAGTGTCTGTCGATTTCTATGTGTTTGGTCCTGTCATGCTGTACAGGATCATTGGCAATATCAATTGTTGTTTTATTATCACAGTACAACTTCATAGGTAGTTTCACAGGTAGTAGTAAGTCTTCTAGAACTCTTTTTATCCATAATTCTTCACATACTCCTAGGGCCATGGCCCTGTACTCAGATTCAGCAATACTTATGGACACCACTCCTTGTTTTTTGCTTCTCCAAGTTACTAGATTTCCCCATACAAAGCTGCAATATCCAGTGGTGGATCTTCTCTCAGCAGATCCAGCCCAATCTGCATCTGTATATACTTCAATACATCTGCTAGAACTTCTTTTGAACCACAATCCTTCTCCAATAGTCCCTTTTAAATACTTCAGTATTCTGAACACTGCCTCCATATGGGGCTCACAAGGGGCATGCATGTACTGACTGACGACCCCTACAGCATAGGATATGTCCGGCCTTGTATGAGCTAAATATATAAGTTTTCCTACCAGTCTTTGGTACTTTCCTTTGTCCACAGGGACTTGATCTTTCTTCTCCCACAGTTTTAGGTTGGCTTCCATGGGGGTTCTGGCAGGCTTGCAATCACTCATCCCTGTCTCTTCAAGAAGATCTAGTACATATTTCCTCTGACATACTACCAGTCCTTTGTCTGATCTTGCAACCTCCATGCATAGGAAGTATCTAAGGCTTCCCAGCTCCTTTATCTCAAACTCCCTGGCCAGGCTCTTCTTAGTCTGATTGATCCCACAAATGTCATCACCTGTTAGAATGATGTCATCAACATATACAACCAGGACTGTCATCTTGCCATTTTCTGACCTTTTTGTGAACAAAGTATGATCAGATTGGCCCTGCTTGAACCCCTCCTTCTTCAGGAACTTCATAAATCTTTCAAACCATGCTCTTGGACTTTGTTTGAGTCCATATAGAGCCCTTTTCAGTTTGCATACTTCCCCATCTTTTCTGCCAGAGAACCCAGGAGGCATATCCATGTATACTTCTTCCTTTAAATAGCCATGTAGGAACGCATTTTTAACATCCAGCTATTCCAGGGGCCAGTCCAAGTTCACAGCTATGGACAAAATTATTCTCACAGTGTTGAGCTTTGCTACAGGTGAGAAGGTTTCTGAATAATCTATCCCATAAGTCTGAGTATACCCTTTTGCCACCAACCTTGCTTTGTACCTTTGTATGGAACCATCTGAGTTGTATTTTACATTAAAGATCCATCTGCATCCTACTGTGGTCTTCCCAGCAGGTACACTAACAACTTCCCAGGTCCCATTCTTTTCAAGTGCACCAATCTCTTCATACACAACAGCTTTCCACTCAGGATAAGATAAGGCTTCATGTATGGTTTTGGGAATGTGGATATTAGATAGGCTAGAAGCAAAGGCTTGGTACTGGGGTGACAGTTTGTCATAGGAAATATACTTGCTAAGAGGGTAGAGAGGATGCTTGGTGCATTCTCTTGTAGGTTTTCTGATGGCAATAGGAACATCCAGGAGTTCATCAGGCTGGTTTGAGTGATCCATAGATTTAGACTCATTTTTGGATGGTGAATCAGATTGACTGTACCTGTCAGAATCAAACTCAGATACCTGTTGTTCAGTTATATTACCTGTTTCTGGAGTTTCTTCAGGAGTCTCATTCAGGGAAGATTGTTGCTCAGTGCTGGTATGAGGATCTTTCTCTTTGAGAAGTAGGCCTTTCCTTGAATATGTCTTTCCTGGAAATTTTTGTATTCTGGTTCTGGGGCTGGGATTGGGACTGGAGCTAGGACTATCTGATTTATTCCCTTGTTCAGGTGCATTCACCTCAGTAGGGACATCAGGGGTCTCACCTATTTCCCTATCATCATATTGTAGCAAGGTACTATCAGTCTCATGTTGGAGCAAAAATTGTGAAAAATCATCTTGTTGTGAAAAAACCTCATGTTCATGCTCCCTAGAGATCTCCCCATGAACATGAGTTTTGAAAACATTTGATTTTCAAAAAAAGAGACATCACTGCTGACATACACTTTCTGTGTGTGGGGATCAAAACATTTATACCCTTTTTGAGTTGGGGAATACCCTACAAACACACATTTTCTAGCCCTGGGATCTAACTTCCCTTGGTGATGAGCATGTGTGAATGCAGTGCATCCAAAAACTTTGAGAGGCAGATCCTGAATCAGCCTAGTGTTGGGGTAAAAAACCTTTAGCTGATTTATAGGAGTCTGATAGTTTAAGATCCTTGAGGGGACCCTGTTGATTAGGTAAATTGCAGTTAACACTGCCCCCCCATAGATATTTAGGGCTGTTAGAGGTGATCATGAGAGCCCTAACTATCTCCAGAATGTGTCTGTTTTTCCTCTCTGCCACCCCATTTTGTTGAGGTGTGTCAGGGCATGAACTCTGGTGAACTATGCCATGTTTGAGGAAAAAGGTGCCAAGGATAGAATTAAAGTATTCTGTCCCATTATCACTTCTAAAGACCTCTATTTTAGAGTGAAACTGAGTTAAAATCATTTCATAGAAATCTTCAAAGACATGTTTGGTCTCAGCTTTGTGTTTTAACAAATACACCCAAGAGACTCTAGTGTGATCATCAATGAAAGTAACAAACCATCTTTTCCCTTGTGGTGTGCTCTTCCTAGCAGGCCCCCAAATATCACTATGGATCATAGTGAATGGTTTTGTTGGCTTGTAAGGTTGAGGTGGGAAGGATGATCTAGTATGTTTAGACAATTCACAGATTTCACATTTAAATAAAGAAGGATTTTTATTGATGAACAAATTTGGAAACAATTTCTTCAAGTAATAAAAACTAGGGTGGCCAAGTCTATAATGCCACATCATTATATTATTCCTATCAACATAGGCAGACTGAAGACAAACATTTCCAGAACTTTCTTTATTCCAAGAATCTCCTTCCTCCTCAAAGAGATATAGACCACCCATCATCCTAGCACTGCCAATCACCCTCCCCTTGTGAATATCCTGAAATTTACAGCAATCAACAGAAAATATAGCTTTACAATTAGTATCTGAAGTAAGTTTACTGACTGATAACAGATTGCAGGAAAGAGATGGTACATGTAGGACATTTTTGAGAGTTAGGGTAGGGGAGATAGTAATGGATCCTTTTCCTGCTATAGCAGAGAAGGAACCATCTGCTATCTTTACTTTCTGATTTCCAGCACAGGATTTGTATGATGAAAACAGGTGTGAATAACTAGTCATGTGGTCTGTGGCTCCTGAGTCAATGACCCAGAAGAGGGATTGATTTATACCAAGGAAGGACAAAGAATGGAGATTACCTGTTTCAACTAAGGAACAAGAAGGATCGCCTTTAGTCTGGATGGTTTGGGCTTGGATTAGTTTGGTCAACTGCTCCAGTTATTCTTGGGAGAAAAGCTGCTGTCCATTTGAGGCTGTGCCTTGATCAGATGAGGCCTGGTGAGCCTGCCTCCCTTCTGAGTTCCCATATCCACTGCCCCTAGGTTTCCGGTTTGCATGTGCTTGCCATGGATAACCCAGCAATTATCCCTGGTGTGACCTTGTTTCTTGCAATGATCACACCATGTTTTCTGCTTCCTCCCCTTTTGATCACCTCAATTAACCACCAAGGCTGAACTTTCTGTTCCAACTGAGTTTTCATATGAAGGTCCTTTGTGCATCACTTTTCTTCTGGATTCTTCTCTCCTAACTTCAGAAAAAACCTCTCCAAGTGAGGGCAGGGGAGATTTTCCCAGTATCCTTCCCCTAACCTCATCCAATTCCAGATCTAGGCCTGCCAAGAAAGTATATATCCTTTCATTTTCTTCTCTTTTCTGGGCTTTTACTCCATCTCCAGGGCAGTCCCAAGAGTTGTCATAGGACAGGTCTAGTTCCTGCCACAATCCCTGTAACTCATTGTAATAGAGGGTGACTTCTCTCTTGTCTTGCTTGCAGGACCAGATTCTGGTCTTAAGTTCATAGATTTGGGATGTATTCTCCAGATCAGAATACATATCTTTAACAGCCTTCCGATGTCCTTTGCTGTGGACAAAAACATGTGAGGCCTTGCCACAAAGGGATCCATGGAGTTAATCAACCATGTTTTCACCATGGAGTCCTCAGATCTCCATGTTGCAGATTTGGGATCTCCTGCTGCAGGTTTGACGCTTTCTCCATTCAAAAATCCTAACTTTCCTCTACCATCAATGGCCAATTGTATGGTTTGTGACCATTCTAGATAGTTCTTTCCATTGAGCCTTTGCGTTGTTAGCAGAATTGAAGAAAAAGAGTTGCTGGAATCATTTCCAGTGGATTGATCATCCCTTGATATGGATGATCTAGTTGGGGTATTGGACGTTGTGCCCGATGAAGCGCTCCCAGTCATGTCTGCGCGGAGATACATGGATATGTATTTATCATAAGACCATGCTCCGATACCATGTAAGAAAAAGGAGGAAATATTTTATTGATTGAATTGATTTATTTGATTACAGACTCCCTCTATTTTTATAGTAGGAAGAGCTAGACTCCTTCCTAATATAACTTCCCATAAAAAGACTCCTTGGACAAACAACCACAATACAAGACAGCCGCCAGTCAACCCTAAATACTTTAAAATACTGGAATAGACTATACTGCCCTTATTATTATAAAAACAAAGAATAACATAAAAACAGGCTGAATCTCTACAGCTTATCAATTCGATGGAACAAGCCATTGCCAGGCCTCACATGTTTCTCCCGACAGCCAATAATTTATAGGAGGTTGTGAAGGAGATGTACTCAGACATCGAGAATATGTTAGACGGAATGGAGATGAAGTATAATTCTTATTATTGAGATTAGAAGGGTTACAACTTACAACAACTTATAGGACAATTAAACAGACACTTCGTCAGTGTTGTGCTTGTACCTGTTACTGTTTCGTAGTTGCCATCTGATAGGAATTGCCTGTTTTTTATTTGGCATATCAAGAGAAGATCGAAGGATGAGGTCCTCTTGAGACTTCCTGGTCAAATGCATATTCTGACTTGCAAAGAAACGGTCCATGGTAATAACTGAAATAGTATGATCAAGATTAATTTGAGCTTCTCCATAAATCCTGTTACGCCGGTTTCCAAATACCCCACCAGATTAGAGATTGCAAAATCCTGATAATCTTTCCCTAAGCCCCTTTTATAGGAGTGTTCCACCATGCTGTGAGAGTTTCTTGCAAAGTTTTTGTTCTAGGATGAAATTGGAGCAGACTTTGAAAGTGACTCCATATGTTTGTGGCTCTAGAGCATTCCCAAAATACGTGTTCAAGGGTATCCTCATGCTGGCAGAAAGGGCACTTAAAAGGACCATGAATACCTAGCCTCTTCAGCTGTTAGGAAAAAGGACCATGATTCATCATTCGCCACTGGAAAATAGATATCTTGATGGGTATAGGGCTTCCATATCTTTCCCAAATCATATCTTGAAGGCTTTTTTGGCTCTAAGTACTTCATAAGCAGAAGAAACAGAAACAATGCCAGAGCTGGTAGGTGTCCATAACCATTCACTGATAGAACTTTGCATATAAGCTGAATAAGTATCCATACAATCTTTAACATGCCCCAATAAGTTCCATGCATGTAGCTTATATATGGAGTATGATCATTGCATCACTCTCCCAGCCCACAAACCTTGCTTGCGTCTTAATTTCCACCAAAGCTTACATGACAGAGCAACTTGGAAAGTTCTGAGACTTTTTACTGCCAACCCATTTTCAGAGATTGGATAGCAAACACTTCCAATTTCTCCAATCCCTCTTCTGTTGATGCTCAGTGTCATGCCAGAAGAAATGTGCCTTTATTTTGTCCAACTTCTGCATGACTGAGATAGGGATTTTTAGGGCAGACATAATATTTATTGGTGTAGATGATGAAACATGTCGAATGAGGACTAATTTGCCGCCAGGAAAAAGGTATTTGGCATAACAAATATGCAACTTAGCTTCAAACTTCTACACTAGAGGAGTAAAATAAGAGGATTTTGGTTTACCAACAAATATGGGACATCCCAGGTAAGTAAATGGAAATGTGGTCTTCTTCATGCCTGTTATAATTTCCGCTCCTCTTACAGTGCCTTGAGGAGCTCTTGGAGATATAATAGAGGAACTTTTGCTTCTATTGACTTTTTGTCCTGAAGCCTTTTCTTAAGTTCCCAGAAAATAGGCAAGTTTGTAAAGAGTGGGCATAGCAGCTCTAGTAAACACAATCAGATCATCAGCATACAAAGAGTGAGTCACTGGGGCAAAGCCAATTGGTGTAGAATATGTGTCAATGCCAGCAATCAAGATTTTCTTTAGACCTCTAGAGATAGCCCTTGTTTATAATAATGAACTAATAAGGAGAATGGAGGTCTCCCTGTTTAATACCTCTAGAAGAAAAAAACCAACATGTGTCCCATTTAAGGTAATAGAAAACCAAGTAACCAACTTCCAACTAAGTTTTAATAAACAGCTTGATAAAATGGTCTGCAAACCCAAACTTATTCAGCAAACACTCCAAGAAATGCCAGGAAACCCTTATCAAAAGCTTTCATGATATCCAATTTTAAGATGATGTTATGGCCTATTGTCTTATTAATGAATTAGGCTAGCTCTTGCACTAGAGGTACATTGTCAGCTATGTCTTTCCCTTTTATAAAAACCAGTCTGCTCTTCAGAAATTAACATATCCAGGATGGGCTGCAGCCTTGTAGTGAGGATCTTAGTACATATCCTATTGAAAAAAGTGCTGAGAGTGATTGGCCTATAGTCAGAAAAGGACTTAGGGGCCTCATTTTTAGCAATCAATGTTATTAGAGTTGACCCTACAGACCTAGGCAATATATTTCCTCTGAAGCAATTAGTAATAGCATTATGCACATTAACTTTCATGATATCCCAACAATGCTTATAAAAGGTTCCAGAAATACCATCATTCCCAGGGGCACTACTGGGCATAGTTATTAAGGTGCTCGCATAGGCATGTCGAGGTCTTACCGCCTAGAAGGTAGGCAACGGTTGCCTCGACAAGATGTTGTACTAAAAGGGGGTTGCGTGTGTACATTATGAAACTTTTGAGACGTAGTACTCTTGTTTGTGCATGTATGACTACTTTAATTGATACCATTGGGTATGTAAGGCATACTACACATGTTGGCTCCTGCAATTGGTTTGATGTGGTTGGAGCTTAGGGTGCTTACAGGCACGTTTGAATATTTGTTTGATAAGAATTAGCGTTTTGTGGACCTTTTAATGAGTTACTCGTCAATTGGCTTCTATGTTTCAACTTTTCCCATGATCGCGTAGCATGGCTAGGCGAGCCTGGGCAACGCCTAGGCGACCAAGGCAGTCAGGCGACCCAAAATCAGTGTGAAGAATCCACATATTCTGAAATTTAAACATTGCTGGACCTCTTTTACTTCTATTTTATTTCTACTGGTTTCATAAAAGATTGGCTTATGGTCAGAACCAGCCCTGCCAAGGAACTTGTACCACAGTAGAGCCAAAATTATCTATCCAACTTTCATTAATCAAGACCCTGTCAAATCTCCTTTGTACATAGGAAGCATTTCTCCATCTAACCCAAATAAAAACCGAGCGAATAACAGAGAGCTTTTGGAGAGAACATTGCATGATGAACTGATTAAAATCATCCATAGCACCAATATTAGGCCGTGAGTTCCCAGAATACTCCTCTATATTTCTGATTACATTAAAATTTCCTCCTATCAACCAAGGCAGCTGTGGTCATTTTCTTCGAGAAGGTTTGACCAATGATTTGCCCCAAGTAATCTTGTGCATTTAGCATGAACACTAGAGATGTCAAAGGGTTGAGTACCATGAAATTTAATGTGTTTGACCTGATCAGAAGTGACTATATCAGTAGTCCCTGCATAAGTCCAGAATACCCAAAGTTTGTCCTGGGGACTAGCATGAGCTTTTGAGAATCCCAATCTTAAACGATAAGAATCCAGTTTCTCCTTTTTTAACATGGGTTCAGAGACAGCTAAGAATGTAATCTTGTGCAATCTTATGAGTTTTTTAAGTCTTCTAAAAGAGCTTTTGGAGACAATCCCCCCAATATCCAAAATAGGCAATTAATCATTTTTTCAATTTTGATCTAAAATCAGTTGAAAGTGCTCTTACATTGATTTCTCTAGCTACTTCGTTTTTTCTTCCTTCTCTCAGTGACAAATTTGAAACCATCCTCATCAACCAACGGATCTGCATTTACCTCCGATGGGTCTGGTTGAGATTTCTATTTACTCATCTTTTCATCTGACATCTGTTTTGCATTTTTAAGGTTCAGTATCTCAGCAGCTTTAGCAAAGCCAATATTTGTTGTCACATCATGTTCAGAGCCATACCCAGTGTCCCCTTTTTGCGTTGCATCCCTGGACCTCCCTAGAGTGGTAATTATACTCCCATCAACAGAGAGGATGAGAGATTTCATTTGGATCCAAGGAAACTCCGGCCCAACTTGCATTTTCCCTTTTTTCTGCCTAACTTTGTTGTTCTGAGAAGTCTCAGGCTTGTGCTATACATCGTGTCTTCTAGCATTTACATGTTTTTGCTGCCTTAATTCAGGGTGTTTAGTTAGACATTCAGCCTCAGCATGCCCAACATGCCTACTCTAGCAACAATATTGTGGCAACGTTCCCTCAATTGAATATCTTGCCAAAAAACCTGCCAATTCACCTTGTTTTATCCAAAAATTCGAGGAGGTGGAGGCTTTAGAAGGTCTATCTCAACTTGAACCCTAGCACTGGAAGGACGTGTAAAATTCAAAGTTGCACCATCTGCTCTTAGAGGTTTCTCAAATCCAGCCACCATATCATATAGAATGTCTTGTGTTGAAGATGAGCTGGGAGCTTTGGGAAGACCACCCAAATCGGAACTATTGATGACTCAGTATCAACGTGCAAGTCCGGTGTCCATTTAAGGATACGTATCGGTTTGCTATTAACAAATCTTTGCCCCATAGAGTATAGCCGAATGTAATCCCTTTCCCCTTCAAAATTGATCAGAATATGTTTGTGGGCAAGCAAGCCTACAGTATACCCTTCAGAGAAATTCCGAACCACCAGAAACATACGTATTGCATCCATAGACGACCGTCCCTGAGAAAATTTGCTAACAAGTGCATACCGGAAGGGAGCTGAGAGATAATCAACAAGTGGTTGTGAGTGCTTCAATGCAATTTCTCCCTTAAAGCGTGATAATTCTGGATGCATAGCAGCAGGAACTTGCCGTGGCTTTGGTTGAAGGACCTCAGCGTAATATTTAACCGGAGCCCAGCTGGGGAACTAGTTCCCTCATCAGGAGCTGATGATGCCATTGAAGAAAAACCAACGGAGAGCTAAGAAGATGGATCGAAGAATTTTGTCAGGAGGCCGTAGGAGACGAAACTTGATCGGAGCAGTTATTTAAGGAGGCAGAAAACAGTTATTTTCCTTTTTCCAGAACAGAGTAGTTGAACGTAAAAAAAAATATAACAATACAATTGTGTGGCCAAGTCACTTTGTACACGAAAATACTTGCAATATTGATGGTAAATCATCTCATCCTATTAGTATTTTCTTGGTTGCATTGAACTCCAAATTTAATCCACCAAAGAAATCATAAACTCTGGTATTGTGTATTTTTGTTGGTTTTGTTGTGTCGTTTTATGCCTTTGTGTGTCCTATGTTGGTTCAGACTCTTTGTTAAAAGCCCACACGTGATGGGCGAGTTGAAGTCAATTTTGTTAAATATGTAAATTACCTACATTTCCAACAACTTACGCTTTTGAAAAATGATAATTCAATACGATATCAAAACAATAAATCGCACATTCAAGCTCTAAAACCCTAATCTTGTGTCTGGAATCAGGTCTGACTGTATCCACTGTCTCATGAATCTGTCCACAATCAACGAGTGCGACAACCACAAAATCTCCATACTTAGCAAATGAAAGGCTTTTTGTTGCAAATTACTACCATGAAATTCAATGGGGTAAAATTCCTTAAGTGCTCACAGTCTGTGAAGATATTTAATACAAGCTGTGAAATACCGAGTTTTTTCATTACTATAGCAGTAAAACCTCCTAGTTTGACTGATGTAGTTACCCAAAACAATTGGGAAATTGAGCATGTCTTAATCATGATATGGTTCATTAACTCAATCTCCATGGAGCCAGAGATAGGTCAGGTCTACCTGTTTCTCTCAACAACAAAAGAAATATAGGATTCTGTTGCAAGGACTTACTCCAATAGAGTCAACACTACCCACGCTTTTTGCCTTTTAATGAAGTGTAAAGGAGGTATGGCAAGGTAATAAGGATATTACACGTTATTTCAATCTTACCAGACTTATGTCTAACTTCAAATGCTAACAACCTTATCTACGTGATTACATACTTTCTACCGTTTTAGATTGAGCATATTTTCTTATCTAATTCAGCGAAAGCTTATGATAATTGTTGGATGTAAAAATATTCATTTATTCATATACACTTCTTTTCCTTCCTTTTTCCTCCTTTTTCTTGTCCTGAATGGATCATCAACCTCCCCCCCCCCCCCCCCCTTCAATATTCTTACAGGTGATCGGATCAGGAGTGGACAGAGATAGAATTCCAGGAATTGATATTGCTTTGGACGATGGTGACAAGTGGATGTTTGCAGGTCATGAGGTCCTCATCATGGGTACTCCAGGTCACACACGAGGTGGGAGTTTCATACCTTTATTGTTTTCTCCCCTAAGCGTTTTATGTCTGTATTCAATTTTCATAGAAATCAGGAAAAATATTTTTGTATTTTTTGTCTTATGTTTTTTTTTTTTTTTTTTTTATCTTCTATTGGGTATTTCGCTTTTAAATACCAAACGTTTCTGACCGTTGTTATTTTGGCGGCATCATTAGTATGTTTAATTCCCTGGCCGTTAATCTTTTCTCCTATACAACCCACATTATTCCTTTGTAATTGTAATCAAGCATTTTCCACAATATACTTAATAAAATAAGTCTCCATTTTTACATGGTATCAGAAGTACATGGCTCGTCTTCTTTTCCGGTAATCTGATTGGAATCAATAATATATCTGGGTCATCTTGCTATAATTCCTATTTCCAGTGCCATTCCTCCCGAAACTCCAATTGTCAGTGCCGCTTATAGGCTTAATAGGAAAAGTTAGTTGAAATTGTCTCAATTTGTCAGAACCTTTCTGAAAGGTAGAGGCAAGTTGAGCCATTTAATGGGAATTGGTCCCTCACCAAATGATCCCAAGTTTGCGGCCTGGGATGAGCAAGACTCTATGGTGATGTCCTGGCTCCGGAGCTCAATGATTCCTGAAGTAAGGGAGTTCTTATGATTGGCTAAAGAAATATGGGACACGGTTAAACTGACCTATTCGAAGGTCAATGTTGCTGCCAAGTTTTACGAAATTAATACAAAAATCTCCAACACCAAGTAGGGAAATCGTTCCATTACTGAATATTCAAGTCTTCGACAGAGTATGTGGCAGGAGTTAGATCATTATCAAGGCATTCAAATGAATAGCAGTGAAGATGATGTGATTCTTAGAAGAGTGTTTTCAAAAGTTTGGATCTATTCCTTCATGGCTGGACTAAATCAGGAATATAACCATGTTAGAGTTCAGATACCGGTAATGGAAGATCTCTGATCTCTAAATGAGACCATTTCAATCATTTGAGCTGAAGAGGGTAGATGTGTAGTCATCAGTGGTGGAGACATGTATATCAGGGTGGGGTCACGTGACCCAACTGAGATCCGGGTTTTTTTTTTTTAAAACGATGTAGTTTTGGTGTGAAAAAGTGTCGTTTTGTTGGTAAAAAATGTAGTTTTAGACTCCGGTGACCCAACTGAAACAAATTTTTGGATCATAAATGTAGTTTTACAGTCCGGTGACCCCAACTTCCTGGACCCGCCACTGGTGGTCATGCTAGATTTCTCAATTGATAAAGGATCATCTTTATATTATCTTGTCCATCTGAAGGTTTTTTGATAAAGTAGAATATGTTATTCTGTGAGTTAGGCAAACCTATCTACCAAACATTACGCATTTATCCAACACACCCTAAGTCTTTCTGACGTGTGCTTAATTTGCAATGAATGAAATACATCGGTAGCTACACAAAGTGTATGGAAATAAGAGCAGTGTTACTTTCCTTTCTTTCTGTAAGTCATGTAACAAATCTAATCTTGTACTTATTTTCCGGTTTGATTCTTGGTAATGCCAAAATGCTATGCATCATTCCTACCATTTTTTGGTAATATACTGATATTTTTCTGTAATAATTTTTTTTTGACGCGAAAATGTTAATGATTCATGTACCGTTGCTAATAAAATATGGACTGGTAATAAGCCAAAAGTATTGATTTTAGTGCTAATGTTTTCTTTGAGCACTATGAACATGGCGTGATATGTTTTTCCGTCAGAAAAAAAAAACCATGCTCCCTCTCCCTCAAGGAATGTTGGTAGCAGCAAATTATTCACTTGTCCTTCTCCGTGTATATGTCGTGACAAACAATGCAGGTCACATTAGTTTCTATTTTCCTGGATCAAAGTCAATATTCACAGGAGATACCTTGTTCAGTTTATCTTGTGGCAAGCTGTTTGAAGGAACTGCGCAGCAGGTCAATAACATTTACTCTTAAGCTTGTTTCGGTAGCCTTTTAGCCCTCCCTCCCCCCAGGGAAAAAAAAAACTCGTTCAAAAGTCAAAAAATATGTTGGTGGTCCCGTTATTTACTTATATTTTGTTCTGCAGATGTTCTCGTCACTGGGAAAGATAATGTCATTGCCGGATGATACTAGTATTTATTGTGGTCACGAGTATACACTGGTAATGTCACATGTTCCTTCACCCACCATTTGTCTTTCCTGTTTGATTCTGCATGTGAAATTCTTTATTTTTAGTATTTGTAATTGATAATTCTCCGGCTTATAAGCTTTTGGTTGATTTTGGTGTATTATTTTGGCAGAGTAATTCAAAGTTTGCCTTGTCTATCGAACCCGGAAACAGGGCATTGTTGACTTATGCTGCCCACATCACTCGTCTTCGCAACAAGGGCTTGGCAACGGTACATTTCTTGAATTATTGCCCAGCTCTACCTTCATTGATGAATATATCCATTTTTCTATCTAGTTTGTTTATTGGCAGTGTGATCTTGGTTTGAATAATAAGGAGAATTAATTGAAAGAAACTTGTTTATTTTCTTCATCCACCTATTTGAAATCCCATTGAGGCAATTGACCCAAAGTACAAGAACCATGTTTTTTTTTTTGTTTTTTTATTTTATATTTAATTCAACCTCATTTTTTTTAGCAAAAAGAATAAACTATAAACAAACAAAAAATGGTCAACCACTCGTCTCCCAACCCCGATACCCCCTGAATTTTCGTTTAAAAAACATTTCATAAATAACCCCAGGTCACAGTCCCCATGCCCACCACCTCTGCCCCACATATTCCTCGCCATCCCCCAAACTTATTCACTAGCCCCCAAACTACACATTAAAGATCCCAAACTAAAAATTACACACTTCCCCCAACTTTATCCACAAGAAAACTACACCTGAACCTAACATAGTTTAATAATCAGGATATTGATGTATGTTTCATTATTGCCATGACCCTTTTTGATGAATGAAACGTTGAAATAGAAGTTTTCATCAATTAGATGTGAAATATAATGGTTTTTCCTGTTAGAAATGCATTATTACCTCAATGAAAAAGGAACCACTCTATTTCGGGTGCTTGGCTGACCAAGCCTTTCGTTTTTTTTTTTTTTTGCCTTAGATTCCAACAACACTTGAAAGGGAGAAGGCGTGTAATCCGTTCCTTCGCACTTTTAGTGTGGAAATACGACGGTCATTAGGGATTCCTTCCACTGCAGATGATGCAAAAGCTTTAGGCGTCATTCGTGAAGCGAAAGACCAGTTTTAAAAGGGCCGGGCCAACTATTATTTCCTGGCGCCCTCAGATTACGGGACTGTTTGGTAATTTGGTACCCAACTAAAAATGTGGTTTCAAGCTCGTGTATAAAGTAGTAGGGTATAGGGGGGGGGGGGGGGGGGGGGGGGGGACTTGGCGGCTCACCCGGCTCTATTAGTGACTTATTTTCTCTCCTAACATGATTCCATTCTCCCCTACTCTTTAGTATGTCTACATTACACTACATGTAGTATGTCTACATCTGAATCTCGTTTGGGATTTTTTTTTATTTCACTGATCGATCGTTGTCCAATCTTCTTAAACCTTTTGGATTCTGCTTTTCCATTTGCATTCGGAGTATTTCTATGATATGGTAAAAATTTGCACACTTTTTTACTTTCTTAATGTTGCACTTTCTGAAAAAAAAAATGCTGTTCCACTAGTGTTCTCTCATATTATTCGACGGTGACCGGTTCATGCTCGTCACCCGGCGGGTTTGCGTGTCGTAGCGGTTTAAGGGTCGGCCTGGACCCGGTGCTCTGAAATCCGGTGGTTAACCCGGCTGGACCCCCCCCCCCCCCCCTCCTCTTGTATTTGTGATTTTTTTCCCAGGAATTAAATGTTTTACTTCCTCGTACAATAGAAAGAGGAAATGACACTTTACTTCCTCGTGGTTTAGCATATTAAGCACTTACCCTCTTATGATTATTAATATTTATGCCTTACCCCTGGTGGTTTAACATATAAAGCATTACTTCGTTCTCTATAATATTAAAATATATACTTTACTCCTGTAATTTAGCAAATAAAGTATTTACTATCTGTTATTATATATGTGCTTCTTTTGTTAGCAAATGCTTTGCAGAACACAAGGATAAAATATACTTCCTCCGTCTCAATTTGTTTGGGATTTATTTATTTTTTGGTTGTCCCAAAATAAGTCCATAACTCTAAATAGACTTACAGTTTTTGCCTTATTTGCATAAATTGCCTCAACTCGTTAATTGATGTATCCTTAAATGTTGTGAAAATAATTCAACATATAAATGGATAAAAAGGTAGATTAGTCAAGTTTTAAATAACCAGACAACTCATTAATTGATGTATTTTTAAATATTGTGATTTTCAAAATGTCCCAAATTTCTTCAAAAAAAAATTGTCTCACAAATTGAGACGGAGGGAGTATATTATTATGTTATAGGGAATAATTGTTTATATGCCAACCACAATGGGTAAAACATCTATTAATATACCATGGGAAGGTAAAGACTATTAAAAAAATAAAAAAAAATAAAAAAAGAAGGTAAAGACTATAAGAAAATGAGGACATAAAAATAGAGTCAAAACTAAATCGTTTTTGCTTCGACATGGAAATTAGACTCCAAACTAGACAGGTGATCTCAACGGGGTAAATAGTTTTATATATTAGGCATTATTAGTTATAAGGCCGTCGTTTGAGGCTTAATGATCATTTAGGACACTCTAACAACTTATTTAGTTATAAGGACAATCTAATTTATTTTCCAAAACCCTTCTCACCATCCCTCTTTCCTCGCCATTCTAATTTTGCCCTCACACCTGTTCCGCCATCGCTATTGTGTGTGTGTGTGTGGCATCAAAGCGGTGGTTACCTTCTCAGATCTTATCACCGAGTCTGGCATCAAAGCCCTACACAATTTTCTAGCTGGAAAATCATTTATTTCCAGAAATCAGCTTACGAAGGATGCTATTAAAGTATACGGTGCATTTTCTGATAAAGCTATTGTGTGTGTGTGTGTGTGTTTCCTATTGGTTTGATCGCTGTTAGAGAGAGTTAAGTTGTATAGATGAGCTTTGGATTGATATTAGTCAATTCTAAAAGAATGTGTCAGTGTTAATTCTTTTTCTTTACTGTTTTTGGTGATTAGAAGAAACCTTGCTCTGCTGGTTGGATTAATGAGGCATATGATTTTTTGTTGAATGAGTTCAAATAGTCAAAGTAAATCCATTATATTATACAATGTAATCTATGCTTTGCATTTTTTTTTTCCAAAATCTTTCTCCTTTTCTTTATCTGTTTTTTTAACCATATAAAAAAACCCGAACCTTATTTCATGTATTCTTTTGAGTTTTGACCAAGATACTCCATCCCAGCTTGTACAGTACATTTTTAAAAATAAAAGTAATGCCTTTTTCCACTGATTGTGAAGCTACTAAATACTACCTCCTCCCCCTCCCCCCCCCCTCCCCCCTCCCCCCCCACACACACACAATAAAAACAAAAACTAAGACATCTTACTTTTGATATGGTCATTGATGCCATGATTGCCGAGGCAGCCAGACTTGAGCGGTACGTGTTGATATTTTGACTCTTAAATAGGATTGTTTAAGGTTCTAACGAAATCGTTGTGGCGTTAAATGGCGTTTGATATGTTCATTCAATGGAGCTAATATTTCTATAAAAAAAAAAAAGATGATCCTTATTTACTTACGGTCTCCCCTGTATTTATATGCATTTTGACAAACAAGTGTAAGCTCAAGAACTACCGAATTAAGAAATATTTTTCTGATTTACATGCTACTTGATGAAGTGACATTGATGACTGATGCAGGGACATTGATGACTTATGCAGTGACATTACTGACTTATGCAGTGACATTGATGACTTATGCAGTGACATTGATGTCTGATACAAGGGCATTGCTGACTTATGCAGTGACATTGATGTCTGATGCAGGGACATTGATGTCTGATGCAGTGACATTGATGAATGATGCAGGGACATTAAGCTAAACAAGATCGTCAAATGATTCAAGATCATGTTAAAGAATTGAGGGATTCCACAATGAATCCAATTATCGGAGGGCACAAACAACGTGTGGCCATTACAAGAGTCATAGTGAAGAGTCTTTGTAGTTTCAAAGCAAACTTATACTTCTATCCATATTAAAAGCTCCACATTTGGAGAAATGCAAAACAAGAGCAAGTAGCCGATCGATGCAGTTGTTAGGTTTTATGCAAAGTGACATTGATGTACAAGAAAGTGACATTGATGACTTATGCAAATGACATTGATGTTTTACGCAAGGACATCGACGACTTACGCAAAGGACATTGATGTCCGATACGGTGACATTGATGACTTACGCAAAGTGACATTGATGTCGATGCAAGGACATTGATGACTTACGCAAATGACATGATGTCTGAAACAGTGACATTGATGACTGTATTTACAATTAGATAACTGACGCAATGATATTGATGTCACCGCATATACAACTTGATACACACATTTGATAATTTGTAAAGTAACTTTATTTCTTTGTTATCTTTAAATATTTGATTGATGTTGGTTTATTTGATTAATGTTGGTTTAAATTTTCGATAACTTTGTAAAATAACTGTATTTCTTTTTTTTTTTTTTTTGTTTAAAGGCATATTTTTACAACCAAAGGTATGCATGAATTGTTACAATAACACGTCACTGCATAAATCGTTACAATAACACGTCAGTGCATAATTCGATACAATAAGACACCACTGCATAGATCGCTACAATAAGAAGTCATTGCATAAATCGCTACAATGAGACGTCATTGCATAAATCGTTACAATGAGATGTCACTGATCAAGGTTGTCAATGGATCGCGGCGGTCAATACATCATGGTAGCCAATGAATCGCGGCGGTCAATGCATCGGGGTGGTTAATGGATCCCGGTGGCCATGCATCCGGGTAGGTGGTCAATGTATGACGGTGATCAATACGTCACGTCGGTTTCTATGAAGAAAAAAATTGATTTTATGAAATTTATTCGGAAAAATATCAAATTTGATTTTAGAATAAAGAAGACGAAAAAATATGAATTTTAGTGAAAAAATTATGATGATCCGAGTTTTAGATCAAAATACACGACTTTTAGAAATATGGTGAATTAAAAATAAAAAAACAAAAAAAAAACCACCCACACGTAACACGTTCAGTAATTTTTTTTTTTGTTTTTTTTTTTATTACTTTTAACGCTTTTTTTTTCCTCCTTCATTTTTATCCTTCTTCCTCTTTATCCACTTGAAATTAGAATGTCCTTATAACTAAATAAGTTTCCTTCTTAAAATTAGAATGTCCTTATAACTAAATAAGATTTCGGAGTGTCCTATTACCCCTAATAAGTTGAAAATCAGTCCTTTTAAATAATTGGATCTATATATTATAATACAATATGATGATTACCGTTATTGTATATATATTTATAAAAAATGATTATATTTACGCACACTAAATCAATCAAATAAACGTATTTGTGTGATATTTAATATATTGAATTTAGGAATAAGTAATACATGTATAGTAAATGTGTTAATATTTGAGTGAAGAGGCTAAAATCCATCTTTTAATACTAAACAAATAGATAGGACACACAATTTGAAATAGTTGTAAAAATGATAAAATAAAATTCATCGGACAAATATACCCTTAAGTCTTTAAAAAAAACACATGCATCATTTATCAGACTTGCGTCGTTCATTTTTTTTAACACGCTGCTTGGCTGTTTTTTTTTTTTTTAACAACCGTAACTTTTAGTTTATAACTCCAATCAACAAAATTCTTTCACCAAAATTCATTTTTTTCCTCTTATTTTGATATCTCATATGATACCATTTTCGACGTAATTTTTGAAATCCGGAAAAACAATTACATTACTCGGAGCATTTTTTTACAAACAACTGTAACTTTTGAGTTAGAACTCCGATCATCCAAATTCACTTTCATTCATCTTCACTTTCATTCTCTTCTTCTCAATTAATTTGTTTTTTTCCCTCTGATAAAACTTCTTCTGCTAGCTATATTGTGATATCCATTAAAGGCAATTGCTCACACAAAGAATGATCTCACTGCAAGTTCAGATTCAGAGGAATAAATTTCAACTTGATGAGAAATCAGATCGTATGCGTCGCCGTCGGTGAAGTTGCTTTCAGAGGTTTAATTTCTATCATGAGCGGTTATATAGAACAATATTTGACGGATAAGAAATTTAACCCGCTAAAGATCTAAATGTTATGTGTTTTCCGATCAAAAACGAAAAAGAAAAATCTCGATAATGATGCAGTAATCGCAAAACGGCGGAAGAGGGAGAGCTTATCGTACCCTTAATGTTGACCGCCGGCTGAGCCATCGTCTCCTAAGGTGTCAGGTTGTGTGTCTTGTCTATGTTAGGGAAAAACAAGCAGCGAATGAAGGAATGAAAACATGGGCATCATGGGTATTTTAGTCAAGTGAAATAAATTTTGTCCCGATTAAAGGGGATTTTCCTAATTTTTCCTTAATTTTTTTAATCCCTGGGGTGATGTGATTTGTGCTAGGAGTAGTAGCACCGATCGAGACACTCGATCTTTGCACAGCGGAAGCTTATGCGATTTACGATATGAGACACAACTAATTAATCCTACGAGAAGCTTGAAGATTTACCTTAACGGAGAGAGATGATAAAACCGACATGAGGAGAAGCCCACAATCTTCCGGATTGTATCTCCAAGCGACGACGTAGTGGACGTCGATCCTCGCCGTAGAACCTCCTCGAATATGCACAAGAAAAACCCTAGGTTTTTCTTCTTCTAATGACTAGAACGAGAAACTAATTTTTCTCTTCTTTTATTTGTGTTGTGGCGCCAATATCAAGTGTGTATTGTGTTGGGAGGAACTCTTTTATATAGGAAAATAACTAGTCAAGAGAGTTATCATTTTCACACCATAAAAACCTATTCCCACATGGAAAAGATATTTTTGCTACAAAATAAGAGATAATTATCAAAAAATCAATCTCTTAATTTTTCCATTAATTATCCAACAAATAGATAATTAATTAATTACACATGTGATATAATCTAGAAAAATTCTTTTCCTAATTTATCAACAATAATGGTGCCATTTACATCATCATTTTAATAGAAAATATCTTTTCTATTTTACATATTATTTACCAAATAAATAATATTGCATATTCATTAAATAGACCAACTATTTAATTTATTCTCGATGTTCCATAAAACGAGAAAACACTTGCGTGTTAGGAGCCAACCCGGGGACCATAGACCTATAACCAGTAGCTACAATAAATTGAATAAAATATTCAACGAACAGAATATTTCTACCCAACTCATTAATTCCGGAATTACGCCACCATAAATCCGAAACTGAACTCTATCGATTATAGATATAACTTATTCTCAAAACGCCGAGTCGAGTCGATAAGTGTCCATTGATATAACCATTACATATAAAAAAACCCTCCATAGACTATCCGTAATGAAGCAGGATTATTTCCGTAAACCTTCTTCAATACATATTATCCTTATTTACCATCAACCCACTAGTAATCAATTAGTTCATAACCAATACGAACTCGGCCGATCGATCAGTTTCAAGGATCAACAAATAAGGGGATTGTCTTTCTACTTCCCGTAGGAAGGAATGGATTCCATATCTGTGAGACACACACTTCTCACTCATTCCAGAATAGTACCAACGTGAACGTGATTCGGACCGCGCCTCTTAGCGATCCTTAACGAACACATCAAACCCTATCCTGAAACAAGCAGGAGTCTGTAATCACTTCAGGATTAAGGTTAATCCATATATGATATCTTGTGATTTAATAAGATTTCTCAATCACGGAATTATATGAGAAACTCAGATTAAATCGGTCCAGTCCTATATGGCTCTCATCATATATAAATGTCCCACTTAGACAACCAATGTCGACGTTCCGGATAAGACGGTCACACCATAAAGTGTTCTGGGCGCATTAATGGTGGTTTAATCAATAGACCCCATACTTTGATTAAGTTCACCACGGACTAACAGTTCAAGTGTATCACCACAAACTTAATCCTCATGTGTGTCACACACTAAGTTATATGGCTACATTTGATACGACTTAGGGTTTTCAGTAGTGTATTACTTACAAGCACGAAGCAAGTAATAAGATGAGAATAAATATGTCATTTATTAATCATAAAAACAATTACATAAATTGTCTTTCAGGTGCTACTTCCAACAATCTCCCACTTGCCCGTAAGGACAAGCAACAATTGTCTTTCGGGCACAATATATCTAACAATCTCCCACTTGCCCGTAAAGACAAGCAATGATTGTTTTTAGAGCACCACACCCTTATTCTATCTATCCACAACATTCTCCCACTTGCTCTAAAGCAGATGAGACATATCTCCCAATTTCATACCCGCCAAGCGCTTATCAGTGACATTAGATGCCACGCGACTTGGTAAACTGATCAGCTAGGTTGTCGTCTCAAGCTATCTTTTAGGACCGATACATCGCCTGTTTGCACGATCTGTCTGACCAGGTGGTACTCTCTCTCAATATGCTTTTGACCTCTTGTGATTGCGAAGATCCTTTGCACAAGCTACCTCTAAACTGTTTTAACAATAAAAGGGTATCGGCTTATCGAGACCTGGAATTATTTCCAGATCAGCAAGGAACTTTTCAAGCTATACTGCCTCTTTAGCTGCTCTGAAAGCTGCTATGTATTCGACTAACATAGTCAAATTGGCAATGCTGGATTGCTCCAGACTGTAGCTCCATCACAATGAGTAAACATTGAGTCTGAGATCGATTCACGATCATCCTTAATCCAACAAAAATCAGAATCAGTGTAGTCAACGACACTCAGGTTCGCACCCGAATGCACATGCATATGATTCCTCGTTCTCTAAAGATACTTGAGGATGCACTAAGCTGCTTTCAACGTCCGAATCCAAGACTCAACTTTTATTGACTTTTAATAACCTGACTTTCTCTATCCAAAAGAGAATTTATCCCATTTTCTCTATATCCGAAGATTGAGAGAATTATTCCGTGAGGGGTTGGGTAGGAAACCTCTCGTTGAATATTGCATGCACAGAAATGCATTATCATCTTAACCAATAAGATGCATGGGATATTGCCAACAACTTGTTCTCATGAATTTGACCGAATCAAATTCTAAGAATATCGTCCACTTCTCTGACTCAAAGAAGCTTTGGCTCGTCAGTTTCTAACTTCAGATAACACACTCATGTTGTTTCCAATTGTTGCAGTGTTATCTTTTATTAACATTAATGTCTACTATTTTACCAATATTGATTCTCCAGTCTACAAAAGACTCATCAATATTCTGGTAAAGCCCACACATTCCAAAACATGTGACTTTTAATGACCTAGAGGTCTGCTTTAATCCATCAATGGATATAAGCACGGGCAGTCAATATGCCATTGGCTTTAAGGTAAAACCCTTATGTTCCGAATGAATCTAAGCTCCATTGTACGGCAAGAAAGTTTTAGGGCATCACCCCTGTTAATCTTTCTGCTTTCCGTAGAGTCAAGCAAGGCTGAGTCGTGAGAAAGTTTCAAGGCATCACCCATGTTTAACTGTCTACTTCTCAGGGAGTTACCCTCAAAACCACTTGGCTTTGCTTAGAAAGATAAACTTTCTCATTCATTCAACTCTTTTCCATGTAGATCCAATTTCTCCCTCTGGACCTGAGACACTCAGGTGGTTTTACAAGAGTGTGAACAGAACTGGAGTACCAAAACTCCATTTGCAGGTTTATGGCTTTAAACCATCCTCTATCTATCAGAATCCTATACAGTCCTTCCAGAGGACCCTAGGTTATCAATCACCCCCAGCAGGTTGTAAAGTCTACATAATCACAGTGGGTCAATGGTTAAACCATACTCCCACTGCATTTGGGTGGATTGACATTCTGATCTAGTTCAGTAGTATTTATCCATGTAATCCCCAACAACCAATGTTGGATGTGGTCTGATTAAACCAGATAGTAACTCCTTGAGTAACTGTACTTCAAGGTATAAGGTTGTTATTTATACATTCTTCAAGAAAGGCTGTGACAGTGTAACCGTCACGATCCGATCTCAAGAATTTTATAACCAACCTTTACTCATTGCACTAAGATATTTCACGAACAATCACCATCCGAACGTGTATGCAAAATCTCCAGTCCTACCTTCAAGCTCTAGTGCTAAATGCCTATATTTGCGGAAGTGGAGTAAATGTTATTCACTCTTTATCCACAAATTCATAAGCATCTTCTAGGTAGACTTCTTGGTATAATGTAAACCGTTATTTTGCAATCAATATCTTAATTGAGTTAAGCAGTGTATTGTAGCATATCAATAACTATACAAGACAGTCTATGGTTAATCCTTTTAGTGAAATCATTTCACTCGGAGGTAGGGCAAGCATCGGTGAAAAACCATGCCATAGCTTATATCTGAGCATGAATACTCGTTTCTCTGGTAATATCAGAGATTCCTCCAAATATTTTGATAAACTTATCGGCGTTTCGAGTAGTCGTCAGACAAAATGTCTATTACTCAAAAAGCTCCCACTAGCTTGTATCCTTCATAAGACCCCGAAGGTCAATATGAACAAGCTATGATACTTCTTTAGCTCTATTAACCTTTCCTAATTGAAAGTTTACTTAGTCATTTTTCCTTGGAGATAGTGTTCTTGGACTGGGAGATAGGAATCACCCTTAGCTAGTCTTCAGATCTTATCTCTAGGATATATGTACTAATTAATAGATGCTGAAGAATCGTTTATCTAAATACGGAAACCATTTGTTTATGATTTCTTACATATACCTTTTCAGCATTACTTAGTGGTTCTGACTTTATCGGACAAAAGTCTGAGTCTCAAAATCGTATACAAATGTCATATTCACTTTCTTTAGGGCAACTATATTATCGATGTGAAAGTGAATCTATTTGTTCCAACGAATCTGAAAAAATAGAAATTATATTTCTGCGATATTCAAGGATTAAAATCCGAAATTTGTTTCCTTATATCACTCCCACTATCTTAGTTGAATTAACTACCCGTTGTTTACTCTTCATCATGAATGCCCAGCTACCTTGTTCTTGCAAAAGAACTTTAGCTCCCGAGTCAAATTACTCGGTTAAGAAAGTCTCTAAGGATTCATAGGTTAGTGATCCGAAATCACTTTCCTTATCCTATACTTTCTTTTATTAATATTTCGGTTTAGCCTTTAACTTATTTAGTTTAGATGACTTGTACTTGTAGACATTCTTTCCCATTCTTGGATTTCTTTAAGGAAATAGCCGCGAACTAGCAGTTCATTTGAGTAGATACCAAATCATTCTCGTCATCTTTGAACTAATTTTAATTTGTCTCCCATTCAACATGAGTGACATCAGTGACATACTTATCAATGTCACTTAAGTTTGTAGGCTCAAGAGGAACATCCTCTTCCGAAAAATTAATTTGCATTCTCGATTATTGAGTTCAACGTTCTTGTTACTTTTCCACTTTTACGAAATCATTATCAGTCAATATATTATGTTTAGCAGTTTAGATACCATGAGATAATATGCAGTTGAAGAAAATAAATCATGACAGAAATATAAATCAAATCATACACCAATGATTTTAGGAATAATAAACGTGATGTCATGCATGCAGTTTATCCTACCATTCCAAGGATTTAATCTCACACCTACAGTGCCGCCTCAGGGTAGGTCAAAGAGGTGACGATTAAATTGAGACAATCTCTCTCAACAACTAACTGAGAATCGGACATCTCTATTTAATTGCTGATTACCTTCCTTTTTATGCCAAGATATTTCCTAAAATATCCTTTAGAGTGTTACCTACTATTTCAGATCTCAAAGTACGCCCCAAGTATGCCGCCTCAGGGTCGGTCAGTGACTCGACGAGTACCCAAAATCCTATCCTTTCGGAGACCAAGCCTTGTATTTTGATAGCGGTGAAAGCCACCCTCAAGGGGCCGAAATCAAAGCGGCACGAGACGTCACTATTCTCTCACGTGCTTGTGTCAACAGTAGAGGCCGAGGGGTCGGTTGTCACCTTCCCCGCTCCCACTCGTTATTTTGAAAATTAGGTAGTCTTATTAGGATTTTCAGAATTTCTTAATCATCCGAAAAACAATAAATCATGAATATTTAAATTAATCCTCCCACTAGTTCATCGGTTCCAAATACCTTCTAACTAGTGTCACCTATTCACGACTTTCCAATTTCTCGGATTTTTAAATTTTTTGTGTAGTCATTACACAATTAAAATTCACCAAGAATTTTATAATCCTAATCCATTAGGACTTCATGATTTTTCTTATAATTCAAAAACAATAAATCATAAAATTTAAAGCTCCCACTAGTTTATCGGTTCCAAATACCGTCTAACTAGTGACACTATTCACGATTTTCCAATTTCCGAATATTTAGAAATTTCTTGTGTAGACACTACACAATTAAAATTCACCAAAGAATTTTAAAAAAAAGTCCTAATTTTGTCATGATAAAAATTTAGGATTCTAGAATTTTTCGAATAAATCGAAAAACAATAAATCAAGAAAAGCAACCATCAACTTATCGGTTCCAAATACCGTCTAGTTGGTGTCCAATTTTTCATGATTTTCCAATTTTTGATTATCAAAATTCTAATTTATTTAGAATTTTATCTCAATAATTTGAAAAACAATAAATCTTGAAAACAATCACCAACTTATCGGTATTAAACCCTGGAGCTGAGCTTTGACCGAGTTCACCGAATGGTGTCGGGATTGGCTAAGCCAACCCGTCCTCTTCGTTGGTTCATGTACGACTGTTGGATGAATCGGGCTAAGGTTGCCCCATTGAGCCTCAGCTCGCCGGATAGCTTGACCTTGCCGGACCCCCGACGCTAACGTCGCACTTGACGGACAAGTCGAGTCGAGCCGAAGCCGTGTTGACCGCCCGAACCAATTTTCGAACCTTTTGCTTAGTTGGTGTCCAACTTTTCCGGATTTTCCAATTTTCCAATTATTAAAATTCTTTTATGTAGACACTACATAATCAAAAACCACGAATGATTTTTAGATCCCAAAATTAAATTTACCGAGTAAATTTTGTTTTATCATGTGAATTTTATGTCCCGATAAAATTCCGTTCGTTTTAATTAATTTAATTAATTACCTAAATTAATCTAAATTAATTACGTCTCATACATGCCTAATTAATATCACGATTAATTATCTATATGTATGCATATGATAGGAGTGGAATTCATGAATATGATGCATGTCAAGGCATGGTTATTTCACATAAATTATCAAACATGAAAATAAATGCGTAAAAGTAAACCACTGAGATGGACCTTTGGTACCCCGTATCTAACCTATTTAAACTAGGAAAAAAAATAAAAATTTATATAGCAAGTCTTCGTCCAGCATCTTTAAAAAAAAGTTTGATACTTTTTTTTTTCTTTTCTTGCTTCTCTCGTACATTGCCGCCGCCTTTTTTTTTCTTTTCGTATGAACAGTGCCTCGTCGCATGAACAGTGCCTGGAGCACAATATTGTTGCAGCGCCCCTTTTTCTTTCCATTGAAGATTTCTTATGGCCGACGGATCCGACGAAATAAAACTACTACTATGAAATTTAAATTGCAAAAATAAATTACATAAATTGCAAAATAAATTACATATATCCTATACTCGTATAATTCTAATTATACGAGCTTACAATAGATCTAACGGTAAACAAGTACCAACCCCAGTCCATCTCGTCAACCACAACATTCAATCACATAAATAAAAATAAAAGATGCAATCTTATATGCAATTCCACTCCTAAATTAATTAATCATGCACTCGATATCGTAAAAATTTAACTTGGCTCTGCTACCACATGCTATGAGTAGTAGCACCGATCGAGACACTCGATCTTTGCACGCGGAAGCTTATGCGATTTACGATATGAGACACAACTAATTAATCCTACGAGAAGCTTGAAGATTTACCTAAACGGAGAGGATAGTAAAACCGAGAAGGGAGAAGCCGTGATCTTCCGGATTGTATCTCCAAGCGACGACCGGTGGACGTCGATCCTCGCCGTGAACCTCCTCGAATATGCACCAGAAAAACCCTAGGTTTTTATTCTTCTAATGACTAGAACGAGAAATTAATTTTTCTCTTCTTTTATTTGTGTTGTGGCGCCAATATCAAGTGTGTATTGTGTTGGGAGGAACTCTCTTTATATAGGAAAATAACTAGTCAAGAGAGTTATCATTTTCACACCACAAAAACCTATTCCCACAAGGAAAAGATATTTTTGCTACAAAATAAGAGATAATTCTCAAAAAAATCAATCTCTTAATTTTTCCATTAATTATCCAACAAATAGATAATTAATTAATTACACATGTGACATAATCTAGAAAAATTTCTTTTCCTAATTTATCAACAATAATGGCGCCATTTACATCATCATTTTAATAGAAAATGTCTTTTCTATTTTACATATTATTTACCAAATAAATAATATTGCATATTCATTAAATAGACCAACTATTTAATTTATTCTCGAGGTTGCATAAAACGAGAAAACACTTGCGTGTTAGGAGCCAACCCGGGGACCATGGACCTATAACCAGTAGCTACAATAAATTGAATAAAATATTCATCGAACAGAATATTTCTACTCAACTCATTAATTCCGGAATTACGCCACCATAAATCCGAAATTGAACTCTATCGATTATAGATATAACTTATTCTCAAAACGCCGAGTCGAGTCGATAAGTGTCCATTGATATAACCATTACATATAAACTAACCCTCCATAGACTATCCGTAATGAAGTAGGATTATTTCCGTAAACCTTCTTCAATACATCTTATCCTTATTTACCATCAACCCACTAGTGATCAATTAGTTCATAACCAATACGAACTCGGCCAATCGATCAGTTTCTAGGATCAACAAATAAGGGGATTGTCTTTCTACTTCCCGCAGGAAGGAATGGATTCCATATCTGTGGACACACACTTCTCACTCATTTCAAGAATAGTGCCAACGTGAAAGTGATTCGGACCGCGCTCTTAGCGATCCTTAACGAACACATCAAACCCTATCCTGAAACAAGCAGGAGTCTGTAATCACTTCAGGATTAAAGTTAATCCATATATGATCATCTTGTGATTTAATAAGATTTCTCAATCACGGAATTATACGAGAAACTCAGATTAAATTGGTCCAGTCCTATATGACTCTCATCATATATAAATGCCCCACTTAGACAACCAATGTCGACGGTCCGGATAAGACGGTCACACCATAAAGTGTTATGGGCGCATTAATGGTGGTTTAATCAATAGACCCCATACTTTGATTAAGTTCACCACGGACTAACAGTTCAAGTGTATAACCACAAAATTAATCCTCATGTGTGTCACACACTAAGTTATATGGCTACATTTGATACGACTTAGGGTTTTCATTAGTGTCCGTATTACTTACAAGCACGAATCAAGTAATAAGATGAGAATAAATATGTCATTTATTAATCATAAAAACAATTACATAAATTGTCTTTCGGGCGCTACTTCCAACAATTTAAACTTAGGACCTTTTAGTCCCGAAGTCTCAGAGGATGTGTTAATGATGTATTATATGGGAGAATAATATATATACTATATAGAATATGTAGAATGTATATATATATATATATATATATATATATATATATATATATATATATATATATATATAACATTAAGCCATGTGTCATTCTTTTTTTGGGAAAAGTTTGACATTTAAGTAAACCCCAAAAAAAAACATAACAAAAAAAAAACATGAGGGGGGTTTGGGGGGAGGGGGAGGTTTCCAACTGTTACTTCAAATTTTTCACACATCTATAGATTAATTCCTCCAAAACACCACTATTTTCACACATTCCTCTATCTTCATTCTCACTTTTTTGATTTTTGAGAAGTCATTCTCATTCGTGTAAAAAATTAAAATTCACTTTACATTGATAACTCCACCATTAACATGAAAGCAGAACCAGAAAAATAATTATAACTCAAAATAACTTTCTGAAAACCTCACTGTCAACACATACTGCCCAGAAACTAAGACCGGTGATCAGTCAGGGAGCTTTCTTGAGAGAAGGCTAGGGACAGCGGCCCAGGCTTTAGCTCCAGACTTGGTTTCTAGTCCTACAATTACCCGACATTAACCCTAACACATAGAATGTCCAATTTCGTGCTGCTTAATTATTAAAATAGAACTAAAACAACTTAAAACAAATTCTTTAAAACAAGTATGGAACCTTTCGATAAGATAAACTCATTACCTTGTGTAATGAAAATGAAGTCGAACGATGAACAAACTACGGTCAACCTTCACATTCTTGTGAATCTATGAATAAACGGAAAATCCTAATATAAATACTACGAATTCAAATTTAAGATGATTAGAACTGTGAATTAAACGAGTGTTTACGATATTTACCATCTTGAATCGAACCAACAAGCAAAACTGCTCTAGAATCTGAAACGGCTTTGAAATCAGCACCATGATCTACATAAACTCATAAAACTCAGGAAAACTACTCTAGACGCTAACACCCGGGCGCTTTCCCGAGAGCTCTTGCGGGACAGTGGCTCAAGCAACAATGAAAAACACATAAATATGTATTTTCGGGAGTCTAGGGTTATCTGATGTCCTTTTATAGCATTTTTACTACATAGGTTGGTTTCCAAAGTCTTCAGTGAAAAGAAAACTTAAAATATAGGAAAAGGGAATTGATATCTGAATGGACCGAACTAGCTTTACAAATATGTGAGGGATTTTACACAACTAACAACAAATATATGGATTATTTTACGATATAAAACTTATATATTTTAAATTATTTTTAAACCAATTAACATATTCATTTTCATTATTAAAAAATATTACGTCACAAATGAATACTATGATTCATATTTATTTTTATATTAACAAAAACATGGGGATTCAAAAAAAAAAAAATTAACATGATATATTTAAGGTGTTTTTGGGGTATTAATATTGATGGAGGTAAAATCAACTCCAGCCACGTGTCATCTCGTGAGTGGCTAAGTAATAAATGGGGAAAGAGAAAATGAACAATTAAGGGCGAGGAGCCTTAATTAATACTCAATTGAAAGACCTTTTATCCCAAGGAGGGAGGTTGGTCTAAGCTCTTCCTAGTCCATCGCAGGTCGGTCAGGACGCAACGAGGTCGGGACATCGCAGCTCAAACCGCAGCGCCGTCGAAAGCTCTCCATAGTTCGGATAGAGCTAACCTTGGTTTTATCCACGTGGGTAATACGGAAAGAATCCTCCCTCATTACAACTCTGATCATATCATTCAAACTGCCGTAATTACCTCTTAAAATCACGGAGATTAATGCGTACAAATCCACAGCGGTTATAAGTGAGAGTCCTTGAAGGACACGGCACAACTATAACCTAGAGCACAATTGTTCCCTATATAAACGTTACTAAGAACTACGACAGACTTTATTCCTGACATTATACAGGATACGTAGGCAATTTGAGATTCATCAGTCTCAAACGCAGTCTAAACACCCTAAAATCCTTCCCCGTTTCATACTTATTTTAGGTTTTTGGGATCTTGAACATTATCTCTAGATTAAATTGGTTCGGATTTACACCCGACGGTTCCCAACACCATCAAATTGGCGCTAGAAGGAGGGCTCCTATCGACAATTAGTTTAAGATCCACAGTTTAATCATGCTGCCAAAGTATCAATTGAAAGCCAACAAAAATTTGGCAGAGACCGCCCAATTGTGTGGTCAACATGAAGCAAAAAAGGTCAAAGATAATACCCCTACCAATCATAAAAAAACACAAGAAATGCGTTGAACTGTTAATATATTTTACTTAATTACATATAATAAACATTAATTAAATATAATAATATATATATCATTTTAATCAAAATATACATTAATTGTTAAATTTTTTCAAATCTTAACAATATTTACAATAAAAATTATTTGTTCCAACAACAACTTAGATGTAAAAATATTGGATTATTTAATGTGATTCAAAGAATTAACTACACTTTTCTTAATCTGTGTGAAAATTCAAACAGGACAAATAAAATGAGACGGAGGGAGTACTACTGTCAATCTTAAAGGTTTTTATTATTTGTTAGATTAAAGGTAATATTAATTGAACTGTTATTCAAACCCTGAGTTGAATCGTGAGAAGTTGTACCAAACTGTTGACCCGATGGTATATTGGCGGTTCCATGTTATTTTAATGGACGTACCATCCCAACCCGTGACCTGTCTCGAACCATCACAAACAGTTGACCCGATAGTATACCGGCACTTTATGAGACGGATGAACAATGATTCAACCACTGAACCGCCGGTTCAAGTGGCCGAACCGGACAGTTATAAACACCTCAAGATACAGATACGTATGCAAAGGAAGGCTGTCGGTGGAGGCAAATTGCTTAGTGGGTCAGCTCCCCACTTATTAATTTAGCTTCATTTAAT
Source organism: Gentiana straminea (assembly GCA_036785695.1). Taxonomy (NCBI): domain Eukaryota; kingdom Viridiplantae; phylum Streptophyta; class Magnoliopsida; order Gentianales; family Gentianaceae; genus Gentiana; species Gentiana straminea. Next base: position 1,796,333 of record JAVUPR010000453.1, read on the forward strand.
TTATTGCTTTGCTTGATTCCAAATCCAGCCTGTGCAACATTAAATCTCAACCGTCTACATTTTACCTACCAAACGATCTCGATCATCCGCTCTCTTTCTCTCATTTGACAACAACGCTTTATCTGACACTTCCTTTTCTAACAACAACGAAGAAGAAGAAGAAGAGAAACTCAACACAAATAAATCCTTCAAGAACAACGCCTCCTTTTCCTCAAATAGAAAATATTTACATATATAATTCTTTTTCTTCCCTACAATGCCAACCAAAGTGTTTATATTGGCACTGTTGGTGGTGATTATTGGTGTTGTGGTGGCGGATGAGTCATCCACTCCGGCGAAAGTGTTGAAAGTTGTAAAAGGAAAGAAATATTGCGACAAAGGATGGGAGTGCATAGGGCCATCTATTTACTGTTGTAATCTCACCATTTCTGATTTCTTTCAGATTTACCAGTTTGAGGATCTTTTCGCCCAGCGTAATACTCCTGTAGCTCATGCTGTTGGCTTTTGGGATTACCACTCTTTCATCACTGCTGCTGCTGTTTATGAGCCCCTTGGATTTGGTACTACTGGCAATAGGACCACCCAAATGCTCGAGATTGCTGCTTTTCTTGCCCATGTCGGCAGCAAGACTTCTTGTCAGTACCCATTTCTCCTTCTTCTTCTTATTACTATTATTTATGTACGTTATTCACTTCATTGTCCTATATGCAAAAGGGATGTTTCCAATTTCTTTCAAGTGGAATTGTTGCTGGGAAATCTCTTTTTTTGGGGTGGAAATGCGAGGGAGGGTAATGTTACCAGCAATTTTTGTTGTTATGTGCATCTTTCCCATCTGGATCTAGATCTGGATCTAGATTTGAAAATTGTATGGAAGGTTGACCTGGGATGTAACACTGAATAATCTTAACTAGTAGCAGTATATGGTAGCTAGCCTCAGCTGCTTTTGAATTTATGATGCCAGAGGATATGCTCACTCGGTTCTTGGCGGTGGTGCAGGTTCAGAACACATTGGCACACATAAGGGCTTTCTCTTGCCTTTCTTTTGTAGTTGAGAACTAATCAGATCCACTCGACTCGTAGGATAGATCAAATTGTAAATTTGTGTTATGAACGACCAACATAGTTATCAAACTAAGTTTAATATGTATAGTATTGGATTTGGACATTGGCATTGTGTACATGGGCTGACGTAGGATCTCGGATAAGGGGGGCAATAATTTTTTTAAAGGCAATTAAAAAATTTAAGGGGGGGCAAACTATATGCATACTACAATTTTTAGTGTATTTTTTCGGAGTCCGCCAATAATTGTGTTAGACGGACAGGTGCCCATATCTCTTACCTTCAACATTCTCTTGCTCGCTTGTATTTCATGAACAAAATCTAGGGTAGTTTTTTTTGTTGGAGGGTGGGGTGGGGTGTGGTGTAGGTGGGGGATTGGGAGGTTGAATCTTTATCGTTTATTATATTTTTGCTTATATGCAGCCTTGCTGACATCCATCATCTCATCTGACATCGATGACTTTGTTGATTTTCTGATGTCCGATTGTTTGTCTTAAAAAATCAAGAAAATAAAAGGCCCGTCTTGCTAGGATTTTCAATGCCTTTGATGCTATGGTTGTGTTGTATCCAAATTTATGATGGTGATGTTTATGGCCCATGCAGGTGGGTACGGAGTGGCCACCGGTGGACCCTTGGCATGGGGTCTTTGTTACAACAAGGAACTGAGTCCTAGTCAATCTTACTGTGATGATTACTACAAGTTAACGTACCCATGCGCTCCAGGAGCAGATTACTACGGCCGTGGTGCGATACCGATATACTGGTTAGTTTTTTCGCTTTCTGTTTTGCCTTTAAGGTTGAAGACTTTTGGAAGTAAACGACCATAGAGACAGGCATATGTAGACTATGAGGATGAGAATGTATACTTCTCCTTTTGCACGAGTGCATTTACCTTTTCTTCTATATTTTGTCTGGAAATTAGAAATGGATACGTTGTTCATTGAAGTGCGTGTTTTCTAGTAGGAAACAAGTTAGATTTTAACAAGTGTTTTCATGTATCGCATAGCCAAGTGTTTTTTGCTGACCGTAAAAGTTGTTAGATTTTAGGATACATGTCAAAGCCTTGAAGGTGGACATTGGCTATTGTTTAGGTAGTCTGAACTTTGGTGCCATTGGTTTTGTCTCAGGAACTACAATTATGGGCAAATGGGTCTAGCCCTCCACCAGGATCTGTTGAACCATCCCGAATATTTGGAGCAAAATGCGACATTGGCTTTTCAGACTGCAATATATTCTTGGATGACGCCAAAGAAAAAGGGACAGCCTTCTTGTCATGATGCTTTTCTTGGAAAATGGAAGCCAACAAAAAACGATACAGCCTCGAACAGGTTTCCGGGTTTTGGTACCACCATGAATATCTTGTATGGGGACAGTGTATGTGGTCAAGGCGATGTGGATTCCATGAACAACATCATCTCCCATTATCTTTACTATCTTGACCGCATGGGTGTTGGTCGTGAGTTAGCAGGGACCCATGATGTTCTCACTTGTGCTGAACAGAAACCATTCAATCCATCCGCACCGGCTTCATCTTCTTCATCATAAATATTGGAAGTAGCATTCGTTTATATGATCCTGTAAGTGTTGTGATCGTCCCATTACATTATTTGTGGAGAACAATATACAATAAAAAGTCTCTTTTGTTTCTGTGAGGAATGAATATATAAGTGTACTTCCCTGTATCTGTATCTGTATCTGTATTTCCTTTCAGTGTCGTTGTTGGTGCTGGTTCGGTTTGTAATATATTAAGTATAATTTTTGGCAAAGGTTTGTGATTTGTATGTTCAATTTTCATGTTACTGTTTCGATTCTATGTAGTCTTTTCTGCAGTAATTATTCAACTGGACAAAAAGGGTAAAATCCGTTTTCTCCGCAGCCAGACCTGACAAAAAGGGTAAAATTGATTTTCTCTACAGCCAAGACAAAATAGTGGCTGCATTCTCGCTGTTCTTGTGAAACCTCGTATCTTTGTAATGGATATAAAAGTCTTTTTATGATGTCACAGAACAACAAGGAGAAATACAAAAACAAAATAACAGAGGAATTATCTGGCAAAGGGAAGAGACGAAATGCAGGGAAAGATTAGACAAAAATGCAGAGAAAGAAGAAGTGGAAATTGGGGGGTAAGGATAGATTTCATTAATTTCATACATAGCTCCAAAATTACGGCAAATTCCTATCTTATACTGCTAATGTCCCAGCATAACAAACCGGTCACACTTGCACACAACGCACCCTTCGCCAGCAGCTTTTGCCTCACTGTCTCCTGTGCATGAGCCTGCTGGATCCGGTCATTTCGCCTCTTCACTGCGTCAACCATCGTATCTACACAAGAAGCCCGAATCAGTACAATAAATAGAACAATATAGCAGGCAGGGTAGAATTTGAAAATGCAGAAGTAAAATAAAGCAGCGACGGAAAGCTACTGGGAGCCCGTTTGGATCGATCTCCGCCACAAACTTCACATTGAGAGGGCATACACTTCCCGAAGTGGCACTCTCCATACCAGTCCACATCGGTAATCGTGCTCGATCAGGACTAAGGGCCCCGAGATAGCGTGTACCGATAATACATGTCAATAAGGGCCCTCCAACAGATATTCATCGTCTGAGTAGCCCCGTCCCAGCCTAGGATCGCCAAAAGAGAATCGACAAATGGCTCCTTGTCATCTTGGATCGCATGAGCGGCCATAGGTGACTACTTCTCCGACCTCGATCCGAATCTCGGGAACGGCCAGCCAACAAGAGACTCCACTTTCATGCATCGCTGGCTCCATTGATGGACTTTGTCCAGAAGATTGAAAAATAGCCGAGGACTCTTGACCTGCAACGATATCTGCCCTGGCACACTGGTCTTACAGAAACTATAAAACCTCTGGAGAACGGCTATTGACGGCTCTTGCCTCATTATTCAACATAACACTATAAAAGCGGCGATCACCCTCACTGCCCCTTATGTAAAGTCACACGGGAGGGCCTCCATCTCATTCATTATCTCAACAAAGAAAGGGTCGAATGACAGACGCTAGCCCGCGTAAAAGTGGTCAAAGTGGAAGACCAAGACATCTTTCCTCTGGCGGGTACAACATCGATCATTCTCTTTACCATCGAAGTTGGAAAACCTATAGACCTCAAGAATGTTCTGATCGCCTTCCAATTGATCCTCTTGTCTAGAGCCTCCTGCATGGCACATTCCGCCGTCACCCAGGGCTGTCAGGTTTCGGGGTTTTCTTCTTTTTCTTCTTGTCACCGACTTCAGCAGTTCGGCCCAGAGACCTCTTTCGACGTCTAGGCTCCGCAGGCAAACACCTGAGCATCTCGTCACCACTAAGAAAGCCCTCGTTATCAGAACCCTCCTCCACATCAACAACGCCATCGCCATCGGAGCCATTTACGCTGACCTCCTCATCCTTTAAAGCATAATCGTACACCTCACGATCACTATCAGAATGGGATCGGTCGGACATCCTGGAAAACAAAAAAGGTGAGGTGGAGAGTTAGTCACCTTGACGATACAAGTCGAGCCGAGCTTGTCCGCCCACCTCGACACCTCCCCCCTCCGATTTTCAGACTCAACGAAAAGAAAACCTAACATAAGGGTGAAATCAATAAGAACATTCATACAGAACAAGCATGGAGGAATAAGCACGGAAAATCTCAGTTATCATGTTTTTCTACTCAGAAACTTGAAGGAAATGCAAGAAAGGAAGCCTGAAAGGTTGAAAATGAGAGAAAACAGTGAAAATTAAGAAGATCTAAAGACCTTATCTGAAAAGTTTGTAGAAAACGGTGCCAGAAACTGGGAAATCGTGCAGGAATCTTCAAACACCCGTCAGAAAACTCAAACTCTCTCTGGAAACCTCAATAAACAGCCGGAAATGCCTTCACCCACTCGCCAGCAAAACTTTTGCTATAGAAACTCAGAAAAGCAAAAGTGTTGAAGTGTTGGGGTTAACCCTGTAAGTAAATCAATCGAGTAGCGCAGCGGAATTTCAAAAATTGATTTCCCAATCCAGGATCGACTTTGTTTTAACAATAAACATATAAGAGAAAGGACGGTAATATCACCTTGGTTGTCTAAAAGATCGACGCTTTGATCGTCCAGTAGAAGTAGATGTGCACGAGCCGTCCACGTGTCCGGCCTCTACCAGTAATCCACACGAGCACCTCGCCGGAATCCCGCCAAGGATTGCTACTAGAAAAACTCGACTGTTAGGTCGACCTTTTCTCTCTTTATAATCTCGCTCTAAGATGCTCTCTTATTTTCACAAGAACAATTAATTCTTGGAATTATGATGTACAAAAAGAGCTAGTCATTCCCTCCTTTATATAGAGTATGGGTCGCCCCTTTATTGTTCCAATCTGATTGGGAGAAGCTTTTTAGTAGATTGGGGAGAGAGCAAACATTTTCCTAATAAAATAAAGAAAATCCATTTGATTGATTTATCTCTTTTATTTAATATCTTATATTAAATAAATCTAAGATATTGTCAATATCTTATATTGAATATCTTTATCTTATTACCATAAATCTATTTTTCCATAAATCAATTAATATCCAATATTAATAATATGGTAATCTTATTAATTAAATTGCACAATCCAAGTGTATCATAACACTTAAATCTGCGCCTCTTATAGCCATATATTGACACCCGAAATATTCTTTAATTAATATAACTCTATGATTAATTAATTTACAAAATACATGTATATATATATATATATATATATATATATATATATATATATATATATATATATATATATATATATTCAAAATTATGTGTATCATAATACACATATTTAATTAATCAACATAATTAATATCTTGTATTATATTTACTCATAATAAATAAATACCGCCATATTAATTTACCACTATAACCTTTATAGTATGAGATAAATTCTTTCCTTATTTGGTTATCAACTATAACCACATTTAAATCCGACTTGATGTTCATATGTGTGTGACCCGATAGGCTTTCGAATATGTTGGCCGTAGACATAAGGCGCAATTACGAAAAAAGCCTTCACCTTTAACGATCACGGATAGCGTCTAGCAACACGTCCATGACCCCCGATCATCGGAAGAGTCAAAACGCAATGACTACTACCTTTCATGTGCTCGGTTAGCGTGTAAATAGAATCCCATCGATGTAGTAATATCCATACGATCGTATCTTGATCGTATCCCATAATATGGATATCAAGCTCTCTCGGAATAACTCATTTACTCTCACTTTGCAAAGATTCATGAGAAGTAGACATCCCTTATGGGAAGGCCCTTTCGGATATTCACTCCTACTTATAAGGTACGCGATTCCCGGACAACCAAACATGTATACTCCACATGCTTCAATATCACGCCCAATCACTACCGCATGATCGCCCCATGGCTAAGGGAAACCTCAATAGTGTCAAAGCATGACAATCCACACCGTGATGCCATGTAGACTCCGGTCCTAAGGATAATACACAACCGTCACATAGTGTGACACTTAACAGTGTAAGTGGGCCAGTCTAGCGTACGGATTCTCTAATACACGTCCACGTACAGTCCAAGTGTCTATACACTTCGATAGACGAGATCTATCCCCACCCTTAAAGATAAAAGACATCTATTACGTGCTAGTCTGTTCATACTATCAATGCCCTGTTCAACAGTACATTAGCCTAGAGACATTTAAGTATCAAACTTATTAAAGTGATTAGAGATCTCATCAACATAATCGCCTATCATGGTTTCTCTATCACAGTTTAATACTAAGGACGTTATCATATAATATAACAATTCATAATTAGTTCTTTAAAAGAACAAATATATAACAACAGAAAAGCCATTTATTATATATGTATAATTATAAAGAAAAAGTAGAATGATCCGACCTGGTCGAATCAGGTCCAACCCGATCCGATTTAGGACACTATTTCAACAAACCCCTTTATATATTAAAGTGAGTAAACAGAATTCCATACTCGATTTCATAGATACATATAGAATTCTGCGGAAAGCCGTATTCGAGGGAAGGTTGGGCGGTTTTCGACTGTAATAACGGTTTTGATATGAGGGCGCGTCTTTTTGAATTTCAAAATTCGAAATCGCACTTATTTCGGGGAAGTTACAGAAATAACCCAACCAATCAGAGCACGTGACCTTTCACATCAGCGGTTACGTCAGTCACTGAATCGAGGTGGCTCCTCAAATCGACCCCGTCGATGAATTTCTCTCCGCCAACTTTAAAGACCGTCCGCTTCATAGTGCTGCCCCATCTAAGCCCGTCCGCTTCATAGCGCGGCATCACAAGACCATCCGCTTAATAGCGTGGTACTTAGGTTCGTCCGCTTCATAGCGTGCAATCCGCGGCGAGTCGTTTCACAATATAAAAGCTGCATAAGACCATCCGCTTCATAGCGAGGCATCTAAGACCGACGCCCACGAGTTCGGCGTTCCGACCACGCTAGCAAGAGATCCGCTTCACAGCAAGTCCTCTCGGCACAAGGTTATCGATCCGCAGACAACTTTACTCCCCGCCTTACATTTCATGCAAATTCTTAAGGCACGGAGTAAGGGGCCATTGATACGCCTGATCCGCCATCGGGCCCGCGGATCCACCATTGGGTCTGTCTGGCAGCCCTAACAGTATAGGAGGTCATCGGCCCGCCGAGTCCACTTACATCTAAGCCGGACAAGGGCCAAAGACCAGTCAATAAGACCTCAACTTGCCATCCTCCTAGACGCGGCCCGAGGCAATCGGGGCAGGCCAGTCAGCCCCTCATGAGTACGAGCCCGCACAACTGAGTGAGCTAGCTGCCACATGACGATTGCAAGATAAATACTCTACTAATAGCTAGGTGATGGGACCGCCCTGCGTCGGACCCGCCGTGACAGCTGTCTAGTTTAATTAATTATTGTCTTATGACTCTTTATTATGTGTTATTGTCATGGGCCAATTATTTAAAAGGACTGATTATCAACTTATTAGGGGTAATATGACACTCCGAAATTTTATTTAGTTATAAGGACATTCTAATTTTAAGAAGAAAACTTATTTAGTTATAAGGACATTCTAATTTCAAGTGGATAAAAAGGAAGAAGGAAAAAAAGGAAGGAGGAAAAAAAAGCATTCAAAGTAAAAAATAAAAAATAAAAATAAAAATAAAAAAACTTACTGAACGTGTGGGTGGTTTATTTATTTTTTTTAATTTTATTTTATTTATTAATTCACCATATTTCTAAATGTCATATATTTTGATCTAAAACTCGGATCATCATAATTTTTTCACTAAAATTCATGTTTTTTCGTCTTCTTTATTCTAAAATCAAATTTGATATTTTTCCGAATAAATTTCATAAAATCAATTTTTTTCTTCATAAAAATCAACGTGACGTATTGATCACCGTCATGCATTGACCACCTACCCGGATGCATTGGCCATCGGGATCCATTAACCACCCCGATGCATTGACCGCCACGATTCATTGGCTACCATGATGTATTGACCGCCGCGATCCATTGACAACCTTATTGTAGCGATCTATGCAGTGATGTCTTATTGTAGCGATTTATGCAATGACGTCTCATTGTAGCGATTTATGCAATGACTTCTTATTGTAGCGATCTATGCAGTGATGTATTATTGTATCGAATTATGCAGTGACGTGTTATTGTAACGATTTATGCAGTGACGTGTTATTGTAACAATTTATGCATACATTTGGTTGTAAAAATATGCCTTTAAACCAAAAAAAAAACAAAAGAAATACAGTTATTTTACAAAGTTATTGAAAATTTAAACCAACACTAATCAAATAAACCAACATCAATCAAATATTTAAAGATAACAAAGAAATAAGTTACTTTACAAAGTTATCAAATGTGTGTATCAAGTTGTATATGCGGTGACATCAATATCATTGCATCAGTTATCTAATTGTAAATACAGTCATCAATGTCATTGCATAAGTCATCAATGTCCCTGCATCAGACATCAATGTCACTGCATAATTCATCAATGTCACCGCATCAGACATCAATGTCACTGCATAAGTCGTCAATGTCACTTCATCAAACATCAATGTTACTGCATAAGTCATCAATGTCCCTGCATCAGACATCAATGTCACTGCATAAAACCTAACAACTGCATCAGTCAGCTCTGCTCTTGTTTTGCATTTCTCCAAATGTGGAGCTTTTAATATGGATAGAAGTACAAATTTGGTGAAACTACAAAGACTCTACACTATGACTCTTGTAATGGCCACACGTTGTTTGTGCCCTCCTGATAATTGGATTCATTGTGGAATCCCTCAATTCTTTACCACGATCTTGAATCATTTGACGATCTTGTTTAGCTTAATGTCCCTGCATCATTCATCAATGTCACTGCATCGGACATCAATGTCCCTACATCAGTCATCAATGTCCCTGCATCAGACATCAATGTCCCTACATCAAATATCAATGTCCTTGTATCAGACATCAATGTCACTGCATAAGTCATCAATGTCACGGCATCATACATCAATGTCACTGCATAAGTCATCAATGTCCATAAGTCATCAATATCACTGCATCAGACATCAATGTCACTGCATAAGTCAGCAATATCACTGCGTAAGTCATCAATGTCCCTGCATCGGTCATCAATGTCACTCCATCAAGTAGCATGTAAATCAGAAAAATATTTCTTACTTCGGTAGTTCTTGAGCTTACACTTCTTTGTCAAAAGGCATCAAAACCATAAAAAACAGAGCATGCTAAGCAAATGATTCAAATGAAACATCATTATTTTCTCCTGAGAAATTACAAATACTCCCCGTCCCAAATCATACATTGTTTAAAGTTTTCACACGGTTTAAGTAGAACGATGTCATAAATTCAAAGAATAAAAGTCTAAAATACCCTTTCACTATCATTAATGATGCAATAGTCGTAAAATACCATTTCAGTGACTATTTACAGAGGCTTAATTAATTTCATGTATCATTTCAATCATGCGTGAAACTTTAAAAACATTTTAGGTTCCTTAGAACATGTGAATTGCTTTATTCATATTCTTCGGAACATGCGAATTTCTTTGTTCATTCAAGTTTACATTATTTTATTTTTATTCAAGAAAAAAACGGATAAAGAAAAATTAAACATGCAAACAGCAAAAGAAAGAAGTTGCGAGTTCATTACCAAGAAAACCTCTTGGAAAAGTTGTTCCACCACTCTAAGGAAGGAGGCCCTGAAGGGCAAAGTGGGAATTGCGGAGTAGCAAGAGTGGCATTTAGGTCAACCCCTTGTTCTTCCGGTGTCGTCTTCTTCATCTTTTGTCCTCTGATTGATACCATTATTGAATGAAAGATTCTCAAAAAGAGAAAAAGCAAAAAAAAGGTGCAAATTCTTTCAAGAACATGAATTGAAAAAAAAAAAGAAGAAGATTGATTCTATTTCTTAAAAAAGAAGATCAGAATACTAAAAGAAAAAAGCTACAGAGATTGTTTAAATTGTTTTCTTGGGGTTCTTGAAGAACATGCAGTGGCAAAGTGTGTGCTTTTTTTTTTTTTTCTTTCTTGAGGTTTCGTTTATATAATTTGGACATCTTCATTCATCTCCAGTCTTTCCGACGTTAACGATGGTTGAGAATAGAAAGACGGAAAAATAGGAAAAGAAAAAAATTAGATCGTCCTTATAACTAAATAAAATTTTGGAGTGTCCTAAATGATCATTAAGTCTCTAACGACGGCCTTATAACTAATAACCACTATTGTCATTATCTTGATCATGTTTAATAGCTCGCAAATACATAGAGGCTTAGTGTAACTCACAATCCATCTACAATATTATAAAAAACAGACACACTCTGCCAATTTGTCGACTATTATGCTCGCCGTTCATTTCCCTAGTCTGATCACCGTATTTTTTTAATCACCGCCGTGCACCACCAGTTTTTATACAAACACACAGCCATATGTCCACCACTAAAACTCTGCAAACATCACCGTGATGATTCCGACATTATCCCTTATGAGCCGGGTGATGATTCCGATGAGGCTTCAAACGGAAAACCAGAAAAGACGGCCCTTGGTTGCCGGAATTGATGATTGGAAACTGCAAATATAAGGTATGACCGGAGAAGACGGCTTTCACATAATCTATCCCGGTAATGGAGCCAAACTGATACGGTGGTAAATATCACGGGTGCAGTATTTGTGTGATTATATGGATATTTGTCTTAGTATTTGTGTGTTTGCTTAAAGCTCAAGAAAAAGCTATGATGATTAGCAAGAACAATATGAATGTATGAGAGAGAGTGTTTGTCTACAAATTGGCAGGGCTTGGCTGCACATTTCAATTGTATGTCGATCCTTTGTGAAGAGGGATAATGCAGCTATTTATAGGGCTCACATAGTCGGTTACAAGATGAGTATAAAATACAACTTATAATCTATTAACATGCGAGTCGAGCTCATTCTATGAGAGCTGGCTCGTATCTTGACTCATGCGGATTCTCCTTATAACCTGACTGGACTGCCTTGTTGCGCGGGCTTCGTATTGAGGGGCAAGCTGGTCGGCCCCCAGTGCTTCGTCTCACCTGATACATGGCATGTGAAGGCTTTATGGGCGCCCTCTGCCTAATTGACTACAAACTTCGTGATGGCATAAGACGGGCTTGATTGTTTTCGGTGCTACTCGTCTTACTTATAACGCGAGATGATCGGATCAAGGATCCTAATCATTATTGGACCAAGGGGTTGATCCAACAAGAATCCGCGGGAGCGTTTATGAATCTGACTTATCAACGTCAATAACATCGGATCTATCATCAACTAACAAAATATTGACCGGAAATCAAAGTTCATATACTGTAAATGACCAACTAACAACAATACAATAAACTCTTACACTAAAAATATACACATAATATGGAGTTTTTGCAATAAAAGAATTTACCCTTCTTAATGATTGTTTGATGAAGCAACCCAACCCAACCCAGCAATTAAACCCAGCAACCACATGCATGAATTCTTGAAGGTAAGATATTTGTCGTAAGGGAGTGAAATTGGACTCGTCACGTCAATAACCAGGATATTAAATATATTGACGTGGAGGATGATTGAACGTCGATATTACCGACGTTACGACATTTCACACGTCAATAATAACAGCGTGTTACTTAAAAACGAGTTTTTCAAAAAGCAAACTTTTATTATGTTTCGACCAAGCGTGATTCTCAAATTTCTCGAGGATTAGGTTTTCAGGGAAAGGGCTTATTTGTAAGAATGAGAATAATTTACTTAATTAATTTGGGTATTTGTTTATAAGAACTAGTTTAAAGACTTAATTAAGCACTTAGGACATTCAAAAAAGATAATCTTTTACAAGGACAATTTTTTGTACAACTTTTCTAAATTACCCTTTAATCAATTTTGTTGTGCAGATAAGGCTATTAAATTGCCTTTCTGCTTTGATCTCACTGAATTTGGCCAACGCTAAACGGATCTTCTGAGTTTAGGCGTGTGTTCTATTGCTCCGGCATGACATCAGAGCTCAATACTATTTCGTAATCATAGGGAAATTGTCTTATAGTCCTAATTTTTCACGTGGGTGCTTTGAACTTCAATCGTCTATCATGTGTGTATAGTTTTTATTTGTACTTACTTCTGTTATAATATGAGATTTTGATTTCTTACTCTAGCCGAAAGTGTGTGAAAATGACTATTTTCATTAACTGGACTTCACATATGTTAGTGTGGATGTTAAAATCTATTTCAAAAAGAGCTATACATTTTTTCCATTAGAACACTGATGTTAAAAGAATATATCTTTTCATTTGGTTTGTTGAACCTTATTATGGTCATATATGAATGATGTTTTTCTCTTATGTAGGCACTCACACATTTATAATTGAGATGGTACAAAACTTCACTACTTGAATGTGCTCTCTCATTTTTGCACTTGGATTTCAAAGAAATGTCCAGAAAATTCTGATTGCTCAAAATTTGTTGAATCAATATTGCCCAATTTGTTGAATATTCAAGGACGTGGGTTGTTGAATATTTTTGAGTTTGATTTGGAAGAAAATTGGTGCAGTGATATGAATTTGATGGTGGGTTTGACTATGATTCGGAATACAATGATGGTGTTATTGGGTGTCACTTCATAAAATGTTGGTGTCGTTGAGTGTCACTGCATTGCATAAGGTGTCACTTCATAAAATGAGATATCAAAATAAAGAGGATGAAAAGATATGAATTAGCTTGAAAAATTTATGTTGATCATAGTTTTATATCAAAAGATATAGCCGTTTGAAGTTGATTTTATGAAAAGAAATCGTTTTTTCTGAAATTGAGTCGGAAAAATATCAAATGATATAGTCATTTTAGAGGATTTTGGATACCCTTGTGGTATCTTTAAGATGTGTATGCGGGCTCTTTTATCAGTTATGTGCATTGCACTGTAGATAAAATATTGATGTCACTACATAATTGATTGCCGATGTCACTGAATAAATTATTGATTTCACGCATATATGATTGCCGATGTCACTACATAAAATGTTGATGTCACTGCATATTTGATTGCCGATGTCACTGCATAAATTGTTGATGAAACGCATATATGGTTGGCGATGTCACTATATAAATTGTTGATGAAACGCAAATATGGTTGGCGATGTCACTACATAAATTGTTGATGAAACGCATAAATGATTGCCGATGTCACTACATAAAATATTGATATCACTGCATATATGATTGCCGATGTCACTGCATAAAATATTGATATCACGGGCCTCTTTTGCTTAAAAGGATGCCCGGGTTTTTTTTTTAATTTTAGTATGGATACCAACTCTGAGGTTCCTGTTTTGATTCAATTGCCCAATCTTCATCGCGGTGTCTCTGCATCGTGGTGTCACTTCATCACGGTGTCTCTGCATCGCGGTGCTCTGTATTGGGGGTGGTCAGTGCATCGCGGTGTCTGTGCATGAGGGTGGCCACTGTATCGCGGTGGTCAATAGATTGATGGCGGTCAATGCATCGCGGTGGCAATGTATCGTGGTGGTCACTGCATTGGAGGTGTCTCTGCATCGCGGCGTCTCTGCATCAGGGTGGTCACTGCATCGCGGTGTGTCTCTTCATCGGGAGTGGTCACTGCATCGGGGGTAGTCACTGCATCGCGGTGTCTCTGCATCGGGGTGGCTTATGTATCGCGGTGGTCAATAGATTGAGAGTGGTCATTGCATCGCAATGGTCACTACATTAGAGGTGTCTCTGCATCGTGACGTCTCTGCATCGGGGTGGTCACTGCACCACGGTGTGTCTCTGCATCGGGAGTGGTCACTGCATCGTGGTGTCTCTGCATCGGGGGTGGTCACTGTATCGCGGTGTCTCTGCATCGGGGTGGCCAGTGTATTACGGTGGTCAATAGATTGAGGGTGGTCAATGCATCGCGATGGTCACTGCATTGGAGGTGTCTCTGCATTGTGGCGTCTCTGTATCAGGGGTGGTCACTGCATCGTGGTGTCTCTGCATCGGGGGTGGTAACTGCATCGTGGTGGTCAATCCATCGGGGTGGTCACTGCATCGGGGTGATCATTGCATCGCGGTTGTTAGAGCATCGCGGTGGTCACTTCATCGCGGTGGTCAATGCATCAAGGTTGTCAGTGGATCACGGTGGTCACTCATCGCGGTGTCACTTCATCGCGATGGTCAATGCATCGGGGTGGTCACTGCATCACGGTGGTCAATGCATCGGGGTGGTCAATGTATTATGGTGGTCAATGAAAAAAAGAAAAAATAAATTTTCACCGTCCAGAAAAAAAAAAAATACCACACTTTTTACAATCTCCAGGGAAAAAAAAAAAAAAAAAAAACACAACAGCGTGTGTTTAAAAAAAAAAAACAACAACAGCACATTCAACGTACCTTTTTTTCTTTTTCTTTTTCATTAAGGGTATTTGTTCGGTAAAAACGAGTTTTACAATTTATAACCGAAACACCCCAAGTATAAGGATCGTAGTATAGGGTGTTAACGGGTCGTCCTAAGGGAGTGGAATGTTTATCGGATTCAAATATAAATCTATATCAATTATGTCACAATTATTAACTAAACTACTAAACTAAGTCTGAAACTAACTAAAACCTAAACCTAAGAATTGAAACTAAAATAGGAATAAAAACAAGCTGAAAAATAATAAAACAGAAATACGGACGAGCGTTCACTAAAGTGAACGAGCGTCTGAAAACGGAATCTAACGGACGGGCGTCTGCTATTGCGGACGAACGTCTGAATACGAACCAGGACGAGAAAATATGCAAGAAAATCAGCAAGAAACTAGGTTCTAAAACTTAACTAATGATTCGATTAAGAAACAATAAAGGGAAAACACAGCAAGGCGACTAGATTCCACCTATCAACCAACAATCCCAACTAGATGGTGATTAAAAAGACATAGTTTTTAGTAGTGATCTATTCACGAATTCAATTAAATATCTTCAATCAAATTCTAGGGTTTCGTTTATCTTTTCAAACAAACTAAACATGCAATCAACACGAAATCACGAGATCGTTTCCAAGCTCTTACTCAACTAATCATGCATAATCTCTTAAAACACAATTAATTGCATCACTTGAACGAAATAAAACTTAAACCAATATATTTTCATACATAGATCCAAGCATGTAGATATAGATAAATCGTTTCATCAAATCGTTAATTCCAACAAAACATGATCAATACAAAACAGCATCCAAAGTGATGAAAAACTATAAATTAAACTCACTAACATAAAGCATCGAACTCTATAGTTGGTTTGTGTTGTTGATAGGCTTCCTCCGTCGACTCACTGCAAGGCTTTTAGCCAACAATCATGTTGAAGATGATTGTTGGTTGGGAGATTTGCATCTCTGTGAAATTAGGGTTCTCTGGCCGCAGCTTTTGGTGAATTTGCGATCTTAATTATTTTGGTATGAATTAGGGTTGGGGCTGCCGCTTTATTTATAGGAATAAGAGGCGGTTAGGGTTTAAGTCGGCCTTGAACGCCCGTCTGGTCTCGTGGACGCCCGTCCAGAATGCCTGGACGCTGAGTAAACGCTCGTTCATCCTCCGTCTGAACTCTCTGAATGTAAAATACGATTCTGGACGCTCGTTCACTTTATCAAACGCCCGTCTGGAATGGACGCTGCACGAACGCTCGTCCAAGATGCTGAGGGTCGGATTTCTTCATCTTTATCCAATTTCTTCAAGCCAATTCCAACTCTATCTCTTATAATTCGACTTGAGCTTCATTTATCCTCATTATATGCACGAAAATCAACACCTACATGATAAATAAACAATGCAAAAATGTAATAAAATCCAAATAATAATAATTCCATTAAATCAACACTTAAAATCATCAATTTTGCATACAACCCTCTTAAAATCATCTTTATTAAATAATTACACTTAAACCCTTAATTCTTATGTAAATTACGCAAATGTGGGGAAAATAATAATGAAATAAACCTTTAATAATCATATAAATATGGCCTTAACAACTCCCCCACACTTAGCTTTTTGTACGTCCTCGGACAAAATAATCAAAACTATAGCTCAACTTTCATGCAATCCACATAGATCTCTAACTCACGTAACAAAAGATACAACAACTATAGCAAATGATACCAACACAGAGATAGATTCGGTGTAAGTGTGACAAGCCATTCTCAATCTAGCAAGCCTTTCAAGGAAATATCCTCTCAAAAATTCCAATGACTATCCTAGGTATAGACAGTAATAGCTCCACTCAAAGCCTTCCCACGCACTCAGTAGGATAATCCCTACAGCATATCATGCGGTTCTACTGGGTATAAGATCCATGATAACAAAGACTTCACTTTATTCTTACTCATCATTTTTCAAAATGTTCAAATTTAACGCATATCAGAATGAGCTCTTACCCATCATAGTAGAATAGGATGTTTCGTGATAACACCCTACCTTACTCAAATCATAAGGTAGCTTCTCCCGATCGTCGTGAGCTTCGGTCATCATAGTGGTATAGGACATTTCGAGATAATGCCCTACCTCACTCCAATCATAAACCGACTTCCGACAAACGTATTTATTAATAATTGCTCACTCACTTTATTCACTTTTCAAAGTCATAAGTTACATCTCACCTATCACATTCAAACTTTATGATATTCACAGCACACGGTCTAACTCAGGTGTAACTATACTGACCTTCCTAAGATAAATCATTAAAAATAATGAAAGGATATAATTCAAAAGTCATGCTTCAAAATCAAAGGCTTCCGTGAGTGAAAAACGAAACTATCTCCATAAAAGTAAAACATGCTATAATTATCTCACTAAGTCACATACTATCATCGTTAGAAAACTACAACTAGTAAGCATCTAGTTCCAATTATATGCTCGAGACTCACAAAAAATTTTAAATTTAGTGGAAAATTTAACATTCACTTTTTACTCATATTTCAAAGGATATAGCATAAAAACATACCCAATTTACCCCCCACACTTAAATCACATTATGTCCTCAGAATGTGCAGAATAAAAGAAAAAGAAAACTTAGCTGGTTTCAACAGTGGTTGTCGGATGAAAGTTGGCAAAGGTCAGGCCGGAGCATGGATGTACCGCTGCAACTCGAATAGACAACACTGGACAGTAGTGACTCGAAAACCTTTGCTCAAAAGTATACGCAACACTCGACATACCATATAATCTCGGGGTACACGGGGTATATAAGCAACACATAACACAAAACACTTACAATGAACGTAAGAGGAATAACCATCAACACAAAATCAACTAAAGTATTATTTCGAAAACAATAAAACAAAACAACCTAAGAAAAGGAAACAAACAAAGAAAACTAGGTTGCCTCCTAGGAGCGCTCTTTTAATGTCAATAGCTTGACACAAAGTTCAAGAATCAACCCGGATCGGGCCACTTTGGTTTGACTACCGCCACCTCAGTATCAGACTCAGGAGCACTGGGGCGGAAATGATTTTCACCACAACAACAAGTCAAGTGTGCTATAAGATCATTAAACTTTTCTCTCCAAACTACACTGACTCTCTTCTTCTTGTTCTTGCGGATGACAGGCGTAGGTGTGCTAACATGCTTAGGAGTCCCAGAAGAAGGTTCCTCACAGGTAGAGGTAGGAATGTCATCATCTGACTCAAAGAAATAAGATGGAATCTCTTCACAAATCAGGACATCTGTACTCTCATCTCTTCTTTGGAAATAAAGAGTCTCAGGCTTCTCCTTCGGTTGCCCAAAATATTTCTTAAGTCGATGACCATTCACTTTGAAAGCTTGATTACCATACCCGTTCAACGTAATTACTCCACTTGGATTAACCTCGAGAATCTCAAATGGACCAGACCATCTAGACTTGAGTTTACCTGGAAACAGGTGAAGTCTAGTATTATAGAGTAAAGCCATGTCACCAACTTTGAATTCTCGGTCCTTGATCTTAGCGTCATGGAGCATCTTCGTTCTTTCCTTGCTAAGCTTAGCATTCTCGTACGCTCTGAGTCTGAATTCGTCGAGCTCGTTCAATTGTAACAACCGTTTCTCCCCACAGAGTTGGCTATCGAAATTTAAGAATTTAATTGCCCAGAAAGCTCTGTGCTCAAGTTCGACAGGTAAATGACAAGCCTTGCCATAGACCATTTGGAAGGGTGACGTGCCCATCGGGGTTTTAAATGCAGTACGATAAGCCCACAACGCGTCATCCAACTTAAGACTCCAATTAGATCGATTATTGTTCACGGTCTTCTCTAAAATTCTTTTCAAGCTCTGGTTGCTTACCTCGACTTGGCCACTGGTCTGAGGATGATATGGTGTACCAACTTTGTGTTTGACACCATACTTCTCAAGGATCTTGTCAAGCGGCGCATTGCAAAAGTGAGTACCTTCATCACTAATGAGTGCTCTCGGACAGCCGAATCTAGTAAAGATATTCTTTTGCAAGAATTTCTTCACGACTTTATGATCATTAGTTTGAGTGGCTATGGCTTCAACCCACTTGGAAACATAGTCGACACAGACGAGGATATATTTATTACCACATGAGGATGGAAAGGGTCCCATAAAATCTATGCCCCATACATCGAAAACTTCGCATTCAAGAATGGGCTTAAGTGGCATTTCCATCCGACTACTCTGCCGTCCAGTTCTCTGGCACCTATCACAACCTTTACAAAAGGCTTCGCATCCTTAAACGGGGTCGGCCGGTAGAATCCGGCTTGAAGGATCTTCGCAACCGTCTTCGGTGTTCCATAATGACCTCCGGTAGGATATTTATGGCATTGTTCTAGGATATCCCACCGATCATGCTCGGGAACACACCTTCGAAGCAACCCATCTTTACGGACTACGAACAAATAAGGATCTTCCCATACGAGATATTTAAGATCGAAAAGAACTTTTTCTTCTCCCCGATACGTCATATCCTCTAAATGACCACTCGCTAAATAGTTGACGTAGTCGCATACCACGGCCTAACCGTTTCAAGCTTCATCAATTGCTCGGTCGGAAAATCAATGCCTATATCATTGTGATTTTAC
Source organism: Gentiana straminea (assembly GCA_036785695.1). NCBI lineage: Eukaryota > Viridiplantae > Streptophyta > Magnoliopsida > Gentianales > Gentianaceae > Gentiana > Gentiana straminea. The sequence goes on from JAVUPR010000453.1 coordinate 1,815,967, forward strand.
GCACCCTCATTTACTAAGCGAGATAAATGATCGGCCACAATATTCTCACTACCTTTCTTATCTTTAATCACAAGGTCAAACTCTTGTAAAATTAAAATCCATCTAAGTAACCTTGGTTTTGCATCCGCTTTGTCCATAAGGTAGCGCAAGGCCGCATGATCGGTCCATACAATCACTTGAGACCCGAGAAGATAACTTCTAAACTTGTCAATGGCAAAGACGACGGCTAAGAATTCCTTCTCAGTCGTAGTATAATTGCATTGAGCCGGGTTCAAGGTACGACTCGCATAATAGATGGGTCCGAACCTTTTATCAACTCTTTGACCTAAAACTGCGCCTACGGCGTAATTAGAGGCATCGCACATCAACTCGAAAGGCTTGGTCCAGTCAGGTGCAACTAAAATAGGGGCACTGATAAGCTTATCTTTCAAACAATTGAAAGCTTCTTTGCACTTTGCATCGAACAAGAAATCGACATCTTCCTTCAAGAGATTTGATAAAGGCTTGGCAATCGTAGAAAAGTCTCTAATGAAACGCCTGTAGAAGCCAACATGTCCTAGAAAACCTCGTACCTCTTTCACTGTTTTTGGGTACGTCATCCGTTCAATGGCTTCGACCTTAGCCTTATCAACTTGAATACCAGCATTGGACACCTTATGTCCCAAAACGATTCCTTCGTCTACTAGAAAATGGCATTTCTCCCGAGTTAAGCACCGAGATTCTTCTCAACGCAACGTTGGAGTACCATATCTAGGTTTTCTAAAATTTCATCAAAACTATCGCCGTAGGCGAGAAGTCATCCATGAAGACCTCCATGCATTTCTCAACAAGTCCATCGAAAATGGCCAACATACACCGTTGAAAAGTCGCGGGTGCATTGCATAGACCGAATGGCATTCTACGAAAAGCAAAAGTACCAGATGGACACGTAAACGTGGTCTTCTCTTGGTCATTGGGGTCGATGGCTATCCGGAAGTAACCGAGTATCCATCGAGAAAACAATAATACTTGTGACCACTCGTCTTTCAATTAGTTGGTCAATGAAGGGTAAGGGGAAGTGATCTTTTGCGGTGACTTCATTCGTCTACGATAGTCTATACGGACTCGTAGCCGATCACGAGACGTAAGGCAACTTCCTCCCCTTTTTCATTCTTTTCGACCGTGATTCCGCCCTTCTTTGGCACAACTTGAGTAGGGGCGACCCACTCGTTGTCGGCGATTGCATAGATGATTCCCATGTCGAGCCACTTTATCACTTCTTTCTTGACAACCTCTTGCATATGCGGATTCGGCCTTCGCCGAGGTTGTCTTACCTTTTAGCTCCTTCCTCCGTTCGGATTTTATGCATGCATATGTCCGGGCCGATCCCTCGGATATCACCCACTTGCCAACCGAACGCGAGGATGTTCTTTTTAAGCACTTCTATCGGTGTGCTTCTTGCTCGTGGTCGAGTTTCGAAGAAATGATCAAAGGCAATTTATCTCCATCCTTAAGAAAGATATACTTAAGGTGTTTCGGAAGCGGTTTGAGCTCTAAATCGTAGGTGGTTGCTCAATACTAGACTTTAACGGGCCACCTTTCTCCTTATGAGCTTGAAGTGGTTGACGGTAGAACACCTCATCTTCCCGAGGCTCAACCCCGAAAGGTACTTGGATCAAATCATCCATCGGAATCCTCCGGTCAACACTTGCTTCCTTTTTCTTGTGATCGATCATTTTTCTTAACTCTTCATCTTTAAGCTCTTCGCGCTCTTCCCAATCATCTACTTCCCAATGAGTAGCTTCTCTCCAAAACTCTACCTCGTCCCAACTACCCATCGAGCTTCTTCTTCACCAGGGATGAAGTCTTCCCGACTCGGCTCTTTGAAATCATCGTTTGTTCTTTGGGCATCTCCATGCTTCTAACTCAATAATAGGCCCGGTATGAGCGAGTGAAGATGACTCGTCAATGCCTACGGCTTGAAATGAATTAGAAGGTGGTCCGCGATCACCGGATCCTCAATGTCCATGACTTCAAAAACACCTATCTCTGTCAACTCCTCTCGCTTCTTCAAAGTAGGCATCTTTTCGTCCTCATAGATAGCTTCGACAAACGATATTTCATCAATTACGGCTCTTTCGGGATGTGTCCCTCGTGTGAAGGTGACGGATGTGTCACCAACTCTAAGAGTAATGTCGTCCTTTGCGAAGTCGATGAGAGCGTTAGAAGTGTCTAAAAAGGTTCGGCCTAGAATTAGAGGCATCTCCTTATCGGGTGGATAGTCTAGAATAACCCGGTCGGTAGGGAAGACTAAATGTTCAACTTGAAGGAGCACATTAGCTACACAACCGGCTGCGGTCCGGCTAGATTTATCTACCATCCGAAGAGAAATCGGACGTTCCCGCATCCTTTTATCTAACCCGAGCTTTTTGCATACGTTTAATGGCATCACATTAATAGAGGCCCCCGAGTCGCATAAGACGTTTTCGAATAAATGACCTTCGATCTCACGGGAGATTGAAGGTCCGCAGTGAGTCACCTCGCTTAACAAAGAATTTTTCGTGAAACCATCGCGCAATCTTCGCGAAACACTTCTTCGACCATCCCCGAAGCTTTCTCTTGCTCCCACGAATTCTTTAAGATACTTAGTACATTTAGGCATTTCGACAATACCTCGCCTAAGGGCATACTCACTTTAGTGTCCCTAAGTATCCTCCTCACTCCAAAGATATCGCTTGTCGTTAGTGAGGGCTTTCTCTTTCCTTTTGGTGGATAAGGAAGGGCTTTATCATTCCCCGTAGCTTGATTCTTTATCGCCTCATCCTCCCTATCCTTCCATCTTACGAACTTTTCTTCCTTTTTCTTAGTCGGGGGTACCGCCCCTTGACTTTCCTTTTCGTCCTCGTCATCGAATTATTTTCATCCTCCGAAGAATTGTCACTAAGCTCCTCATCGTTGCTTTCTTCGGCATGTGGTTTCGATTTCCCCCTCCCGAACTCATGGCGTCGGGAGGGGCTACTCGTTTCCCGACACCTTGCCGGGTCCGGCTTTCTTACCACTTCTCAAAGTTACTTCATTCAACTCCTCTTCTTGCCCATACTCCCACCGAGGTGTAATGGCAAGTGCAAACATTCACATCGCTTTCGGATTTCTCTCGGTATAACTTGGAAGTTTACCGTGAGGTCTCGCTTGCTTGCCGGTCCGCCATTTGACCAACTTGTCTCTCAATTGCTTTAACACTAGTAGACGAGTCTTCACCATGTCTACCACTCATCGAATTTGTGTTGAGGGACACATGAGGTGGTATGATTATTGTTCCGAGTTTGATTCCGGCCACCTTGAGGCCTTTGGGAGTTACCGAATCGGCCTTTGATAGTTCGAGTTGAAAGAATTTGAATTTGAAGGGCCGGGTGGTAACTTGGCTTGATTGAAGTTTTGTCTTTGAAATCCGAATAGTTACGGTTGGTTGAAGTTTCGGAAGGGTTGGTTTTGATTATCCATTAAGTTGACCTCCTCCGTCATCTCGGTCCCCGCTCGTGTTCCAAGATAATTCACCTCGAAGGCCGCATCCGAAGATTGGCCACCGCTTGCTTATCGATTCCATCCGAGCAACCAACGTGTACCGTGTATCGGGATTGCTTGCGTACCTTCTTTCTTAACAATATTGGTCTTCTTAGGAGTCGACCACATGTTGTTCTTGGCAATTGTCTCGGCTACTCGAAGCGGCCTCATCACCTCCCCTAAGAAGGATCCATGAGTTTGTGGAGTCAAGATAGTCTCTATTAGGTTGAGAGACACCTCTCGTAAAAGCAGTTCCAACAACTCATGTCTGTCATATCCGTGATTGGGGCATTTCCTCATCAAAAGATTCAATCTTTCCCAAGCTTTGCCAACAGTTTCATCCTCCAACTGCTCGAAAGTAGCTATTTCCCGTTTCATCTCCATAATCTTGCCTGGTGAAACCCACTTAAGAGCGAAGGCTCTTTTGACATCATTCCATGTATGGAGAGAATGATGGGCTAATGACTTAAACCATCTCGCTTGCTTCACCTTTTAAAGCAAAAGGAAATAGCTTCAACTTTACGATCTCGGAATCAACACCGGGATAATGGCACGCTTCACGCATTTGTACGAATGTGGACAAGAAGTCGTGCGGGTCTTCTTGAGCAAGTGCCATGGAAAGAGCTATTTTGGACTAGTGCAACTACTCCATTTTTAAGGTCGAAATTTGCTCCCCCCATATCAGGTGGACGAATAGGTCTATGTCCCTCGAGAAAATCTTGATTAAGATATGGAGTGTAGGGGTCCCTGGTTCAGCGATTAAGCTGGTTTTGGCGGAATTGTTGAAGTTGTTGATTTATGCCGACTTGTTGATTCGCCGTCTTTGCGAGCTTGCATTTGTTGAAGGAGTAAATTTAAGCGAGCTTGGGGGTCGGGATTTGGAATTGGTGGGTCTTGATCCGCCATTTTGTCCAAATCGGGAGAAGCCTTCTTCTAAGGATAGATCGTTCGGGCTCGGGATCAAAGATCGAAGTCCCTTCTTACTTCTCGTTTGCATAAACCGAGAAGAAAGGAGAAGGAAGAAATCAACCCTTTGGGGTTGATTAGAACGAGTTTAGAAAAGATTAGATGGTTTAGAGGGAGAAAAGAAAAGAGAGGAGAAGAGAAGATAGAAAAGAAGTGATGATTTGAGAGCGGGCGGCGTCCGGTGTTAGTGGACGTTCGTTCAGAACTGAACGCTCGTTCAGTTGAATGAACGTTCGTTCAGAGAACAGAATTGAGGTGGACGGGCGTTCAAGTTACCGAACGCTCGTTCAGATACGAAAACCTAAAAAAACTAGAAAAACACTAAGACGGGAAAAAAAAAAAAAAAAAAAAAAAAAACGTGTTGAAACCTTCTAGGGTCAAAATGGAGGGGAAAACAGTGGATTTTGACCTCGAAAACGCACTGAACGGCCTACGGCAGTTCACCACGTCGTCGGCGTCGGAACGAGCTTTCCGAATTGGGGTCCTGCGTTCCAAACGGACACTCGAGCCGAAAGTTACGGCCAAAATACTACTGCGTGCTAACAACGACCCTTTTGACTCAGAAAATTATCCTAAATAGAATCCGACAACCGTTACCGACTCCCCGGCAACGGCGCCAAAAACTTGTTCGGTAAAAACGAGTTTTACAATTTATAACCGAAACACCCCAAGTATAAGGATCGTAGTATAGGGTGTTAACGGGTCGTCCTAAGGGAGTGGAATGTTTATCGGATTCAAATATAAATCTATATCAATTATGTCACAATTATTAACTAAACTACTAAACTAAGGCTGAAACTAACTAAAACCTAAACCTAAGAATTGAAACTAAAATAGGAATAAAAACAAGCTGAAAAATAATAAAACAGAAATACGGACGAGCGTTCACTAAAGTGAACGAGCGTCTGAAAACGGAATCTAACGGACGGGCGTCTGCTATTGCGGACGAACGTCTGAATACGGCTTGGGACGAGAAAATATGCGAGAAAATCAGCAAGAAACTAGGGTTCTAAAACTTAACTAATGATTCGATTAAGAAACAATAAAGGGAAAACACAGCAAGGCGACTAGATTCCACCTATCAACCAACAATCCCAACTAGATGGTGATTAAAAAGACATAGTTTTTAGTAGTGATCTATTCACGAATTCAATTAAATATCTTCAATCAAATTCTAGGGTTTCGTTTATCTTTTCAAACAAACTAAACATGCAATCAACACGAAATCACGAGATCGTTTCCAAGCTCTTACTCAACTAATCATGCATAATCTCTTAAAACACAATTAATTGCATCACTTGAACGAAATAAAACTTAAACCAATATATTTTCATACATAGATCCAAGCATGTAGATATAGATAAATCGTTTCATCAAATCGTTAATTCCAACAAAACATGATCAATACAAAACAGCATCCAAAGTGATGAAAAACTATAAATTAAACTCACTAACATAAAGCATCGAACTCTATAGTTGGTTTGTGTTGTTGATAGGCTTCCTCCGTCGACTCACTGCAAGGCTTTTAGCCAACAATCATGTTGAAGATGATTGTTGGTTGGGAGATTTGCATCTCTGTGAAATTAGGGTTCTCTGGCCGCAGCTTTTGGTGAATTTGCGATCTTAATTATTTTGGTATGAATTAGGGTTGGGGCTGCCGCTTTATTTATAGGAATAAGAGGCGGTTAGGGTTTAAGTCGGCCTTGAACGCCCGTCCGGTCTCGTGGACGCCCGTCCGAGAATGCCCGGACGCTCGAGTAAACGCTCGTTCATCCTCCGTCCGAACTCTCTCGAATGTAAAATACGATTACGGACGCTCGTTCACTTTATCAAACGCCCGTCCGGAATGGACGCCGCACGAACGCTCGTCCAAGATCCGAGGGTCGGATTTCTTCATCTTTATCCAATTTCTTCAAGCCAATTCCAACTCTATCTCTTATAATTCGACTTGAGCTTCATTTATCCTCATTATATGCACGAAAATCAACACCTACATGATAAATAAACAATGCAAAAATGTAATAAAATCCAAATAATAATAATTCCATTAAATCAACACTTAAAATCATCAATTTTGCATACAACCCTCTTAAAATCATCTTTATTAAATAATTACACTTAAACCCTTAATTCTTATGTAAATTACGCAAATGTGGGGAAAATAATAATGAAATAAACCTTTAATAATCATATAAATATGGCCTTAACAGTATTTGAGTCTATCTATCTAATTTGTGTCCTTATAACTAAATAAGATTTTTTAGTGTTCTATTTGCCTAATTAAGTCTATTTTGTGTCTTTTTGGACCCTTGCCCCTAATTAATTTTACGGAGAAAATGGAATGAGAAGAGATTAATTTAGAAATATGATATTTTTCCACTCACAAAAAAGATTATATATGATATAGTGATAATTGTATACATTTGTGGACTTATAATAAAATACAATTTTAATAAATATGTGGTATTGATAGTAATTTTGAATTGTAATGTAATAAAACAATATAATCGAGAAATGTGGTGTAATAAGCAATTGTCGTGGTGTCATTAAAACCACCCTACCACCCTACATGAACGAACATAGCTCAAACATAACATTTCATTCGTTTATCAAACGAATAACTCATACCCGATCGTGTATTGAATAAACTTAAACTCAAACATTTAGTATTCAGTTTGGTTGAGTTTGTTACATCTATAAAGGTAAATCAAATGAAATAATAGTGTTTTTTTAGAAACCAAATGAAATACTAGTTAATTGTCACGACCCGTATCACTTTTAACCCATACTTAAAAAGTAAATTTATTTATTTATTTTATTTGATTAATCATCACTTAGAATTGGAATAATTGGTTTTTTTTAAGCTCAAACCTTGAAGTAAAAATAAAAAAATACAGTTCATGAATTTAACTCCTCATTAAGTCACCAATTAACTCCTCATTAAGTCACCATTTAACTCTTCTATTCCACTTCCTTTGCCTTATTCCCTTCTATCTATCTATCCTATTCACTTGCTAGCAAATTAAGTCCTATTAGAAAAATTCCAAGAAACTAAGCCATTTCGAAGAACATTTCGAAGCAAGTCCAAGAAGTTCATTACCAAGCTAGGATGGGAAATTCTTGTTATTTCTTAGCGCCAGATGTTGCTGATGATTTCAACAATCCAAAAAGGTAAGGAAATGCTATCAATTGCTATTTTAATTTTATGTTTTGAAAGTACATTATTTTCCAGCAAACTTTTAGATATTATAGTTAGAATATAAATTTTATGATTTCGTATACACTGGGTTTTAGGATATAAGTTAAGAATAATGTTAGAAACTGTTCATTGCCAACAGGGTGGTGCATAAAATGGAAAATTTTCCATGTTTATGGTTTTTCCTACCTTCTATATGTTTTTATAAACAACTATTTTATAAGAAATAAGAATCATGTATGATTTCGTCTATTGATTATAAATTATGATTTTATCAATAATTTCATGATAATTTCACTTATAAAGAGTCTATGAAAATACTTTTATTATAATTATTAGATATTCCATAAAACTAATTAGTTATTTGGAAATAATACTTTGAATGATTACGGTTTAAGTTTGATATATGAATTTTTATAATGCTATGATATTTGTGTAAAGAAAATATATGATTCATGAAGTTCATATTTTTGACAAGTATGCATTTTGAAGAAATTTCTTTAGTAGATTTAACGTAGGTTTGAATGAAGAAAGAGTTGTGAGGATCCTTTAAAAATGACATATGTTACAAAATATGATATAAGTATCTTTAGAAAACTTATTTTTAGTTTAAAGAATAGATATAGAAATATATGTATTTTAGAGTTTTATGAGTATTTTTAACCAATAGGATTTATATGGAATTACTTAATGGTTTTTCAGAACTAAAAGAAAAATAGATAGTAGTAAATATGAACGCTAAACAGTAGACAATCAGAAAAATGCTACGGTTCATGTCACCCTTTTTATTTATTTATTTTCAGTTCGCGGTGAATCCTCGAGGGTTTCCGGCACTAGCCCTTATTCACGGGTAGTAGATGTGAGATTATTGCCAGAGCCGGTTAGTCCCCGTCCATGGGCAAGAATAATGGATATCTCGTCTGCATCTAGTTCAGTTATTTTAGTTGTGACATCAGAATCGTAACATTAGAAACATTAGTTTATACTCCTTATTTTGGAGATGGTCATAATTATAATTTCAGCAGAATTACTTCAGCATGTTTGATGTTTAGTTAATATATTGTCTTTTCATTTCAGTATTTTATTTATGCTATTTATTTTCTAGTATTTCACTTTCAGTATTATTTTGGAATTATTAAACCAGGAACTCTCGATAGTCTGCCCAGTGACATCTTTAGTTCCTTTTTGAAAGTCTATTTCCTTACGGGGCTTTCCAGCTCACCATTTCTATTTCATATTTTTTTCTTCAGATAAAGCATAGTATATGGCAGACGATGAACTTGGATATCTAGCTAAACATCACTGAAAGCGATAAGTTTTTTGGCAATTATTTCTGGAGGTTGTGTTTTTGATGATATTATTTTGAAGTGTATGTTGTAATGTATTGGTGACTAGAATGACTATTTTATTTTGGGTATAGTAATTTAATGGTGCAATAGATCAATTATTTTAGGAAGGCTTCGTGTTTTAAGATTTTATTTCGGAGCATGGCCGAACGATTCGTTTTTTCGAAAAATACTTAGTTTTTGGGAACGGGTTGTTACATTATTGATTATAAATCGATTAATTAAAAATTTAAGGATGTAAATTGATCCAAAAAAATAGTATGCTTTAAGGTTGATAATTAAATAAATATATACATATCAAAAGAAAATAAAATTGAGTGTTAATATATTGCATAAATGCAAAATTGCAACTCTAGTCATGTAAGTTGTCACACATGCAAAATATAATTTTTTTTTTCTGAAGTAAGAAAAACAAAAAAAATTGTTTGTGTGCTGACTTACATGACCATAAGCGATAAGAGAAATGATACAACCACAACGAAAATACACAACCAATTGGCACAACAATGATCTACACCATTGATTTTTATGGCATCCATATTGATTGATTTAGGTCCCACAATAATCAATGGTGTACATCATTGTTGAGTCAATTGATTGTGTATTTTCGTTGTGCATGTATCATTGTTCATGGGATAAAATAGCAAGTTCTTAGTGACATGTCATCATGTTTGGCCGGAAAAGTGAGTCCGGTTAGTATTTTCCGACGCACGTGACTAATTTTGCAAAAATAAAAGAACGGACTTATAGGATTTATTTTGAGATTACAGTAAAATCAATCACGACCAAATCAAAAAACGTGTTAATTTACAGAACTAAAATTTCAAATAATCCACAAAATAATAACTTCCAAACACCAACTCTATTTGAAATGACTCAACCTTTGCTAGCAATGTTGGTGGAAAGCCAATCCAGACCTTCATACAGACCCACCCCGGAGGGTGCGCACGAGCTTTGAATGTACCAATGGCGTTGACGAAGAGAATGGAGACCAAGTTTGTCGGTAATTTCAGCAGCATTCATAGCATTAGGCAAATCTTGCTTGTTAGCAAACACGAGCAGAACAGCATCTCGCAATTCATCCTCATTCAACATTCTATGAAGTTCATCCCTTGCTTCTACAACTCGATCTCTGTCATTGCTATCTACCACGAAGATGAGACCCTGAGTGTTTTGGAAATAGTATCTCCACAACGGACGAATCTTATCCTGACCCCCAACATCCCAGACAGTAAAGTTGATATTCTTATACTCCACGGTTTCCACGTTAAAACCGATAGTAGGAATGGTTGTAACAATTTCCCCAAGCTTGAGTTTGTACAAGATGGTAGTCTTACCAGCAGCATCAAGACCTACCATCAAAATCCGCATCTCTTTCTTGGACAAGAGTCCACTGAACAGCTTAGCGAATATCAACCCCATCTTATATAATTAGCTTAATTACCCGATTGCTTCTGCGAAAAAGAAAAAAAAAACAATTATTTGCTTCGCCGCTATCGAGTGCTGCGTGTTTTCGCCTTTTCTGGGGGCAGGGCGACTCACCTTTGATGTATAATTTGTTTTTTTTTTTTTGTGAGTGTGGAAATTGTAAGAAAATAGGTAGGTAGCTGATTGAAGTTGTTAGAAATTGTAAATTGATATGTATCAATTATTTATATAGCATATAGCTGTCGTACGTACCTTCTTTGAATCTTCCTTTCCCCTTCTTTTCTTTCTTTGAATATTCCTTTTTTTTCGTTCCTTGAATCTTCTTTTTCTTCTTTTTAATTTTTAATTTTCTCGACAGTCTGAAGAGATGGGAGAATTGATAACAATGAATAATGAATAAATGTCGTTCAATATAAAAGTTCCCTTTGTTTCTAAGTTCTAACACCATTGATCATAATGAAACACATATCAATCGTTAAATCGATCATACATCAATTGATCGACACAAGTGCTGAGGCCATGGCATTTTCCTTCGAATATACATCGAGTTACATTGTGTATCATATCATACTTTTATTATATATTAAAATCAATCGATTCTACACTATGATCAATGGATTATATTGTCAATATATAGATTCTAAACATTCACCAATTTTTTTTTTGTTTCTATGACCTTCTAAAATTATTGATAATAATATAAGTTACATTGTTAAGAAATAATTATTGTTAATCTTTATTATCTGTACAGTGACATGTGTCACTATAAGACTGAACCTTGTGGCATTAGTTTGTTACTCCTAGATTTTGCAATCATCCTAAGATCTATATGTACTGAAATGCTGCTGCTGTTATTCTCTATGAAAGAAATATTCTCTTCTATGTTTCTAGTTCTTTTCTATCTTGGTAGCAGAGCTTAGGTTATGTCAATGGCATCTACCGGAGCTTCAACCGGAGAACCTGGTAGCTCCGGAGCTGAGGTCTCAGCAGCAGCGAGTGGCTCATTACAGCATGCAGCTTCTTCTATTCCACCTCTACAATCCTCAGTTCCTACTTATACCCAAATTACAAGATTAAGCACTGGTTCTTCAACTCCGGTCATACCAAGCTCCATCTTCTCCGACGGTGTTGTTACTGGCATTCCAGTTATGAGCTCAGCTCCTGTTTACACAACACAGTTTGGGACATCCTTCAACAGATCTGAATCTCCTTACGGTAATCTTCAAAGTTCTGTGCTTACTCCCCGTTTCTCGATTCTGTGAGTCCTAATCCTACCTCATCTTTGTTGAGTCCACCCTTTTCCAACAACTTGAATCAAACTTGCACTGTTAAATTGGATCGTAGTAATTACCTGTTGTGGCGTTATACTGTTTTGCCCATTATTAGAGGTTACAAGCTAGAGGATCATTTGCTTAATCTTGCTCCTGCACTTAGTAATCCCTTTCACCAATCTATTTTGACAAACCCCTCTCTTCATACTCTGAATGATGACTGGATCACTAAAGATAATTTACTGATGGGCTGGTTGCTTGGTTCTATGACTGAACAAGCATTATCTGAAGTGGTTGGCTGTGCCACTGCACATGAAATCTGGATAACATTAGAGACCTTGTTTAATAGCAGGTCTGAGGCAAGAATGCTTGAGTATAAGGATGCACTGGCAAAAGCATCAAAAGGATCTAAATCCATGGCTGACTATTTAGCACTTATGAAATCCTATTCGGATAACCTTATTGCAGCTGGGTATCCTATTACCAAATCAGAGTTAATTCTTACAACCTTGGAAGGTTTGGACCATGATTATGAAGCTGTAGTTGTAAACATAACCTCCAGGATTGGATCATTGAGCTGGCAAGATGTTCAGTCACAATTGATGACTCATGAAAGGCTCATTGCTAGATATTCTGGTACAGCTCCAACTGCAAACTTTTCGCAAGGTCCTCAATTCAAAGGCAATTCTCCTTTTGGAAACAGTGGAAGATCTTCAAATCCGAACTCAAACAATGGTAGGGGCAGAAATAGCAGTGGAAGAGGTGGAAGAGGCAGAGGTAGATGAGGTAGTGGTAGAGGCTCTGGGGGTCATAATGGCAACACGATGGTGTGTCAGATATGTGGCAAGTCTGGACACATTATGACTTCATGTTGGCATAGATTTGAAGAAGACTTTGTTCCTCCAAGCAGTGCAAGCAGCAATGATCCTAAACAAGTATCAGCCTATGTTTCCTCACCACAGTCTGTAGGAGATGCAGCATGGTACATGGATAGTGGAGGCTTCAATCACCTTACCTCTAATCTAAACAATCTCTATCTGAGTGTAGGTTATCCAGGTTCTAAATCTCTAGTACTTGGGAATGGTGAGAAATTAGCCATCCTTCACATTGGTCAAACACATTTGTCCACACACTGTCCACAAACTACACTGCTTTTAAAAGATGTTTTACATGTTCCTCTCATCACTAAGAATCTTGTTAGTCTGTCCAAACTCCTTGCTGATAATCCTGTTGTTGTTGAATTTACTCCTCTTTCTTGTTTTGTGAAGGACAAGATAACAGGGAATTCTGCAAGGAATTCTCAAGGGTGGATTGTATCAGATAGTGGCTCCAAATGAGATCTCTCTTCACTCCAAATTCAAGTCTTCTTTCAGTCAGTTTGCATCAGAGTCTCATGGTGTTCATTTGAGCACAGTCAGTTTGAATAAAGATCCTAACATTTGGCATCAAAGATTAGGACACCCCTCTACAAAAGTTTTGAGTCAGATTTTTAAATTTTGTAATATTGAAGTAAATGATAAGTTAAATTTCTGTGATGCTTGTCATTTTGGTAACTTTCATGCCCTACCTTATTATGAGTCTGAATCACATGCTACTTCTGTTCTTGACTTAATACACTCTGATGTTTGGGGACCAGCTCCCATCAAGTCCACTACTGGTTTTTCTTATTATGTTCACTTTATTGATGATTGGTCTAGATTCACCTGGATTTTTCCTTTAAAGTTTAAGTCTGAGGTGTACTTTGCTTTTATTCAGTTTCAGAAACTAGTTGAAAATCAATTTTCCACTAAAATCAAATGTGTGCAATCTGACTCGGGGGAGTTTAGAAGTCTTGAAACCTATCTCAAGGATCAAGGCATCCTTTTTAGACACCCTTGTCCTCATACTCACCAACAAAATAGGAGAGCTGAAAGGAAACATAGACATATTGTGGAGTTAGGCCTGACACAAATGGCTCAAGCTTCTCTCCCACTCAAATTCTGGTGGGATAGTTTTGTTGAAGCTGTGTCAGTCATTAATATTCTTCCTACCCCTGTGTTAAAGAATAAATCACCTTATGAAGTCCTATATAATAAGCAACCTGATTATAAACTCCATAAAGTTTTTGGATGTGCTTGTTTTCCACACTTGAGACCTTTCTTTCCCACCAAATTCAGATACCATACTAGCAAATGCACCTATCTGGGAATCAATCCCTTACACAACGGCTACAAGTGTCTTGATGTATCAGGTAGGATATTCATCACTAAGAATGTTGTGTTTAATGAGAGTGAGTTTCCCTTTAAGGAAGGTTTTAATCAAGGACCCTATAGTGAAGTCCATACAGATCCAACACTTGTTGTCACCTCCCTTCCTATGTCTGTTGAAGGTACTTCTTCTCAACAACATCTATATGATACTGGTGCACCTGAACAAGATTCCCCAAGAGACAGTGTTGCTGATCAACCAGAGGTACATTCTCCCTCTCCTAATTTTTCTTCTCCTACTGTGCATACACCTAATTCAGAAAATAGCATGAGTAGTTCTTCTGACACCACTCAAAGTCCTATGGCCTCACCACAAACTCAACACTCTCATAGTAATGACAGTTCCACCTCACAATCCAGTGTCAATACTGAACCTATTCAAACCTCACAACCTACCTTAGGACATCCCATGCAAACACGTTCCAAAAGTGGCATTTTTAAGCCTAAAACCCAAACCCAGTCCACACTCAAATTCGAACCACTAGAGTTTCCTCGACATGTACCGAGTGGAGAAAAGCCGATCACCTTTCGAACCATTCTAGAAACTAGAGTTTCGAAGCTCGACATGTTCAATCAAACCGAGTGGACTTTACAGAAACTTTTAGTCCTGTGGCCAAAGCATCAACCATCAGGGTTGTCCTTACAGTTATTGTGAATCTAAACTGGCATATACATCAGATAGATATAGATAATGCCTTCTTAAATGGACCTTTGTCAGAGGATGTTTACATGTAGCAGCCAGAAGGTTTTGTTGATCCATCTAAACCTCATTATGTGTGTAAATTGAAAAAGGCTCTGTATGGCCTTAAACAGGCCCTTAGAGCTTGGTTTGCTGCTCTTAGAACTCAGATGATCCAGTGGGGTTTTCATCAGTCAGCTGCTGATACTTCTCTTTTCATACTTAAAACTGAAAAACATCTGCTATATGTACTTGTCTATGTTGATGACATCCTTGTGACAGGAGATTCACAAGCTCTGATTCAGAAATTCATACAGATGCTGTATTCAAAATTTTCTCTGAAAGATCTTGGATCAGTCTCTCACTTCCTTGGTATGGAAGCACACAGAAATGCTGCTGGTCTGTTTCTAACTCAAGGACACTATGCCTCTCAGTTGCTCAAACGCTTACAGCTTGATCATCTCAAACCCTGTGATACTCCCATGATTCCTGGTCAACATATGTCACCTGATCAAGGAGAACTTATGAAGAACCCAACTGTCTATAAGAGTGCTGTTGGAGGATTGCAGTACCTAACCTGTACAAGACCAGACATTGCTTATTCTGTTAACTACTTGAGTCAATATATGCAACTGCCTACACTGGATCATTGGCATGCCCTAAAAAGGCTACTTAGGTATGTAAAGGGCACCCTTCACTATGGTATTTTATTCAGGGCAAATGGTACCCTACACTTGAATGGTTTTAGTGATGCTGACTGGCTTGTTACCCACCAGACATAAAATCTTTTGTTGGTTATTGTGTTTATATAGGAGATTCTTTGGTCTCTTGGAGTTCCAAGAAACAAGGTGTTGTTTCTAGGTCCAATGCAGAATCTGAGTATATATCACTGGCTAATCTCTCTTCTGAGATGTTTTGGATCAAACAACTGCTGTCTGAAATGGGACTGTTCTTGCCTGCTACTCTTGTTGCATGGTGTGATAACTTGAGTGCAACTTTTCTGGCTCAGAATCCAGTTTATCATGCCAGAACTAAACATATAGAAGTTGACATCCACTACATCAGAAATCAAGTCCTGAATAAACAACTGTCTGTTCAATATGTGCCTTCTTCAATGCAAGTTGCTGATTCCCTGACAAAAGCCTTACCAGCACCACAACTTCATGGCTTCAGAAACAAACTAAATGTGGTAGTAGTTCCCACGTTTAGTTTGAGGGGGGATTTTAAGAAATAATTATTGTTAATCTTTATTATCTGTACAGTGGCATGTGTTAGTATAAGACTGGGCCTTGTGGCATTAGTTTGTTACTCCTAGATTTTTGCAAATCATCCTAAGATCTATATGTACTGAAATGCTACTGCTGCTGCTGTTTCTTGGAAAAAATCTATTTTTTTATCTCTTATACATTCTTATTATTTCAAAACTGGCCCTCTTCTCCTTCATAATGTTATCTTTGGTCTTTTAACAATATATTTTTTGTTACCCTTTTTAGACAACTTAACGGATTCAACGTTTGGTCAATCCGTTAAGTGTCCTATAAACGAAGAAGTTGTTTGCTTAAAACTCAGTAAGAATCGGTTTCAATCCCGCCCTTTGGCGAACTTCCCCGGCCTCCCGTTCCCTGTAGTTTGGCGATCTTCCGGCACTCCCTATTAGCTCTTTTAGAGCTGATTTTTCACCTTTGTTCTTCTCCCTCTTTCGCCTAACTCCTTGCCCTCTTCCCCATGAAAATTCTCATCTGGAATTGTAGGGGGCTTGGAAAACCTATTGCTAAAAAAGCCCTAACCTCTTTGATTCAAAGTCACCGACCCAAATATTTTTCCTTTGTGAACCAAAATCAAACACACAGTAGATGCAAAGATTGAAAAGCCATTTAGGATTCCATGGTGGGAGTTAATACAATTCAAGCTGGAAAAGTGGAGGGCTTGCGGCCTTGTGGATGGACGATGTCTCGTTATCCCTCTATAATTTCTCCCCAGGCCATATTGGTGTTGATGTGAAGCAAGCAGGATGTCAACAATGGAGGTTCACCAGGTTTTATGATAACCCGGACGCTAGCCAGTGATTTCAATCTTGGGATCTGCTTCGAATGCTTCACTTTCCGCCTCAACAACCATGGCTAGTAGCATGAGATTTTAATGAGATTATGTTTTCATCTGTGAAGGAAGGCCTACACCAGAGATCATACACTGCCATGAGAGCATTCCGTGAAGCTCTTTCAGACTGTGAAATCTTTGACATGGGCTTTAAAGGCTACTGTTGGAAATAAAATTTAGTTTTAATGATGATTCATCTATTTATTGTTTGTTTGTTTAACCTCATTGATGAAGTGCCATAACTAGCTGTTATAGTGCAAAGCAAAGATGTCTAGAAAACTGATTGTATAGGATTTATTAGAGTCTGATTATTGTATAGGTTATATCAGACAAGCACTGTAATATAGTAGAGTCTATGATTCAAGCTAAAACTAAATCAAGAATGGTTCGCTGAGGGATCAAACTCAGTTGATCATGTACTAAACTAAAGATTCAAGGCTGAGGGCGCAAACTCAGTTATGAAGAACTTGGGGACAAGATTCAGTTTTGAAGACTGAAGAACTGAGGGTTCAAACTCAGTTTATGAAGACTAAGCCGAGACTATAAAGTTAGACTTCAGGTAAGTCTGTGATTGCCTGAACTGACTTTATAGATCTTGTATTGAAAGTCTAAGCTACATAAGGACAATGTAAACTTAGTTAATTTTATGAGATAAATATGGTGTACTCTGATCTCATAAATAAAGGATCAGATGAGAAACTAAGAGTACTCAGTTTCAAAGAAGAGTAGAAACAGAGTTAATGCTCCAAGATAGTTAAAAACTGAAAAACTCAGAAAAATCAGCTTTAACTGAAAACAACCAATTAATCATAACGTTGGAGATCGATCAAGCACTCTAATTGGTTGAATGACTGTCATTGTCAGAAAGGACACTGGCATCAACTATGTACTATGTAGGACCACCGACGGCTATGAAAATTCAAATTCGAACGTTGGAAAAACCTCTATAAATGGAACACTTATCACTCTAGAAATAGTGCGGAGTTCATAATTTTAATAAGCAAACACTCTATAAAGATCAAGAATTGAAAGGGGATTAAGAACTCCTGTCAAGTCCATATTGCAAGATCAAGAAAAACTTCAAGTAATCAAAATCATTCAAGAAACATTCAAGACTAATCACACTTGAAGAAACATAGCTTACTAAGATAATCATATACATCAAGAAGAAGAAGCTCACACACAAGTTGAATCACATACTTGATTCAAGTCTCAACTTTGATTTATTCAAAGGTTTAGACTGTGAAACACCAAGGTGGTGTGAAGGACAGTTGAGCTGCAGAGAGGGAGACTGTGTTTGTGGTGGAGCTGGTGAAGAGGCAATCATACCCTTCAAGGACCAGTGGAGCAGACTTAGTGAAACAACAATTGTACCTGTTAGGGACTAAGGTTCGAAGATTGTGAAGCTAGGGAATAGTCAAGGACAATCGTTATTTACTTTGTGTCTTGCAACGTTAACTCAAGAACTTAGTGAATTTCCTCCAACATCATATGAGAGGAGTGCACTGACAGGATTACACCACCTGAAACCACTATAAACATTGTGTTATTTCCTTTACGCATTTACATACAACTAATTATATTTGTATTTGTGATCGTTTACTTTATTACATTATCTAGTATAACACGGTCAGCGTGCACCAGCAAACTGAGATTCACATAGCATACTTCAAAGAAAACTTAACAACTGATTTTATGAACTTTAAAAGGCTTTAAAATATTTTCCGCTGCATTTAACTTAGTTGTAGAAAGAGTCAGCAAGACTTTTTCTCAGCTCAGTTATCTCAACTCCGTAATATTTTAAGTATTAGTTTACTTAAGAGAGAAAGTTTTTAGAGGACAAGTTTATTCATCCCCCCTCTAAACTTGTCCCAAGCCTTGCCAAGGGACCAACACTACCATTATATTTGGAGGAACTAGCGAGATAACCCCATAGTGCGTGAGAGATTAGACAGGGTAGTTTCAAATATTGATTGGAAGATCCTTTTTCCGGATCATCAAGTATTTCATATCTTCACATATCACTTAGATCATATTCCAATACTTATTGCTAAGGAAGAGATGGTTGGTAAAGCGAAGAAATGGAAACACGTGCCCAGGTTCGATTCCACTTGGCTTATTGATGAAGAGTTTGCGCATATATTTGCTAATAATTGGGACTCTTCATTTCCTCATTGTCCAAAGGACATCAGCAAAAGCTTAATAAATCTAAGGGAAAACATGCGTCATTGGTCTAAAAGTAAGTTTGGAAGTCTCTCAAAGCAAGTAACAATCCTCCAGAAAAGCTAGAAGAAGTACAAATTCTCCGTTCTATAATACACGGGAGGAAAAAAACCTTTTGTCAGAAATTGAGCAACTTTTAATCAATGAGGAAGAATTTTGGCGTGTTCGGGGTAAAGTAGATTGGTTGAAATCTATGGACAAGAATACATCTTATTTTCATCACAAGGCCACATATAGAAGGCAAAGAAATACAATAGATGAGCTTTTAGACTCTTCGTGAAATTCGGTAACAGATATTGCTGGGTAGAAAAATGTTGCACTGGCCTATTTTAGAGAGATTTATACAACGAATGAGAAATATTAGATCTAACGGGAGTCCTCTTCTTTCAGCAACTTCCTGAGCATGATATTGCAAGGTTGTCCAAGCCTTTCACAAGCGGTGAATTATATAAAGCTTTAAGCCAAATGCCTGGTAAGAAATCTCCTGGTCCAGATGGGACGCATATGATTATTCCTCAAAAATTCTGGCATGTTGTAGGAGACCAAATTACCGGTATGATTCTATCTTTGCTTAAATGAAGGCCAAGATTTCTATTATATAAATAAGACTTACATCGTGCTAACGCTGAAAGTGAAGAATCCTATACGCATGACGGACTTCTGACCGATTAGTTTGTGTAACTCCATTTATAAGCTCCTTTCCAAAACCTTGGTCAATCGACTTAAGCCTATTATGAGAGACGTTATTTCACCTAATCAATTGGCTTTTCTTAAATGAAGACTAATAACAGACAACATTATTACTGCTTTTGAAATCTTCCATACCATGAAGATGGGGAGTAAGGGGTGTAATCCTCATATGGCTTTATAGTTGGATATGATGAATTCATTTGATAGAGTGGAGTGGAGTTTCCTAGTAAAGGTTATGCGGGCAATGTCTTTTCCTCAAACTATCATTGATGTTATTCCGAGATGTATATCCACCGCTACTTATCAAGTTCTTATAAATGGCCATCAATCCTCAGTCATACATCCCAGCAGATGCATTCAGCAAGATAATCCTCTATCCCCATTCCTTTTTCTGATTTGTGCTGAAGGTTTTTCAGCCCTGCTCCGTCATGCTGTGAATGAAGGAAAATTAAATGGAGTGAAGATTGGCAGTCAACTTGAAATCCACCATCATCTTTTCGCTAATGACTATCCAATTTTTTCAGAAACAAGAATTGTAGCGTGTCATTCGATTCTAGCGATGCTAGATTCCTACGAACGGATTTCAGGATAGAAAATAAATTTACACAAGTCATGTATTTTCTTTACTACGAATGTGGACGAGAGCAACCGAGCTGTAATTTCTTCGACTATTGGCATCCCTTTGGGTGATGAATCTGGGAAGTACCTTGGCTTACCTTTTGTCATTGGCCGATCAGAGTATGGAATCTTCTTTTATGTGAAGGAAAAGAGTAAAATGAAACCAGCATGATGGAAAGGAAAATTCCTTTCTCCAGCAAGAAAAGATGTGCTCATTAAATCGGTGATTCAAGCGCTCCCACAGTATATCATGAAGTGCTTCATTATTCCAAAATAACTAATTACCGAACTAGAGAATATGACAATGAGCTTTTTCTGGGGAAATGCATAAGGGGATAAGAAAATTCACTAGAAATATTTCCTCACTATTGCAAACCGAAGTCTGATGGTGGTCTTAGCTTTCGGGACTTTGAATGCTTGGCGTATTTTTGTTGACCCAAACGCTCTTTCTTCGCAAGTTCTCAAAACTAAATATTTTTCGAAGAAGGATTTTGGCATGGGTACTATTACCTCCAAGCCTTCTGCAATCTGGCAAAGCATTCTTTAAGGGCGTAACCTCCTCTTTCGAGGTCAAAGATGGCGTATTGGTAATGGCAGAAAAGTGAACATCCAGTCCGATCCTTGGCTCCCTCTCACTCCGAGTTTCAAGCCTAGTTTATTAACAACCCCAACTCAAATAGATAAGGTTAGCGGCTTGATCGATGCCTATACTAGACAGTGGAATCATGCGCAAATTAGAAGCATTTTTTGTCCTTATGATGCAGAATGTATTTTGTCCATACCTTTATCATCATGAAATGTGAAGGATAAATTAATTTGGCACTACACTTGCAATGGCATCTATTTAGTTAAGTTGGGATATTATCTTGCTCTACAACTCAAAACCCAACAACGAGGAAGAGATATGGCGTCCTCTTCCCATTATTATAAGAAGATTTGGCGCTCTGTCTGGAACTTGAAAGTGAAGCCAAGAATTGCTCACTTCTGTAGGAAATTCCTTCTTAATTCGTTGACAACAGCCATGGGGTTACTTTCTAGGGATATTGGAGACTGCATATGTAAGATTTGCAAGAAAGTGCAAGAGACGATATGGCATTATTTTTTCGAGTGCTCCATTGCGAAATTCGTTTGGTCGTTATACCCAGATGGTCACTCCTAGAAAAAACTACCTTTTCGTTCATGCCCATATTTTTTGAGCTTTTGATTGATTATGAAAGTGATGAATTTGTTGCTAGACTTATTAACACTCTCTGGTTGATTTGGAAAAGCCGATGTAGCTTAATTTATGAACAACAAGAGCCGGTGCCAGGAAGAATTATAATACAAGCAGAAATAGAAGCTACCAGCTATACCGAAGCTTAAGGAAACCAAGTGCCGGAGACTAACATAATGCGGTCTAAGGTGGTGTGAGAACCTCCCCAATCGCCCAAGGTAAAATTTAATATGGATGTTGCTGTAAAAGAAAACGAGGTAGCAATCGGAAGTTTGGTGCGTGCACACAACGTGGGAATCCTCCATAGCTTCTCCTCGAAGCTAGTCAGAGGCTATGACGTTGCAGTTGCTAAATCCATGGCCATCCATCATGCCATGATCTTTGCTATTATATAGGGCTATTCCAATATCACTTTTGAATGAGATTCCTAGATAGTCCATCAACGATTAATGTCAGATGAGGCATATTTTTCACCTTTGGGATCTATTATTGATGATTGCAAATCGCTGCTTAGCTTCCTGGTTTTAGTAATTGTAACTTTTTTTTGTCAAAAGAGAAGGTAGCATTCATGCTCATATTATAGCAAATGAGGGTTTATCTCTCGTAGGTCTCAAACAATGGGGCTCCAGACCGTCTTCTCATGCAATCATGCCATGCTCTGTTGATGCGAATAAACACATGTCCTTTTACCCCTAAAAAAAAAGAATAAGGTAATGTCACAAAACACCCCCCACCCCCCACCCCCAAATAAAATTTTCACAATAAATGTTACACCATTCTTATACGTAAAGATAATTGATAGAGTCCAAGTATGTGTAAGAGTTAGGAGAAAAGTTGATATAAGAGGGTAAAGTCTGTCATACGTTTCTAGTAGTATATTTGAACGTTGAACGTTGATCGTTGAACATTTGAAACACAAGAGTCTTGAATATATATTAGTATAAGTGAAGCGCAAGATTTTGACAGGAGGACTAAGTCGTTTGGTGATTTCTCAGCCACTTGGTATTTCTCTCATTTTCCACACAACGAAAGAAAAGATATATTAAACCGGACTACTGTCGAAAAATACAACATCAGACCACCGCTAAGACTACACCTGGCCAGAGCCACCACTGCCGAGACTAAACCACAAGCCACCGTAGGGACCGGACCACTGCCAGGACTAGCGACAAGACAACCCGACTAGAACCGAAATTTTAATAAAAGAAAAGATAACTGATCTGTTATTTGTTATCTTTTTCTTGAATTTTTTGGGTTTTACATTTATACCTAGGAATATGGATAAGTTCTCTCAAACATTTTTCTTTTATTTTAATCTTTTGTCCAAGCCAAGCAATTATCAAGCTTGTGCTGATCAATAGGAGCTGCAATCAAGTCTTTTGTGTTATTTTCTTTGTATTTCTGGCAGATGCGGCTCCAAGATTTTGATAATGGGATCATAAATTTGTCAATTTATTTTGTCTCCTAAAAATTTGTTTATATATTTAATTTTATAAAACTTAAAATTTGTGGGTCAATTATATATAAGTTGCCACAATTTATAGCTAGTTATATTTTTTTAGGGGATCGGTCACCCCGCACCTGTTGTGGGCGGCGCCACCCTTGCTTCCGGCCGGCCAACCATAGTATTCAATAACGATTCTTGTGACCGTCACAATAAAATGACAAGATAAGTAACACAATAAAAATAATAAATTGCAAACATTGTGTGTTCATATGATTATTATTTTTGTATCTCCAGAATAGTTGAATATGGTATAAAGTGAATTAATATAATTAAGTGAACAAAACAAGGTGGAGGAAGCTGATAAAATACGAAAGGATTCGGAAAAAGTTGATGTATATACCACCACACATATATTTATTTATAGTTACAATGTATCAACCGTAGCCATACACATTCACAACCCTTACTACGATACACACTATTTCAATAATACCCTTAACAGTCCCCCCTCAAGGTGGAGCATGAAAATCACAAATACCCAACTTACACAACAAGAAACTAAATTGCTGACGACCAAGGGCCCTGGTAAAAATATCCGTCAACTCATATGTAGTAGGAACATGGGAATGGACAATTGTCTCAGACAACACCGCATCACAAGAAAATGACAATCAACTTCGATATGTTTAGTACAATCGTGAAACACTGGATTACGTGAATGAAGTACATACTGACTATCACATAATAATCGCATCGTCTGGGAGCCATTTCAACTCACATGTGGCAATAGTCATGGCACTATTCTCGGCTTTAGTAGAGGAACATGACATAGTAGACTGTTTCTTCGTCTTTGAAGTAATAGGGAATGACCAAGAAACACATGTTACCAGTCAACAAGCGACGAGTCAACGGGCATGCCGCCCAATCACTATAACAAAATTTCGTGAGGGACAAATCATTCTTAGAATGCAAGAGAATTCCCTGACCTAAACTACACTTCAAATAATGAATACACGCAAAGAACCATCCCTGTGTGCAACCTGGGGATCGCTAAAAAACTGAGCTCGGGTGTGAACAAAATAACTCAGCTCTGGACTTGTGTCGGATAAGTAAACCAGGCGTCCCACAAGACATTGATACTGATCAGGCCTAGAAAATGGCTCCACTGGGCCGACGCCAAGTGATGATTTTGTTCCATGGGGGTATCAATAGGATGACAACCCAACATACCAGCCTTAGATAAAATATCCAAGGCATATTTCCGTTGAGTGAGAAAATGCCATCCGGACCACGCGCCACCTCAACACCAAGAAATTCTTTAACGCTCCCAAGTCTTTCATATGTAAACTAGAACTCAAATAAAGTTTGAACCAAAGGACCGTGTCACGCGAAGTACCTGAAAGTATTAAATCATCCACATACACAAGAACATGGAAAGACAATCCATCCCGAACATTACTGAACAAAGAATAATCGGTATATGACTGCCGAAAACCATAATCCCGCAAAGCAGTGAATAGTTTTGCAAACCATTGGCGGGGTGGCTGTTTCAACCCATATAGGGACTTATAAGTAAAATTAATCAATTCTAGTTTGAGAATGCTTCTTAGATGTTATGGCTGCTTATGCTTTTTCTGCAGCTGAATTTCTTGGCTTTGATTGACTAAAGTAGCTTTTGCAACCTGAATTGGGAATGATTATCATTTTTCCTAGATCTGCTTATGTGGGAAAGTAATTTTTACTCGAAATTTCTTGAAAACGTGTATTTGTTTTTGTTGATGGACAGAAAATGAGAAGATAAAAGATTCACGATCAATTTTGATTGTTGGAGGTGGCCCTACCGGTGTTGAACTTGCTGCTGAAATCGCGGTAGATTACTGATGATACCCGACCCGAGTTATGCCACGTGTCACTTTTAAGGGTGCTTAATAAATGACCATTTCTTAAACTTAGGGCTTTAAGGGCCATGGGCCCCAAGGGCCGAACAGAGAGGAGATCGTCTACCACGGGAGATCGGTCTAAGCTCCTCCTCCAGCCACCGCAGGACGGCCAAGGTCTGGCAAAGAGGAGCTGCCCAGTTTGTCCATATTAGTTCTGGGGGCTGAGCGTGGGACGCTCCGTACAGCTCCGCTGTTATTCCGCGTGAGGGATAATTATATACGGAAAGAATCCTCAGTCATAAAGACTCCAATCTTGGCATTAAATATGTCCATAATTATCTCTGATTTTAGGGATTAAGTCGTATATATCCTTAGGGAATAATTATTAATTATCATACTTACTCAACAAGTAATGGGGGGCGAGACATCGCCTATATAAACAACCCTAAGGAACTAAGGATGACTTGATTCCAATTCGACTATTGGATACGTAGGCAACTCTCAGAAATAATTCGAGAGCTCAGTCCAAACAAAAAAAAACAACTCGTCCCTCATTTGCACAAATTAGGGTTTCTAGGGTTTTCGATCATTATCACATAGGAGATTGACCCGTATTAATTAACAGACGGTTTCCAGCATCGTCAATTGGTGCTAGAAAGAGGGTCTTCTACTGATAATCGGTCTAACGAACCAGAACCCCTGTAGACGTTTGGCACCACCAAAGAACACTGCTAAGAAAAACGCAGATCCGACTCAATAGGGAGGAACTTCAACCACACAGTGAGAGACTCAAGACGCAGCAGCCCAGAAAAGAGCGGATATCGCTGGGGATCAACTAAATTCAGTCCTCCAAGACCCAACCAATCAGGCATTGGTTGACGCCTTGAAAAACCTGGACAACACTACTGTTGGAAATAAAATTTATGTTTTGATGATGATTCATCACTTATTCAGTCATTGTTCTAGACCCCATTGATGAAGTGTCATAACTAGCTATTATAGTGCAAAGCAAAAAGATGTCTAGATATCCATGTACAGGATTTTATAGAGTCTGATTTTTGTATAAGTTAAATCAGACAAGCACTGTAATATTTTTAGGTTGTGATCTGAGATAACAAGAAACTGAGATAACAAGAAACTGAGACAACAAGAAACTGAGATAACGAGAAACTGGAACAGAGCACACCAATTTGAAACTGAAGAAGATAAGTTCGCCGAGGGACACAAACTCGGTTGGCGTATCTAGAAGACTGAAGAACTGAGGGGCACGGACTCAGTTATTGAAGACTGAAGAACTGAGGGTTCAAACTCAGTTATTAAGACTATGTCGAGACTGTAAAGCTAGACTTCAGGCAAGATTGTGATGACCTAAACTGACTTTATAGATCTTGTACGGGGAGCTAAGACACATAAGGACAATGATGTCTTTGCTGATTAATTCCTTGGTGTACTCTGATTAAGTCATTTATAATCAGATGAAAAACCGGAGTACTGAGATTTTTGAAGAAGAGTAAAAACTTAGTTAATGCTCTTAAGAATTGAGAACTGATAAAGTTCTCAGTAAATCAGTTTCAGAACTAAGGTTTAACTAATCTGAAGAAGAATCCAACCGTTACAATTCAAGAATTATGATTGGAAGATAATCTATCCGTTCTGACACAAACGTACAAGCAAGAAAGCAGGACCACTAACGGCTACAAGGATTTGAACTCAAGGTGACCGTTAGATAAACCCCTATAAATAGACAACTTCTATCAGAAAGAAAGGAGAGAGAAGGAGGAATTCAAAGATTTAATCTAGTCAAGAAAGATCAAATTAATGGGGAAAAGCCAATTTAAAAGAATTCCTGCTAAATACTTGCAAGATCAAGAAATTAAGTGTTCGTTAACATTCAAGAAAGATCTTGATCATTGATTTGAAGAAATATAGAGCTGTGCATAACTTATTTATCTAGAAGAAAAGCTCAAATCACAATTGAATCATAGTTATTGATTCAAGTCTCAACTTTGATTCTATCAAAGGTTTAGATTGTGAAACACCAAGAAGGTGTGAAGGACAGTTGAGTGCAGTCAGGAAGACTGTGGTTGTGATGAGCTGGTGAAGAAGCAATTCAACCCTCCAAGGACCAGTGTTTCAAACAATTGAAGAGCAGCAATTCTACCTGTTCTACAAGTGTTTAGATAGTGAAGCTAGGGATTAGTCAAAGACTATCATTTTAGAACTTTTTGTAACCGGGTCATCTCAAAGAAGTTCTAGTGGAATTTTCCTCCGCATCACAAGGGAAGAGAGGACTGACAGGATTACACCACCTGGAACCTCTATAATTCTTGTTTATTTACTTTACGCATTTACTTACTTCATTAGAGTCATAATTATCTAGTTCTTGTTTACAACAATTTTAAGAAACCGATGCAACAAGTTATCTGATAACTTATATTTTATAAAGGCTAAATCAATCCGCTGCCCATTAACTAGACTAAGAATAAGACAGTATTGACATATACTCAGTTGAGTTAGCTTAACTCCACACAAGTTTTAACTGAACCTTAATTTGATTTAAATTCAGTTTTTTGGGACAAGTTTATTCACCCCCCTCTAAATTTGTGTTAGCCTTTCCTAGGGACCAACAACTACCATTAAGATTATTCTGGATGAGACCCTTAAAGGAAAGGATCCCCCAGAGAAGCCAGAGACAAATCTCCAGCAATAGGCCCTTAATAAACCGGAGATCGTGGAATCAAGTGCCCACACGGAGTACGGAACTACACGTCACCCTAATGACACGGCTAAGGCCGAACTGGACACTCTTCTCGGAAGACGAGCATACGACTTGATCTGTGCGTCGCCCTTCACTGAACATATAAACTGCTATCCCCGCCCAGCTGGGTTTAAGATTCCCAAGATCAATGCATATGATGGATCCAAGGACCCTTATGATCACATGCATCAGTACATCTCACACATGAACTTGTACAACGCATCAGACGAGATGAAGTACAAAGCCTTCCCTGTACTCCTAACAGGAAGGGCCAGAGAATGGTTCAACAGGATTCCTCCCAGATCGATCTCAGATTTTAGGACTTTGACCCGAAAATTCGTTCATACCTTCATTGCGGCACGACCATTCCAAAGAAATCAAACTCATTTGTTGACGTTGAAACAAAAACACAATGAGTCCGTACTACGCTTCATAAAGTGTTTCAATGAAGAAGCCGCACAAGTGCAGGACGCAGATGATTGATTGTTGGTCGCCACTTTCGAAGCAGGTCTGCGAAAGGGACGGCTACACACGAAGCTTAATAGCAAGCTTCTCCACACGATGGAAGAATGCCTGGATGTTGCATACAAACATTGCTAGGGGGAAGAAGCGAATAGACTCAAAAGAGAGTTGGAAAATGGTGAAAACAAGAGGAGTAAGCCTGAGGATAGATCGGATAAGAAAAGAAAGTCAGTTTGGGATCGGGTAACTGTGCCCATCTCTGATCGGGTAGGGAAGAAGGGAGCTCTGCAGGACATAGACTTCATTCCGTTGAACAGGCCTCGTGAGCAAGTCCTTGCAATCATGTAAAGAAAAGGCATAGCTAGGACCCCACCCCCGATGAGGGGACCCAGAGAGAACATAAACCAAAGCAAGTATCATCAAGATGTCGGGCATGACTCAGAACATTGCAAAGATCAAATCCGGGACATTGATGCAGCAATAATGGAAGGAAAAATTGATGAGGTCGTTGATCGGTCTCAACAAGCCAAACCAAAGGGACGACGAGAATTTAAGCGCCAGAATAACAGCGATAGAGAACAGCGAGACGAATATCGGAGGAGAAGAGATCGTTCTCCAGATCCTGAGGGTCACGAAAGATAACCGCCCTGTGAACACGATCAATACGATCTCAGGAGGGCCGAACAACTCAAGAATGTTAGAAGAAGAAAACAACAGCAGGTCTACTGCTCCTACCTCCACGAACAAAAGGCGAAGGATATCAGGAGAGGTAGTGTATGGTCCAAGAGATTCACTACCCTTGGTAATCAATAATGAAGGATTGGTGATAGAAGCAGTGATTAGCAAGAACCGGATAAAGAGAATATGTGTGGACACTGGCATTGCTGTGAATTTTCTCTACTACAACGTCTTTAGAGCGATGAAACTGAAGGACGCCGACCTAACTCCTGTTTCAACTCCTTTGTTCGGCTTTGCAGGACCTCCAGTTCATCCGCTGGGGGTGATCAAACTGCTCACTACTTTTGGAGAAGGAACCTGAGGCAGGACCCTAATTGTGGACTATGTGGTTGTAAAGGCACCATCGGCTTATAACGTGATCATGGGAAGACCAGCCCTTATCGATCTCCAGGCTGTAATCTCACCAGCTCATGTTAGCATGAAAATTCCAATGGGGAAGGCTCGATAGAGATCAGAGGAAATGTGGAAACAGCCAGGAGCTGATACACTGCAACAATAAATGGGAAAATGGTCCAACAAGTCAGTATTGAAGAACTGCTACCCGACGACGAAGAGAACTGGTCTTCTGAAGACCAGACACATGCTGTTCGTTTATGGGACGGACAGGAGGATTCAACAGTTAGTATTGGGGAATGGATTCCCCCTCCGCATAAAGAATCTTTGATGAACATCTTGAGGGAATTCCGAGACGTGTTCGCTTGGAGAGCAGAAGATATGCCAGGGTTGTCTCCCGACCTGGCAGTGCATAAGTTGAAGATAGATCCGAGAAGGAAGCCTGTTCGGCAAAAGAAAAGGCACTTCGCCCCTGAGCGCATTGAGGCAATCAAGCAAGAGGTAACAAAGCTATTGCAGGAAAACATAATCAAAGAAGTGATATATCCTGAATGGTTAGCTAACCCTGTACTGGTCAAGAAACCAGATGGGAGCTGGAGGATGTGTATGGATTTCACAGATTTGAACAAGGCATGTCCAAAAGACCGTTATGCCTTGCCCAAGATTGATCGGTTAGTGGACTCAACGGTAGGATATGAGGTGTTCGCGTTCTTAGATGCATACATGGGCTATCACCAGATCATGATGCATCCAGAAGATGCAGAAAAGACTGCTTTCGTAATAGAATTCGGGACGTACCGCTATGTCACTATGCCTTTTGGACTAAAGAATGCAGGAGCAACATATCAGAGGGCTGTCAACACAATCTTTGCCGATCAGATAGGAAGGTGTATGGAGGTGTACGTGGATGACCCTGATCAAGAGCAAGTCTCTTGACCAATACTGAAACGATGTCCAATAAGTTTATGGAGTTTTAAGGAAAACTCAGATGAAGCTCAACCCAAAGAAATGTACATTTGGAGTCAGATCAGTGAAGTTCCTGGGATATATGATATCCAGAGACGGAATCAGAGCAAACCCGGATAAGATCGATGCATTAAAAACTATGTCCCCACCAAAAAACATAAATGAGGTACAACGTTTGAAAGTATGAATAGCTGCCTCGAACAGATTCTTATCGAGATCAGCGCAACGCGCTTTACCATTCTTTAAAATCTTGCGAAGAACCAGTCCTTTTCAGTGGGATGATCAGAGTCAGGAAGCACTCGACGAACTGAAGGTATACTGGCCGAAATGCCAACTTTGACTGCTCCCAGGTAGGGGAACCATTGTTCGTATACTTGGCGGTGTGTGAAGAAGCACTAAGTGCAGTACGGATCAAAGAACAAAATGGGCAGCAGATACCAGTATTCTTCGTGAGTAAAGCGCTCCACGGGCCAGAGGTCAGATATTCGAACGTGGAAAAATTAGCGTTGGCATTGGTGCATGCATCAAGGAAGTTGAGACCTTACTTCCAGGCTCATCCCATTACCGTGATCACCGATCAGTCATTACGGAAAATACTGGGACGGCCGAAACCTCAGGCAGGTTAGCAAAATGGGTTGTCGAACTGGCGGAATACGACATTGATTTTCGACCTTGAACTGCAATCAAAGCACAGGCCTTAGCAGATTTCTTGGCTGAAGGAATATATGTTTGTCTAGAGGACGATCAACTGAACAAAGAAATGCATCAATGGAGCTTGTACGTTGATGGGGCATCAAGTAAGGATGGATCAGGGGCCGGTCTCTTACTCGTCAGTCCAAAAGGGAGGAGTTTCCTTATGCCCTAAGGTTTGACTTCAATGCTACAAATAATGAAGCTGAGTACGAAGCTCTGATCACGGGGCTTACGTTGGTAATTAAGCTAGGGGCAGATGACCTGCAGGTATACAGTGATTCGCAGCTCGTTGTAAATAATATAAATGGGGAGTATGAGGCTAAGGAGGAACCTATAAGGAAATACCTAGTGACAGGTAGAACTCTCTTAGAAAAGTTTCGACAAGTCACGGTAGCACAAATACCCCGAGCTGAGAATAGAAGGGCAGATGCTTTATCAAAATTGGCCTCAAACTTTTTGTCAGAAAAGAAAGTACTGGTGGAGCTATTGAAGGAGAGAAGCTACAAACAGAAGGCAGTCCAACCGATCAGACAGGCCAGTACGTGGATGGATCCGATTGTGTTATATCTTAGAGATAACGTCCTGCCCCAAGACAAGGTTCAGGCCATGAAAATGAAGCTCTTAGCAGTTAGGAACTCGTTGTTACAAGAAGTACTTTATCGTAGGTCGTATATTGCTCCGTGGATAAGATGTGTAATTGAGGAAGAAGGGAACTACCTGCTCAGAGAAATACACTTGGGCATTTGTGGAAATCATCCGGGAGCTCGGATCCTTGCAAGAAAATGCAGGCTGTTCGGTTATTATTGGCCAACAATGTTAGAAGGTGCTAGGGAGTTGGTGGAAAAGTGCAGATCATGCCAGGTGCATGATAACTTGTCACATCGGCCATCCCAAGACATGGTTCCAATAGTGTCCCCCTGGCCGTTTGACCAGTGGGGGGGGGGGTAGATCTAGTAGGGCCACTCCCAAGAGCCCCAGGCAATGTCAAATTCCTCAGCGTAGCAATCGATTATTTCACCAAGTGGTTGAGGCCGAACCACTGGCTACAATAATAGGGAAACAGATACATAAATTATTATGGAAGAACATAGTATGCAGATACTGAATACCAAAAAATTTTGTTTCAGACAATGGGACTCAGTTCGAAGACAGGATCATTAGAGAATGGTGCAATGGTTTACAAATCACTCAACACTTCACTTCAGTCGGCTATCCCCAAGCTAATGGGCAAGTCGAACAGACCAACCGGCAGATCAAGACCAGGGCTGAAAAAGCACGTAGAGGAAGAGAAAGAGAGTTGGACCGAGCACTTGCCCAACATATTATGGGCGTACAGTACAACCCCTAACTCGGCCACTGGAGAAACCCCTTTCAGCCTTGCATACGGTTGCGAATCAGTGATTCCGGCCGAGATCATCCTATCATCTCCATGGACAGCGCTCTACACCGAAGACCACAGTTAGCTGAGCTCAGGCACACCAAGGACGACCTGGAAGAGGTTCGTAATATAGCCTTCATAAGAATGCCCAAGTATAAACAACGAATTTCTCAATATTACAATTCCTGAGTTAAACACTCATACTTTAAAGAAGGAGATCTGGTGCTCAGGAAGAACGAGGTGAGCAAACAACTGCCCCAGGGGAAACTTGATCCAAACTGGGAAGGACCGTACAAGGTATTAAAGGTGCATGGGAAAGGAGCCATAACTGGCTGATGCAAATGGTAGAAATGTGCCCCGTAGTTGGAATGCCTCTAACTTGAGGAAGTTTTATGTCTAGGACAGGTTTCAGACTATCTTATGCATTATTAATTTTGTTTTAAGGTGTATTCAGGCATCAAATATTAAATAAATGTTTTATTGCATATGTTCATTATTATTATATTGCTTGATATAACTGAGCTGCAGGTCGGTCTCAAAAAAAAAAGTTTGCCAAGGACAAACTAAAACAAGTCTGCAGGACAGACTCAATGAACTGATCCGCAGGTCGGACTCAGTAGAAGAACTGAACCGCAGGTCGGTCTCAGAAAAAAGTTTGCCTAGGACAAACTAACACAAGTCAGCAGGACAGACTCAACGAATTGATCCGCAGGTCGGACTCAGTAGAAGAACTGAACCACAGGTCGGTCTCAGAAAAATGTTTGGAAAGGACAAACTAACACAAGTCTGCAGGGTAGACTCAACGAACTGATCCGCAGGTCAGACTCAGTAGAAGAACTGAACCGCAGGTCGGTCTTAGAAAAAAGTTTGCCAAGGACAAACTAGAACAAGTCTGTAGGACAGACTCAATGAACTGATCCGCAAGTCAGACTCGGTAGATGAACTGAACCGCAGGTCGGTCTCAGAAAAAAGTTTGCCAAGGACAAACTAAAACAAGTCAGCAGGACAGACTCAACGAAGTGATCCGCAGGTCGGACTCAGTAGAAGAACTGAACCGCAGGTTTGTCTAGAAAAAAGTTGGCCAAGGGTAAAATAAAACGAGTCCACAGGACGGGCTCAAAGAACTGAACCGCATGTCGGATTCAGGAAAAAGTTTTCTAAGGGCATATTATGCTTCCGCATGACAGACTTAGCAAAAAAAAAAAAAAATAAAAATCCAGACGGTCAGATCAAGACTAATGATACTTCGAAAGTTTGAGACAAACTTTCCAAGTCTGCAGGACAGACGATCAGCGCTTTCTATAATACTTAGAAAGTTAAAGTAATCAAACTTTCCAAGTCTACAGGACAAACGATCAGCGCATACACTGAAGTACATCATTCGAAAAGCAAAGCTTTGTAAATGACGTACTTCGGGGGGGTAAAGGACCCTAAGCTAGGCTTAAAACAAAATCAAAGGAAAAACCAAAAGCCAAAGTAATGGCAAAGAAGGGCTGAACGCCAAAGAAGAAAATATTACAGAACAAGTGCCAAAAAGGCACAAATTGTCAAGAACAAAAAATAACAAAAGTTGGAAAATATTGCAAAGTCTTTCAACAAAATAATAAATGCCTGATTCACGCAAAGGGATAATTTCTAAGGATTGGCAGTTGATTTTGTTGCTGATCGGTAGGAGTGCCAGAGCGTTGAGCTGAGGATGTGCTGGTCTGACGAGCCGCAGGTCGACGGCCATATTTCTCTGCTAAGTCCTCACCAGCTTGAAATTCTCTAAGCCTGGCCTGGTATAGCTCATTGCCACCTGGCTTGCAAAGACTGCCGTGTTGAAGATCTGAGATGACCAACTCAGGACACTGCTCTTTGGCTTGGTTAACACCTAGGGTATACCCATGGCTCAGAATGGAGCCAAGTAAAACCTTCAAGGCCCCGGTGAAGTGAGGTGAGCTCTTATACTCATGAATTGCCTGAGCGATTCGCTCCGGCATAGCAGCTTCTAACCCCTCATGATCAGCTCGAAGCTTGGCCAATTCCTCCTCGCGAGCAGACTTGGAAGTTCGTAGCTCATTCAGCTCAGCCTACTGTGCATGCATGACCTTCTCCGGATCAGTGATCTGGGCATCTTTGGACAAGGACTCCTCCTTGTGTTTGTTGCGGCTGGCGGACAGGTCAGAAATCCGTTTCTCCAGGGAAGCCCTTTGGGTGGAGAAATCATTGAGGTGATGAAGAACCTCATTCCCATCTTTAACAAACTGTAAATAACAAAGGCAAGACGAGCAGGGTCAGTACGACTCAAATATAGTGAACAGAAAATGGAAAGATGCAAAACTTACAATAGATGCCAGATCCTTATCTGGCAGCTCAGCTAGGAACTCGGCTGAAGAACCCGATGTCCCTTTAGAAGCCTCCTGACCAGATGTGGGCCTCTTTCTTCCAGATCGAGGGCGCTACCTAGCCTGGTCATCCGTGTTAGAAACGTCAAGAATGACCAAGCTATCGTCCCTCTGTTCGACATGCCGTGTACCGGAGGCTAGATCGCCCTGTTGAAAATCCTCAGTAAAGGAAGCCTCAGGGTTAACCTCTGGATTGGCCAGATCAGGCTCTGGCTCAGCTTCATCCCTTGGAGCTTTTAAGTTCTGAGGCTCGTACAAGCACATCTTCATCCCCGAGCGCCTGATCGAAGTTATCAGCAACATCGGCCACTGAAAGAACAGAGAAAGCGTTAGAACAGTCCAAAGGGAATAATAAAATCAAACCAATGCACAAGAAAAATAAAATCCTACGATGGTTATACTCTTCCTGAGTTAGCCTCAAATAGAGCTCAGGACCGGAATCAGATAAGTGAGCAACCTCTATCAGTTCATCAGGCCAGTGCTCAAAGTCAAGGAGAACTTTGGCATCGGCGATATCATTCAGCAAGCGTTCACCCACGGTGGTGGGACACACGTCAGAAGGAAGTTGGAAATAATTCTAGTTGCTCAATTCAGGGTGTCCGTCGTTACGGATAAAGAAAAAATTGTTCTTCCATTCGTGGATAGAAGATTTCCCTGTGGAAAGCATAGGGACCCCCCCTCTAGTGGTCTGTGCGGCGTGGAAATTAGTACCACCCGTTGTGGTTCCTGATCTTCTTATGCTAGTAAAAAGTCCTAAAAAGATCCATGTTAAACTCTGTGTCCATCAGCCGGAAGAAGATCGTAGACCCAATAATTGCCCTAACACCGTTAGAGGCAATTTGGGTAGATCCCAGTTGATAATGTCTCAGTACGGCCAAAAAGGCCGGACATAAAGGAACCCTAAGGCCACAGATGAACTGCTCCCTGTATACAGTGCAATACCCCTCTGGGGGCTGATGAGCATTGTTAGGAACATTTTATTATGTTTTGATGATGGCCATACTAGCTGTTATAGAAAGCCTGAAATAAGTTAGAATACTCTGTATAGTCTTTACTTAGAGTTGACATGTTGTATGAAGTTGAGTCAGACAAGTATTGTACTAGTTGGTTGGATGGCAAAGCAAGAACAGACTTTCGGTAGAGTGAAGCCAGCCAAGCACCAGCAGAGAAGCAATGAAGACATCATGGTCTGACTTATAACCAAGGAAGTCTGTGATGACCTTGGATAAGTCTAAGTTATGTTTCAAGTGATGAGGCTCAATGTTTAAATATGGTGTACACTGATCTCACCCAAATCAAGGATCAGTGAAGTACAAGGATCCTTCTTGAACTGAAAGAATAAAGGAAACAGTGAATCGGTAAAGTAAACTGACTTTCGGCTGAGTGAAGACAAAGTAGTGAAGGGAGATCTAAGAACGGCTGAGTAAACCTTACTTGATCAGATTATTGAAATATGGAGAAGATACAGAAGATCAAGCATTAAATGCACAATTAATAGAGGATCAATCAATGACGGATTTTCTAGTAAACGTTTGAAGAAAAATCCGATCACTAAAATCAAGGAGAATATAATTAAGGGGGAATCAAGAATAAAATCAAGGATTATTCCCCTCATTAATATAGCCAACGGATGTAAATTCAAATCAAGGATAATAAAGGCTATAAATAGAGGGTATTGACAGAAAAACAAAGTGAGAAAGAACGATAAATCTGAGCAAAAACTCTGTCAAAGTAAAAAGCCTTCTATCTGCGCTTAAAGGAAAACATCTAGTGATCAACTCAAAACCGAGAGATACAATTCAAACATCAAGCATTGAGATTGATCAACAAGTTTGTGAATCCAATTCACATCAATCACGCAACTGAATCAGAGTCATCTGAGAAGGAGTTGTGTTTGTGATAGCTGCTGAAGGATTTGATCCTAAGGAGCAGTGAAAGAGACTAGTCACTGAAGCTGTTGCAGTCAAGGAGTGATAGTCTTGTAAATTGTGTAGCTTGTGAAGTCAAGGACAATCATACTATTGTATCTGTGAAAACAATAGTGAATTCCTCCGATCATCACAGGAGAAGAGTGGATTAAGGAATTACACCACCCTGAACCACTATAAGCCTTGTGTCAATTTACTTTCTGCAATTTACCTTACTGCATTCATTAATTGCTTATATTATATCATATATTTGTGATTGCTTAAACTACTTTGAAATAACATAGTAAGGTGGGACTTATCCGCTGCCCAAAAGCTTTTAAGTACAAGAAAAGTTTTTGAAACTCCACTATAGTCATTCACCCCCCTCTGACTATAGTTTTACCCTTCTCTGGGACCAACAATTGGTATCGGAGCAGTGTTCCTAGTATCGAACTCGTTCGATCTAATTTTTGAGATAACAAAGTAGAGATCACATATTTTCAAAGTAGTTTTCAAATTTGTGCTTTCTACTTATATACATAAAATTTTCAAATCTAGTCTTTGTTGCAAAAGATATGATCTTGAAGACCCTGGATAGCAACATGTTCATGAGAATCAAAGACTTCAAAACAACAAAGGAGATGTGGGACAAGCTGGAACTGATAAATGAAGGATCTGAAGCAGTTAAAGAAAACAAACTATCTGTTGCAAAACAGAAATTTGAGAACTTCAAAATGAAGGCTGGTGAATCCATTGATCAAATGGACAATAGATTCTCAAGCATCATCAGTGAACTGCAACAGCTTGGGCACACATATCCTCAGAAAGAAGTGTGTTTAAAGATCTTGAGAGGCTTACCTGAAAGGTGGAAGATCATAACATCAGTAATCAGAGGAACTACAAACCTTGCAAACATTGACACTCTGACTCTGATGTCCCAACTAAAAGCTCATGTATTTGAATTGAACGGTGAAGATGGTGCTCCGGCAGAGACACAAAGAGCCAGTGCACTGATAGCACCTCAGCAAAGTAACTTTGATGATTGTATCAGCAAAGAGACACTAGAACTTAAAGAACATGTAGCTTTATTAGTTAAACGTTTTGACATGTTTAGCAAAAAGAAGCCATTCAAAGGGAAATCATCATCAAACAAGAGGTCAAGCTCAAACAAAGACATGAAGAAAAGAGATGATGAATACAGATGCTTCAACTGCAACAAGAAAGGTCACTTCAAGGCTGATTGCCCCGAAGGAGATAATAAAGATGAGGAAAAGAAGAAGTACAAACATCTGAAAAGAGGAAAGGTAAGAAAGCACTCAAGGATGAATCCAGCAGTGAAAAGAATGAAGAATCATCTGACAATGACTCAGACAATAGTGATGAAGAAAACAACTCAGACAATGAGAAAGCATGTCTATGTCTTATGACCAAAGAATTAGATGAAGATGAATGTGACAGCTCAGATAATGAGAAAGCAAGTCTGTGTCTAATGGCAAAAGAATCTGATGAAACTGAGGTAACATCTAGTTCTTACTCTTCATCTAATGCATCCACATCTAACACTGCACAATCTTCTATTCTCCCCTCAAATACTGCAAACATAATCCAAAATCTCATGAGTAAATTAGATGAAATTGAATTGAATCATGAAATTCTGGAACAGGAGTGTGAGAATCTAAGAAAGGAGAATAAAAGATTAAAGAAAGAACTGGATAAAGCAAAAGTGAACTAACTAGTAAGGAGACTTACTCAAATGATCAACTAACAGCAGATGATCACACATCTGATATTGACAGATCAGTTGAGAAAATCCCCTCACCAGTTAAGACCAAAACTACACCCTTAAATGTACCGGCTTACAAACCCTCAAAAAGGTTTGGATCCAGATCTGGTCTTGGCTACAATAGTCAGGATGAGAATAGAAACAATGGACAACACAATTCTGAATCTAGGACCAATAATGGACCAAAGTTCAGAAAAGGACATACCATAATTTCAACCACTCATCATGTACCAGTGAAGTCAAAACCGAATGTAGTGAAACAGTAGACTAAACCATCATTCCAGTTAACCAAAAACAAAGACCTACTGAAAGGTAAATGAAGACTTTATCCTTCAGAGGATGATTGGAATGTTGCACCTCCAAAATACAAGAAGAAATCATACCATGACATGCATCATGTGTTTAAGAAAAATCAACCAATATATGTTCCTAGACACATGAAGCAACATAGGTTTCCCATTGCATATTGGAAGTTGAAGAAGGATGCAAATGCACGAAAAAGTAGAGAAAAGTATTAGAATACCTTCAATAGAAATATTAGAAGCTATTCTGCCATGCCATATACATATGAATTTGATGATTTCAATTATCCAAAAAGAAGATCATTTGGATATACACTTGGAGTAGGAGGCATGAATGCTAACATGTATGGACCCAAACAGTGTTGGGTACCTAAACATAATTAATTTGTTTTGTAGGATGTTTGGTATATAGACAGTGGATGTTCCAGACACATGACAGGAAACAAAGGATGGCTCACTGATTTCAAAGCTTTTGATGGACCCAAAGTCACATTTGGAGGCAAAGAAAACCCTGGAAAGATTAAGGGGGAAGGTACAATGCTCAAGAACAATTTGAAGATTCAAAATATGGCATATGTTAAGGGACTAAATTTCAATCTGCTAAGCATCAGCCAATTCTGTGACAAAGGCTCCAATGTACACTTCAACAAGGATGGTTGCAAAGTGATTCACAGCCAAACCAACACAGTGGTTCTTGCAGGAAGAAGAGAAGATAACATGTATATGGTGGATTGGAAAACAGCTAAGGCAGAAACATGTTTGTTTGTAAAAAATAAACATTCAACCAGATGGGTTTGGCATAGAAGATTAAATCATCTAAATTTCAAGACCATCAACACATTATCAAAGAACAAGTTAGTTGAAGGCCTGCCAGAGATCACATTCAAGAAGGAAAGTCTCTGTGATGCATGCCAAAAGGAAAGCAAATCAAAATCTCCTTCAAATCAAAGCCCTACCAATCTACAACAAGAATTCTGCATCTGTTACATATGGACCTGTTTGGACCAGTCACACCAATAAGTGTAAGTGGAAAGAAACACACTCTAGTAGTGGTATATGACTTCTCCAAATTCTCCTGGACCATATTCATGAACAAGAAGAGAGAGAGACACTCAAGAAGATGCCAGATCTACTGAGAAGAATTCAAAATGAGAAAGAACTAAAGATTATCAAGATCAGATCAGATAGAGGCATAGAGTTTCTAAATGAAGTGATCAGAACTTATTGTGAAATAAATGGAGTATTACATCAATTATCTACAGCAGGAACTTCACAACAAAATGGTGTAGCAGAAAGAAGAAACAGAACACTCAAAGAAGCAGACAGAACAATGATTGCAGAAGCATGCCTTCCAAAGAGGTTTTGGGCTGAAGCAGCAAACACAACATGCTATACACAGAACGGATCAATCATCAACAAACATCATGGAATGACTCCATATGAGATATGGAATGGAAGAAAACCTAACATTTCACACTTACACATGTTTGGATCTAAATGTTTTGTTTTGAACAGGAATCAGTTACACACTTTTGATGAAAAAGCCGATGAAGCAATCTTTATGGGATACTCGACACACCAAACAAGGCATTCGAGTTCTCAACAAAAGAACATTGGTGATTGAAGAATCATTACATGTAGTATTTGATGAACCAAACACAAATGGTGAAAGTCTACAAGATCAAGAAGAAAAAGAAACACAATCGGAAGTATATACAAAAACAACCATACCAGCTACCATTCTGAATCACCATTTTGAAAATCAAAATGAGCCATATGTCAACACAACAGAAGAAGCACCAAAACTTGAAGCTCATGCACAACCTGAAGGTGTAGAAGCACCAAGTGAAGAACAACTTCAACCTTACCTCAATTGGCTAAGAGATCATCCTAAAGAACAAGTAATTGGAGACATTCACACAGGGGTTAAAACTAGAAGACAACTGGAGAATATGCTAACATGTTTTCTATCACAAGTGGAAACCAAGACAATAGGTGATGCAATTCAAGATGTTGACTGGATTACAGCCATGCAAGAAGAACTAAATGAATTTGAAAGAAATGGAGTCGGGGAACTTGTTGACAGACCCGACATAGCTAACATCATTGGAACAAAATGGGTATTCAGAAACAAGATGAATGAGCAAGGAATAGTTGTCAGAAACAAAGAAAGGCTAGTTGCAAAAGGCTACTCTCAAGCAGAAGGAATAGATTATGATGAGACATGTGCACCAGTGGCAAGACTAGAGGCAATCAGACTCTTTCTAGCTTTTGCTGCATACAAAAACTTCAAAATCTATCAAATGGATGTCAAGAGTGCATTTTTGAATGGACTTTTGGAAGAAGAATTATATGTAGAACAACCTCTTGGGTTTCAACTCAAAGGAAAAGAAGATAAAGTATACAAGCTCAAGAAGGCTCTGTATGGACTCAAACAGGCACCAGAGCTTGGTATGAAACACTATCCCAATTTCTGATCAAGAATGGATTCAACAAAGGAACTATAGATAAGACTCTGTTCAAATTAGAGGAAGGAACAAGCACATTACTAGTACAAATCTATGTTGATGACATTATCTTTGGATCAGAGGATGAAAAGCTATGTGAGAAATTTGCAAATCTAATGAAGAGCAAATTTCAGATGAGCATGATGGGAGAATTAAATTACTTTCTTGGCCTTCAAGTGAAACAAATGAAGGATGGTATTTTTATCAGTCAAGCCAAGTATACAAAGGACTTAATACACATGTATGGTATGGATACAAGTGGCACAACAGATACACCAATGTGTGCAAGAGTCATTCTTGGAAAGATAAAGCTGGAAAAGATGTTGATCAGAAAATGTATAGAGGAATCATTGGATCCCTACTATATCTAACTGCAACCAGACCAGATATAGCATTTGCAGTAGAAGTATGTGTAAGATTTCAAGCTCAACCAAAAGAATCTCATCTTCTAGCAGCCAAAAGAATAATCAAATACCTGAATAACACCATCAATGTTGGAATTTGGTATCCAAAAGATAGAGGATTCAAGTTGACATAATATTCAGACTCTGACTATGCTGGATGCAAGATATATAGAAAAAGCACTTATGGAACATGCCAGATGCTAGGCACCAGACTAGTCTCTTGGTTCAGTAAAAAGCAAAACTCCATATCAACATCAACAGCTGAAGTATAATATATAGCAGCAGGCAGTTGTTGTGCACAAGTACTATGGATTAGACAATAGCTAAGGGATTGTGGAGTGGAGGAGAAGACTATTCCAATCATGTGTGACAACAGAAGTGCCATATCTATCACTGAAAACCCAGTGTTGCACTCAAGAACAAAGCACATTGATGTAAGACATCATTTCATCAGAGATTGAAGAGAGTTTGAGAAAGTAATAATACTTGAGTAAACTCCAACTTGTTTATTCATGTTGAAAGAATGAGTATAAATAGGTACAAGAGAGGATCCTTACAAGAGAGGATCCTAGCTAGTAAAGTAAAAGTAACTAGAGCCGGCTACAATAAATGCTAGAGTCGGCTATGTCTATGCTATTACATAATAGGACAAAGGATAGTTACTTTATGACTATTAGGACATATTAATTGTTTATTCAATGCAATTAATATGTCTCATGATACAAAGTAACACGTTATAATGTAACATGTTATGAGTATAATAATAATGCAATATTAACCCATAGTATTTCCACACCCCCTCAACTGGGTTGTATATGTTTATACGGCCAAGTTTGCTACTCAATCTCGCCGAACATAAGTGGTGGTATGGCCTTGGTGAGAATATCGCATTCGATCCGCCGAGGGAACATCTTGGAGTTGAATAATCTTGGCATCAATCTTCTCCTTTAGGAAGTGTCCGTCAATGTCCACATGTTTGGTTTTATCATGATGGATGGATCCTCTCGCCATGCATAAGGTGAATTATTGTCACAAACAGAGTGTGATAGGTTGTCGAAGAGGTTGCCGAAGTTCGGTGAGTACCCTTTTTAGCCACAGAGCTTCACAAATGCCAAGTACAAGTGCCCCGAGTTCGGCTTCAAGATCGCTTCTTGACACAAGAATTTGTCGTTTCTTGCTCCTCCAAGTAACTAGGTTTCCCCATACATATGAGCAATAGCCCGTGGTAGATCTTCGTCAATGTGACATCCGGCCCAATCGGCATCGGTGTAGACCTTGATTGATCTATCGGGAGACTTGGTGAAATGTAAGCCCCGGCCAGAGTGGACTTCGGTACCTCGGTATCCCGTTCACGGCATCCCAATGTTGCTCGGTAGGGCAATGCATGAACCGGCTAACCAAGCGACGCCATATGCAATATCGGGTCTTGTATGGGACGGATAAATGAGTTTCCCTACAAGTCTTTGATATTGATCCTTTCGACAAAGCAATGTCACCATGCGACGGGGTATTGCGGGGTCTACTGCGGGGATACAGCAGGTTTGCATCCCAAAGCATGCCGGTTTCTTCGGCGAGTCCAAAGACATACTTCCTCCGTGAAACGAGATATACCCCCGGTTGTTCCTAGCTATTTCCATACCAAGAAAGTACTTGAGGTAGCCCAAATCTTTAACTTGAAATACTTTTGCCGGCGGGGTCTTCAAGTGTTGGATCTCGACGGGGTCATCACCGTAAGGATGATATCATCCACATAGACAATAAGAATGGACCTTTTACGGTTTGTTGTTTTGATAAACATTGTGTGATCCGAGTTGCATTGATGGTATCCGGCAGCCTTTAACCACAAGTAGTGAGTTTGCCAAACCAGGCTCTAGGGACTGCTTTAGGCCATATAGAGATTTCCTCAATTTGCAAACTTTCCCTTGAGTGTGAGTATTGGAAAAACCGGGAGGCACATTCATGTAGACTTCCTCGAAGGTCACCATTTAGGAAAGCATTCTTGATATCCAATTGGTGTAGAGGCCGATCAAGTTGGACAAAGACAATTGAGATCGATACACGACGAGTGTTTAGTTTTGCCACGGGTGCAAAGGTTTCCTTGTAGTCAAGGCCATATGTTTGAGTGAATCCCCTTGCAACCAGTCTAGCTTTGTATTTGTCAATAGTACCATCAGCATTGTACTTGATAGTGAACAGCCATTTGCAGCTGACTGTCTTCTTTCCATGTGGGAGAGGGGTGAGATCCCAAGTATGGTTGTCAAGGAGAGCGATCATTTCGGCTTTTTTGATACCGCCTTCCACTTATCATGTTGGAGAGCTTCTGTATATTCTTAGGAATAGAGTGAGAATCCAAGTCCCGTGTAAACATGGCAAAAACAGTGATAACCGATCATAGGATAGATAATTATGAATAGAGTGGTCGGTAGTGCAAGATCTCTTTCCCTTCCTAATAGCAATAGGTCCGTCATCAACGTCGCCAGCCGCCGAGAGTCGGTGGGGTGCCGAGGTTCGTCGCCGTGTGACTCGCAGGTTGCCGAGTGTCGGCAGGCTCGGTTCGGCGGGCTCGGGTCGCAGACTCGGTTCGGGAGGTTGCCGAGGATCGTAGGCCGCCGAGAGTTAGTGGGATGCCGAGGTTCAAGAGTTTGCCGAGGGAAAGGATTTAGGTCAAGTTCAATCGAGGTTTCCATCGGTGGATCGCCTCGGTGGACTTGTCGTAGTAAGGAGTCCTTTCAAAGAATTTTACATCCATAGAATTGTAAAATCTCTTTTCGAAGGAGAGTAACACTTGTAAC
This sequence comes from Gentiana straminea, assembly GCA_036785695.1. Lineage (NCBI taxonomy): Eukaryota > Viridiplantae > Streptophyta > Magnoliopsida > Gentianales > Gentianaceae > Gentiana > Gentiana straminea. Next base: position 1,860,217 of record JAVUPR010000453.1, read on the forward strand.
CTTTCTTGTCCTTTGCATATCCTAGGAAAATGCACTTGTGAGCTTTGGGATCAAGTTTGCTTCGTGTTGGGCATGGATATAAACAAATGCGGTACAACCAAAGATTTTTGGTGGTAATTGGGAGATAAGATGAGGGCATGAGTGTGTGGTCGGGAGGGTTTGGATAGGAGTTTTGAAGCCTAACACTCTGTGGGAAGTCTGTTGATTAAGTAAGTGGCGAGTTAATATAGCTTCACCCCACATATACTTTGGGACATGGGTAGTGAACATGATTGATCTAGCCATCTCCGGTAGGTGCCCTGTTCTTTCTCTCGGCAACCCCATTTTGTTGAGGTGTTTCCACACAACCGCCGATATGGACAATCCCCTTATTCATCAAGAAATTACCGAGGTTAGACTCATAGTATTCAAGAGCATTATCGGTCTTTAAGATCTTGATCTTAGTGTCAAATTGAGTAGAGATCATGTTGTAGAATTCCGAAATACCGGTCCAACTTCGATTTATCCTTCATTAAAAACATGACCATGTGTTCCCGGTATGATCATCAATGAAAGTGACAAACCACCTTTTTCTGTTATACTTTTTACCCTTGAAGGTCCCCATACATCACTATGAATTAAAGTGAAAGGTGTGGAAGGCAAATGAGGTAGTTTGGCATACACAGATTTGGTAAGTTTGGCAAATTGACAAATATCACATTGAAGATCATTGACATTACATCCTTTAAATAATTCAGAATTACGAGACTTCAAATAACCAAAACTTGGATGTCCTAGTCTATAATGCCATAACATGATATTATCTAAGGTTTGAGTGCGCCGCCGAGGCAGATTCGGTCTTCGTCTTCGTCTTCGGCGGGGTCGACCACATACAATCCTAAGCGGGGTTTAGCCCTCCCAATCACTTCCGTGAAGAAGGGTCTGGAAAGTGCACCGATTCTTATTAAAAACAACGAGTCAATTTAAATCTTTTGCAAGTCTACCGACGATATGAGATTGCGGTCTAATTTTGGAACAAATAGGACATCCTTTAGACATATCTTATTAGTGAGTTTAACATTTCCAAAACCTTTTGCACGAGAAATGGATCCATCAGCGATCTTAACATTGTGAATTTGTTGACATGGCATAAGGTGAGTTATGAGGTTTTTATTACCGATCATATGGGAGGAGGCCCGGAATCAACAATCCATGTTTCATTACTAATAGAAGAGTAGAATTTACCCGCACTAGCCCGAGTAGCCGTGTCGGAGAGGTACTACCTTCTTTCGTTGAGTGAGGAAAGCTTTGAAAGCAACAACCGAGCATTCAACTTGTTGTCATTCTCCTCTTCATGGACATGCCTCGCCCCGACTTTCCCTGGTAGGTTTGAGAGATTTAGGCATGCCATGTAGCTTCCAAGCAAGTGTCCTTGGTGTGATTTGTGCGTTTGCGGTGCTCACGAGAACAACTTTCCGGTTCTATCGGTAGGCTTCACCGACGGTCTCGTAACCTCGGCGGGCTTCCCGATGGTCACAGGTAGCACTCTCGCGGGGTTGTCGGTAGGGAGTTCGGAAAGCATCACTTTCCTCCTACTTTCCTCATGTTTGACTTCAGCAAACATGGATTTGAGATTGGGGAGAGGTTTTGTGGCAAGGATTCTTCCTCTAACATCATCAAGGGCAGGATTCAGTCCAGTAAGAAACTTGAATACTCTCTTTTTCTCAATAATGTCCTTATAAAGGGCAGCATCCTTGACATCATTCCAGGGGTGAGTTTCCAGCATATCTAGGTGTTGCCATGCCCTAGACAGTTGGTTGAAGTATTGAGTTATAGACATATCTCCTTGCCTGCAGTTTTGGATCCGAGCTTCAAGTTCATACACTTCGATGTATTGTCTTTCTTGGAGTAAAGATCCCCGGCATTATCCCGCATTTCCTTTGCGTATCATACATCATAAAGTTCTCACTAATCTCTTTTGTCATTGATCTTGTGAGAATGGTCATGACTTGATTATTAGCGGTATCCCATGATTCAAATCCTGGGTCATCTTCAACAGGGGCGAGTTTAGAGCCGGACGGGTATCCCATCTTACCTTGTCCAGAGATGTACATTTTCATAGATCTTGACCATAGCAAATAGTTGTTGCCATCAAGTCTATGATTAGTATAAGATGAAGATTCGGTGACCCCGTCCGTCGAGGGTACTGGGACTCAAGCGAAGGTGAGGAAGCTTCGGATAGTGAAGACATTCTTGATTCAAACAGGTTGCCGAGAGTTTGCGACGGATTTCGGGAGTTTAAGGCTCGCTACCATGAAGAGAGTTTGAGAAAGTAATAATACTTGAGTAAACTCCAACTTGTTTATTCATGTTGAAAGAATGAGTATAAATAGGTACAAGAGAGGATCCTTACAAGAGAGGATCCTAGCTAGTAAAGTAAAAGTAACTAGAGCCGGCTACAATAAATGCTAGAGTCGGCTATGTCTATGCTATTACATAATAGGACAAAGGATAGTTACTTTATGACTATTAGGACATATTAATTGTTTATTCAATGCAATTAATATGTCTCATGATACAAAGTAACACGTTATAATGTAACATGTTATGAGTATAATAATAATGCAATATTAACCCATAGTATTTCCACAGAGATCATGTTGAGAAAGGAGATGTTATTTTAAGATACATACCCACTGAAGATCAATTAGCTGACATCTTCACTAAACCACTCAGTCATGAAAGATTTTGCATGTTGAGAACTGAGCTGGGAATGATTGAAATTGACTAAGTACCAAAGAGTGGCTAACTGGAGTAACCAGCTAAGTGACATCACCAGCTGATCAACCCTTTGCCATTACAGGAGATGTAGCAGGTAAGGCAATCGGTACTCAACGAAGTGTTAACTTAAGGAACGATGGCTCGGTGAAAAATCCACTACACCGGCTAAGTGACCAGCAAAAGCACTCCACCGAAATGAAGATTGGTGTTTTGGGCAAATTAAAGTATGAACCAAATCAACTTCTATACACATGGAGAATAAGGAAGTTATGGAGGATTATACTATGAAAGATTACACACGTGGAGATCAATTTACAATCATGGAGGTAACCATATTACTCTTTGAATTACAAACGTCTCGATTCCCAGAATCTATCATTACTTACCTCAATCCACTCACCCACTACACTCGGAATATCAGGATTTATATACATAAAATCACGCCATTACGTCATAAAATCCTTCCATATTCAACCACGTTCACACTACCCAAATCATCATATATAAACGACACTTAGAGGTTTCTCAGAAATCTTTACGCTCATTTACAAATTATAAACCTCCTTTCTTCCCTTGAAAGATCGAAAATTTTCGATATATCAATCACATTCAACAATTGCTTCATCCTTTACAATATCGGCCACAAAAGATTCTATGAAAAATCGATCATCACTAGATCGTTTTTCAAACCGGAACCCTACCTTTCCTTCTGTGACAATGATGCACAAGCACAACGCCTGGTTGATTGTTGTTCAAATCTGGGGTTAATGACCTTCCTAAACCCCCCAATCAACGGAATTTACTATGAAAATCTGATTGCATTCTGGAAGAATGCTAAGTTTGTGCCCAGTACAAAGAAGACTGACATCGATTGCATAAAGAGTTCAATCTTATGGAAAGAAGTAGTCATTACGCCTGGTCTTCTCAATAGATTCCTACACCTACCTATGATAGGTCCGGCTAATGTAAAATTTGTTCAGATTAACATCAAGACCTTCTGGGATGATAGTGCCAAAAATCCCAAGAAGAACAGCAAAACCAACAACCTCCCCCGATCAACACTCAAACTTCCCTTTGTTGAATTTGCACCGGTTATCACCAAGAACATCGAAGGAAGAAAAGGGTCAATGGAAAACTTGACTGAGTTACGAGTCAAACTAATGGCAATCATATATCAAGGTATTAACTTTGATTGGGCAACATTTGTGTTCAACAGGTTAAAAGACCAGATTCAAAAGGAGATTGATCTGTTAATTACAACACCAAGCAAGGGTTTGCAGAAGAAAGGTGATTTCTGGGAAAGGAAATCATATGGGTTCCCCCTTCAACACCTGTTTGACATGATGAAAGTGAAACCCACAAACTTGCAAGATCCACAAAAGTCCAAGGTAATGTTTACCTACATCAAGGCATCAATGAAACCCAAACCCACTAAAGAGAGAAAAAGAAACAACCTGAACACAGCAGGTCAAGAATGGGATGAAGAACTAGATCCCAAAAGGTGCAAGAAAGCACTCCAGTAACAAGTACCAGCAATTTGAATGAGACTGTGGTAATCAGTGATGATACAATACCTGAGGAAGAGAAACATCAAAAGGACATCACATATCTGGAAGAAGGTGAGGAAGGCTATGTTCTCACTGCATCTGAAGGAGAAGAGATGGATGAAGAAGAAGCTGAGACAGAGGATGAACAATCAGAAAGTAACCATCTTGAAGATAATCTAGAAACCATGGAGATATTTGATGGTGATCTAACTCTTCAAGAGGTACTTTTCAAAAGCCTCAGCAAAGTTGACAAACAGTCGAGTGACCCAGCTGATCAAACTCACTTTGCTGAACTTGTCAACACCTCCACTATTGATCAAGGGGGAATACCAGCAGAAGAAATCAAGTCTCCAGCTCATGGAGAAGACAACCTGCCATCTTCTGCAGATAGAGAGGCAAGCATCCCCCCAGCAACTTCTTAATGACTCTGAAGTTGAAGAGAAAGGAAGAGAAGAAGAGGCATAAAAAGAAAGTGAGAAAGACGAAGAGAAAGAGGATGAAGATGAGGGGGATCCAGAGCAGGAGGGAGGTGAAGAAGATGAAGATATTGCAGTGACACCAGAGGAGGTTGATCCAGAAAGAATCTTCAATCTGGACATCCAACCACTGATTGTAGACATGGAGAAGCAATATCATAGCAGGCAAAACCTGAAAGCTGCTTTAAGGAGTGAAGCAACCTCCATAAACCACAAAATTGAAGCCCACATCAGTCACATCAAAATGCAAGATGAGGTAATGGAAAATAGGGAAACTTGCTCTGCAACTTACGGCAACTCATATCTTACAATGTCCAAACCAACCTTGAGTTTCATGCTGACCAGGTTGATAACACTCTCAAACCTCTGGTGAACACTCTAAATGCTCACACTCATCAAATTCAACATCTAGATGAGATTATGAAACTTTCTGGCCAGCAACTCAATACTCTGATAAACATCAATACGGCCAACAACAAAATTCTGGAGCAACGGTATGGTCCTCTCCCTGAGTCTGAAGAAACAAATGCAAATCTTGAAGCACGTTTTGGTGCTGCCAAAAAGGGGGAAGGAAGCTCAAAGCCTGAGAGCTCCAGTGGAAAGAAGGCAAGCCCAACTGATAAGGGCAAGGGCATCAAAGGCATCAGGTTTGAAGAAAAGAAGTAGCTCTTCCTGTTTAACTGAATTAATTGAATTCCATTTGCCTTTGTTTTCTTAAAAAGATGCAATATCTTGCTGCCCTCAAATGGATGAATAATTTTTTTGAGTTTTTTTACTCTGTCAATTATTATGAAGAATTTGTTATACTCATGTTCAGGCTTATGAGGGTTTTGGCATCATCAAAAAGGGGGAAATTGTTAGGAACATTTTATTATGTTTTGATGATGGCCATACTAGTTGTTATAGCAAGACTGAAATAAGTTAGAACACTCTGTATAGTCTTTACTTAGAGTCTGACATGTTGTATAAGTTGAGTCAGACAAGTATTGTACTAGTTGGTAGGACGGCAAAGCAAGAACATACTTTCGGCAGAGTGAAGCCAGGCAAGCACCAGTAGAGAAGCAATGAAGACATCATGGTCTGACTTATAACCAAGGAAGTCTGTGATGACCTTGGATAATTCTAAGTTATGTTTCAAGTGATGAAGCTCAATGTTTAAATATGGTGTACACTGATCTCACCCAAATCAAGGATCAGTGAAGTACAAGGATCCTCCTTGAACTGAAAGAATAAAGGAAACAGTGAATCGGTAAAGTAAATTGACTTTCGGCTGAGTGAAGACAAAACAGTGAAGGAAGATTTAAGCGGCAAAGTCAGATGGGTCACTTGACCGTTCAAAGAACGGTTGAGTAAACCTTACTTGATCAGATTATTGAAATATGGAGAAGATACAGAAGATCAAGCATTAAATGCACAATTAATAGATGATCAATCAAGGACGGATTTTCTAGTAAACGTTTGAAGAAAAATCCGATCACTAAAATCAAGGAGAATATAATTAAGGGGGAATCAAGAATAAAATCAAGGATTATTCCCCTTATTAATATAGCCAACGGATGAAAATTCAAATCAAGGATAATCGAGGATATAAATAGAGGGCATTGACAGAAAAACAAAGCGAGCAAGAACAATAAATCTGAGCAAAAACTCTGTCAAAGTAAAAAGCCTTCTATCTGCGCTTAAAGGAAAACATCTAGTGATCAACTCAAAACTGAGAGCTAAGATTCAAACATCAAGCATTGAGATTGATCAACAAGTTTTGAATACAATTCACATCAATCAAGCAACTAAATCAGAGTCATCTGAGAAGGAGTTGTGTTTGTGATAGCTGCTGAAGGATTTGATCCTAAGGAGCAGTGAAAGAGACTGAGTCACTGAAGCTGTTACAGTCAAGGAGTGATAGTCTTGTAGATTGTGAAGCTTGTGAAGTCAAGGACAATCGTACTATTGTATCTGTGAAAACAATAGTGAATTCCTCCGATCATCACAGGAGAAGAGTGGATTGAGGGATTACACCACCATGAACCACTATAAGCCTTGTGTCAATTTACTTTCTGCAATTTAATTTACTGTATTCATTTAATTGCTTATATTATATCATATATTTGTGTTTGCTTAAACTACTTTGAAATAACATAGTAAGGATGGACTTATCCGCTGCCCAAAAGCTTTTAAGTACAAGAAAAGTTTTTGAAACTCCACTATAGTCATTCACCCCCCTCTGACTATAGTTTTACCCTTCTCTGGGACCAACAATTGGTATCGGAGCATTGTTCCTAGTATCAAAACCTGTTTAGATCTAATTTCTGGTAACAAGGAGATCACATATTTTCAAAGTAGTTTTCAAATACGTGCTTTCTACTTATATACATAAATTTCTCAAATCTGTACTTATGGATTCCTCAAACTTTATGTCAAAAGTACCTATTTTCAATGTTAATAATTTTGATGAATATAAAATAAGAATGTTATCTCATCTTGCAGCAACTCATGAGGAGATGCTGGATGTAATTAATGATGTCCCAATCATGATCATGACTGTGATAACCACAGGAGTAGATCAAGGAAAAGAAGTGGATAAACCCAAGAAAGATTGGACCAAGGATGACATGAGAAGAGCAAATCTAGACTTTGTTGCAAAATATATGATCTTGAAGACCCAGGATAGCAACATGTTCATGAGAATCAAAGACGCTAAAACAGCAAAGAAGATGTGGGACAAGCTGGCACTGATAAATGAAAAGATGCGAAGCGGTTAAAGAAAACAAACTATCGTTGCAAAACAGAAATTTGAGAACTTAAAAAATGAAGGCTGGTGAATCCATTGATCAAATGGATAACAGATTCTTAAGCATCATCAGTGAACTGCAACAGCTTGTGCACACATATCCTCAGAAAGAAGTGTGTTTAAAGATCTTGAGAGGCTTACTTGAAAGGTGGAAGATCATAACATCAGTAATCAGAGAAACTAAAAACTTTGCAAACATTGACACTCTGACTCTAATGTCCCAACTAAAGGCTCATGAATTTGAATTGAACGGTGAAGATGGTGCTCCGGCAGAGACACAAAGAGCCAGTGCACTGATAGCACCTCAGCAAAGTAACTTTGATGATTGTATCAGCAAAGAGACACTAGAACTTAAAGAATATGTAGCTTTATTAGTTAAACGTTTTGACAGGTTTAGCAAAAAGAAGTCATTCAAAGGGAACTCATCATCAAACAAGAGGTCAAGCTCAATCAAAGACATGAAGAAAAGAGATGATGAATACAGATGCTTCAACTGCAACAAGAAAGGTCACTTCAAGGCTGATTGCCCCGAAGGAGATAATAAAGATGAGGAAAAGAAGAAGTACAAAACATCTTAAAAGAGGAAAGGTAAGAAAGCACTCAAGGCTGAATCCAGCAGTGAAAAGAATGAAGAATCATCTGACAATGACTCAGACAATAGTGATGAAGAAAACAGCTCAGACAATGAGAAAGCATGTCTATGTCTCATGACCAAAGAATTAGATGAAGATGAAGGTGACAGCTCAGATAATGAGAAAGCAAGTTTGTGTCTAATGGCCAAAGAATTTGATGAAACTGAGGTAACATCTAGTTCTTACTCTTCATCTAATGCATTCACATCTAAAACACTGCGCAATCTTCTATTCTCCCATCAGATACTGCAAACATAATCCAAAATCTCATGAGTAAATTCGATGAAATTGAATTGAATCATGAAATTCTGGAACAGGAGTGTGAGAATCTAAGAAAGGAGAATAAAAGATTAAAGAAAGAACTGGATAAAGCAAAAGCTGAACTAACTAGTAAGGAGACTTACTCAAATGATCAACTAACAACAGATGATCACACATCTGATATTGACAGATCAGTTGAGAAAATCCCCTCACCAGTTAAGACCAAAACTACACCCTTAAATGCACCGGCTTACAAACCCTCAAAAAGGTTTGGATCCAGATCTGGTCTTGGCTACAATAGTCAGGATGAGAATAGAAACAATGGACAACACAATTCTGAATCTAGGACCAATAAAGGACCAAAGTTTAGAAAAGAACAGACCATAATTTCAACCACTCATCCTGTACCAGTGAAGTCAAAACCGAATGTAGTGAAACAGCAGACTAAACCATCATTCCAGTCAACCAAAAACAAAGACCTACTGAAAGGTAAAGGAAGACTTTATCCTTCAGAGGATGATTGGAATGTTGCACCTCCAAAATACAAGAAATCATACCATGACATGCATCATGTGTTTAAGAAAAATCAACCAAGATATGTTCATAGACACATGAAGCAACATAGGTTTCCCACTGCATATTGGAAGGTGAAGAAGGATGCAAATGCACCAAAAAGTAGAGAAAAGTATCATAATACCTTCAGTAGAAATATTAGAAGCTATTCTGCCATGCCTTATACATATGAAGTTGATGATTTCAATTATCCAAAAAGAAGATCATTTGGATATACACTTGGAGTAGGAGGCATGACTGCTAACAGATATGGACCCAAACAGTGTTGGGTACCTAAACATAATTAATTTGCTTTGTAGGATGTCTGGTACATAGACAGTGGATGTTCCAGACACATGACAGGAAACAAAGGATGGCTCACTGATTTCAAAGCTTTTGATGGACCCAAAGTCACATTTGGAGGCAAAGAAAACCCTGGCAAGATTAAGGGGGAAGGCACAATGCTCAAGAACAATTTGAAGATTCAAAATGTGGCATATGTTAAGGGACTAAATTTAAATCTGCTAAGCATCAGCCAATTATGTGACGAAGGCTACAATGTACACTTCAACAAGGAAGGTTGCAAAGTGATTCACAGCCAAACCAACACAGTGGTTCTTACAGGAAGAAGAGAAGATAACATGTATATGGTGGATTGGAAAACAGCTAAGGCAGAAACATGTTTGTTTGTCAAAAATAAACAATCAACCAGCTGGATTTGGCTTAGAAGATTAAATCATCTAAATTTCAAGACCATCAACACATTATCAAAGAACAAGTTAGTTGAAGGCCTGCCAGAGATCACATTCAAGAAGGAAAGTCTCTGTGATGTATGCCAAAAAGGAAAGAAAATCAAAAGCTCCTTCAAATCAAAGCCCTACCAATCTACAACAAGAATTCTGCATCCGTTACATATGGACCTGTTTGGACCAGTCACACCAATAAGTGTAAATGGAAAAAAATACACTCTAGTAGTGGTAGATGACATCTCCAAATTCACCTGGACCATATTCATGAACAAGAAGAGAGAGACACTCAAGAAGATGCCAGATCTACGGAGAAGAATTCAAAATGAGAAAGAACTAAAGATTATCAAGATCAAATCAGATAGAGGCACAAAGTTTCTAAATGAAGTGATCAGAGCTTATTGTGAAGAAAATGGAGTATTACATCAATTATCTACGCATCAGGAACTCCACAACAAAATGGTGTAGCAGAAAGAAGAAACATAACACTCAAAGAAGCAGTCAGAACAATGATTGTAGAAGCATGCCTACAAAAGAGGTTTTGGGCTGAAGCAGCAAACACAACATGCTATACACAGAACAGATCAATCATCAACAAACATCATGGAATGACTCCATATGAGATATGGAATGGAAGAAAACCTAACATTTCACACTTACACATGTTTGGATCTAAATGTTTTGTTTTGAATAGGAATCAGTTACACACTTTTGATGAAAAAGCTAATGAAGCAATCTTTATGGGATACTCAGACACTAGCAAGGCATTCAGAGTTCTCAACAAAAGAACATTGGTGATTGAAGAATCATTACATGTAGTATTTGATGAACCAAACACAAATGGTGAAAGTCTACAAGATCAAGAAGAAGAACAAAACACAAAGGGAAGTATATACAAATACAACCATACCAGCTACCATTCTGAATCATCATTTTGAAAATCAAAATGAGCCACATGTCAACACAACATAAGAAGCACCATAACTTGAAGCTCATGCACAACCTGAAGGTGTAGAAGCACCAAGTGAAGAACAACTTCAACCTGACCTATATTGGCTAAGAGATCATCCTGAAGAACAAGTAATTGAAGACATTCACATAGGGGTTAGAACCAGATGACAACTGGAGCATATGCTAACATGTTTTCTATCACAAGTGGAACCCAAGACAATAGTTTATGCAATTCAAGATGCAGACTGGATTACAGCCATGCAAGAAGAACTAAATGAATTTGAAAGAAATGGAGTCTAGGAACTTGTTGACGGACCAGACACATCCAACATCATTGGAACAAAATAGGTATTAGAAACAAGATGAATGAGCAATGAACAGTTGTCAGAAACAAATCAAGGCTAGTTGCAAAAGGCTACTCTCAAGTAGAAGGAATAGATTATGATGAGACATTTGCACCAGTGGCAAGACTAGAGGCAATCAGACTCTTTCTAGCTTTTGCTGCATACAAAAAAATTAAAGTCTATCAAATGCATGTCAAGAGTGCATTTTTGAATGGACTTTTGGAAGAAGAAGTATATGTGGAACAACCTCCTGGTTTTCAACTCAAAGGAAAAAGAAGATAAAGTATACAAGCTCAAGAAGGCTCTGTATGGACTCAAACAGGCACCCGAGCTTGGTATGAAACACTATCCCAATTTTTGATCAAGAATGGATTCAACAAAGGAAATATAGATAAGACTCTGTTCAAATTAGAGGAAGGAAAAAGCACATTACTTGTACAAATCTATGTTGATGACATTATCTTTGGATCAGAGGATGAAAAGTTGTGTGAGAAATTTGCAAATCTAATGAAGCGCAAATTTCAGAAGAGCATGATGGGAGAATTAAATTACTTTCTTGACCATCAAGTGAAACAAATGAAGGATGGTATTTTTATCAGTCAAGCCAAGTATACAAAGGACTTAATACACAAGTATGGTATGGACACAAGTGGCACAACATATACACCAATGTGTGCAAGAGTCATTCTTGGAAAAGATGAAGCTGGAAAAGATGTTGATCAAAAAATGTATAGAGGAATCATTGGATCCCTACTATATCTAACTGCAAGCAGACCAGACATAACATTTGCAGTAGGAGTATGTGCAAGATTTCAAGCTCAACCGAAAGAATCTCATCTTCTAGCAGCCAAAAGAATAATCAAATACCTGAAGAACACCATCAATGTTGGAATTTGGTATCCAAAAGATGGAGGATTCAAGTTGACATCATATTCAGACTCTGACTATGCTGGATGCAAGATAGATAGAAAAAGCACTTCTGGAACATGCTAGATGCTAGGCACTAGACTAGTCTCTTGGTTCAGTGAAAAGCAAAACTCCATATCAACATCAACAGCTGAAGCAGAATATATAGCAGGAGGCAGTTGTTGTGCACAAGTACTATGGATTAGACTACAGCTAAAGGATTATGGAGTGGAGGAGAAGACTATTCCAATCATGTGTGACAACACAAGTGCCATATCTATCACTGAAAACCTAGTGTTGCACTCAAGAACAAAGCACATTGATGTAAGACATCATTTCATCAGAGATCATGTTGAGAAATGAGATGTTATTTTAAGATACATACCCACTGAAGATCAATTAGCTGACATCTTCACTAAACCACTCAGTCATGAAAGATTTAGCATGCCGAGAACTGAGCTGGGAATGATTGAAATTAACTAAGTACCAAAGAGCGGCTAACTGGAGTAATCAGCTAAGTGACTTCACTTGCTGATCAACCCTTTGCCATTACAGGAGATGTAGCAGGTAAGGCACTGGTACTCAACGAAGTTAACTTAACTTATTGTTAGGAACAGTTGAATAAAGCAGCTCAATGAAAAATCCACTACACCGGCTAAGTGACCAGCAAAAGCACTCCACCGAAATGAAGATTGGTGTTTTGGGCAAATTAAAGTGTGAACCAAATCAACTTCTATACACGTGGAGAATAAGGAAGTTATGGAGGATTATACTATGAAAGATTACACACGTGGAGATCAATTTACAATCATGGAGGTAACCATATTACTCTTCGAATTACAAACGCCTCGATTCCCGGAATCTATCATTACTTACCTCAATCCACTCCCCCACTACACTCGAATATCGGGATTTATATTCATAAAATCACGCCATTTACGTCATAAAATCCTTCCATATTCAACCACGTTCACACTACCCAAATCATCCTATATAAACGACACTTAGAGGTTTCTCAGAAATCTTTACGCTCATTTAAAAATTATAAACCTCCTTTCTTCCCTTGAAAGATCAAAACTTTTCGATATATCAATCACATTCAACAATGGCTTCATCCTCTACAATATCGGCCACAGAAAGATTCTATGAAAAATCGATCATCACTGGATCATTTTTCAAACCGGAACCCTACCTTTCCTAATGTGACAATGATGCACAAGCACAACACCTGGTTGATTGTTGTTCAAATCTGGGGTTAATGACCTTCCTAAACCCCCCAGTCAATGGAATTTGCTATGAAAATCTGATTGCATTCTGGAAGAATGCTATGTTTGTTCCCAGTATAAAGAAGACTGACATCGATTGCATAAAGAGTTCAATCTTATGGAAAGAAGAAGTCATTACGCCTGGTCTTCTCAATAGATTCCTACACCTACCTATGATAGGTCCGGCTAATGTAAAATTTTTTCAGATTAACATTAAGACCTTCTGGGATGAGATAGCCAAAAATCCCAAGAAGAACAGAAAAACCTACAACCTCCCTCGATCAAAACTCAAACTTTTCTTTGCTGAATTTGCACCGGTTATCACCAAGAACATCGAAGGCAGAAAAGGATCAATGGAAAACTTGACTGAGTTACGAGTCAAACTAATGGCAATCATATATCATGGTATTAACTTTGATTGTTCAACATTTCTGTTCAACAGGTTAAAAGACCAGATTCAAAAGGAGATTGATCTGTCAATTACAGCACCAAGCAAGGGTTTGCAAAAGAAAGGTGATTTTTAGGAAAGGGTAGGAGCCGGCCGAACCGCCAAAGTAGCGCAGATCTGACAAACTTCTAAAGCAGCGTCAGACCTGAAGGGCTTATGATGATACCCAACCCGAGTTACGCCACGCGTCACTTTTAAGGGTGCTTAATAAATGACCAGTCCTTAAACTTAGGGCTTTAAGGGCCATGGGCCCCAAGGGCCGAACAGAGGGCAGATCGTCTACCACGGGAGATCGGTCTAAGCTCCTCCTCCAGCCACCGTAGGATGGCCAAGGTCTGGCGAAGAGGAGCTGCCCCGTTCGTCCATATTAGTTTTGGGGGCTGAGCGTGGGACGCTCCATACTGCTCCACTGTTATTCCGCGTGAGGGATAATTATATATGGAAAGAATCCTCAGTCATAAAGACTCCAATCTTGGCATTAAATATGTCCATAATTATCTCTGATTTTAGGGATGAAGTCGTATATATCCTTAGGGAATAATTATTAATTATCATACTTACTCAACAAGTAATGGGGGCGAGACATCGCCTATATAAACAACCCTAAGGAACTACGGATGACTTGATTCCAATTAGGCAACTCTCATAAATAATTTGAGAGCTCAGTCCAAACAAAAAAAACAACTCGTCCCTCTTTTGCACAAATTAGGGTTTCTAGGGTTTTCGATCATTATCACATAGGAGATTGACTCGTATTAATTAACAGACGGTTTCCAGCATCGTCAATTACCCTGGAAAGAAGGTGACGATCGTGCATGATGGCCATAGGTTGCTCGACTTCATTGGACCTAAAGCTTCTGATAAGGCTATGAAATGGTTGAAAAAAGAGGGTTGGAAGTCTGATTGCAGCAATCAATCGACATGGAAAGTTGTCAGATGGGACAATTGTAAACCAAAACGTACTCAAGACTCGTTTGCATCACTTAAGTGTGCAAGAAATTGAAACAAGTTTCAAGCATAAAGTATGTTGATAATCAACTCGCATAATACTTCGTCTTGAATTCACATACAACATACTAAGCAAGTTGTGCTCAATAAAATCAACTCTACGCTAAGAGTGATGACTAATACATACTCACTTCTTCTGGCTAACTTACTTTTTATCCATCTTTAAGCAAAATGATTGTAAATGAAAAGTTTATAGAGTTTGAAGCAGTGCTAGGCCTTGACTCTAACTCGAGAATAAGCATAAAGCATGATTCTTTCATGTTGCATTCATTTCACATGTATAAGTTCCTACCCGCTACTTAAAATCGTACATTGTCCCCAATGTAACTAAGCAATGAAAAACAAGGGGAAAAATCACACTTAACTCGGGAATTGACAGGGAGTCATGCGAAGAAACAATCATGGAGCTCGTGAGAATCCATAACAGCATCATATAAATTCCTTCGCAGCACTAGCTGGAGAACCAGCTATTTTACAGGACCTAAAAATGGACGCAAAACAAAATAGGGCTACCGATTAACCGACAAAATGCTCTTGTCGATTAATTGATAGGCGGTTCTCATGGAATTATTGAATCCTTGGTGTAAGCAAACCAATAGAAAAGTTGCAGTAACATATTTTGTTCGATTCATAATAGACTTAAAATGAATAATGTATGACTCAACTTGAGACCGTATCCCGCAAAGAATATGTTATAACAAACTATCAAGAATAAACGAGAAAGCATAAATCACACAAGAAACAATAACACACGATTTAATATGGTTTCCGATGCCGACTAGTCCACGTGCAGAAACGAGGAGATTACATTATCACTGGAGATTTTACAGACTCCGCAATTGCATGCGCAATTGCTCCTGACGCCACTGCAAATATTCTAGGTTACAACAGTTGAGTATTTATAGCCACAAAACCCTAGACCTAACCGCCATAACTAAATACATGCCGATTGACTAAAATACCCCAAATGTGAACTCAGCTCAGCTGACTCACCAAACGTAAGCTGTTGACATTTATCCTGCTGATATTGCCCTGCTGGCTTTGCCCCCGCGGCCTTGCCCTATTTGGAATTTCCCCTGGCCTTCCCCGCCGACATTACCTTGCTGGCATTGCCCCTGCTAGCATACCCTGCTGACATTGCTCAGCTGACTTGCCCTGCTGAGAGGTCAAGTCATTTTTTCTAACAATCTCCACCTTGACTTGAACTCTCATTCAGACAGATGTACTGAACCAGATGCATTCGTCAATGCCAGATGTACTATACCAGGTTCAACTTCAACAAAACAGATTTGCATATTAGATTCAAATTCTGAGCTGACAAGGTGTGAACAAAACAGACTTTAGGTTAGACTCCTTAAGATGAGACTTAACTTCAGATGAGAACTCCACCTCAGACATGTTCACTAGATGCTAAGCAGAATTTACTCTGCTGAGACTTTCAGACACAAATGTAGAACCAACATAGACATGTTCAACAGATTCAGCAGATGCCACTCTGCTGACAGATGAAATCAGCTGAATTTTATCAGCAGACTTCCTAGACTTGAACATTCCTCTACTCAGTTGTCATTCACTCAGCTGGTACTAGATCAGCAGACTTTCACACAGCCAACCCCAGATTTTGGTTCCACCAGATTCAGCTCTTGATTCTTCAGGTTCATATGCACAACCAAGTGCCAGATTAGTGTTGACTGTTCTCAACTGAGTTTTGCAGACTCAGCTGAGTATGGACCTGAAGCTCCACCTGCTTGCCAACACTCCAGATTCAGATTCAGACCAGATTTGCATTCCCTTTGCAACTGCTACTAGCAACCAAACCAATAGCCTTATTGTCTGTACCTGTGCCAGCTACATTATGCCTTAGCTCTTGATTATGGAGAGATGCCCTAACATCCTCCAATGACACTGTGTTTCTTCCAACAATAAAAGACCGCACAAAATTCTCATATGATGCTGGCAGTGATACCAATAAAATTAGAGATGCATCCTCATCTTCGATCTTAGCACCAATACTCCTTAAATCAAGAAATATTGTGTTCAACTTTTCCAGATGATCTCTGAGAGACATTCCTTCATGCATCTTTAAACTGAACAGACGTTCTTCATTAGCAACTCGTTGGTCAACGACTTTGTCATATACAGACTCTCAAGCTTCAGCCACAGCCCTGCTGTTGAATCCTCTTCAGCAACTTTAGTGATAACATTATCAGACAAGCACAACAAAATCATTGAATGTGCTTTCTCCTCCATATTGGCCATCTCAGCGTTTCCTGCATTCACCGATTTTTTCAATGGAGCCCAGAGCCCTAGTTTCTTCAACAGAGCACGCATATTGATTTTCCACAGATTGAAATTGTTCCTTCCTGTAAATTTACCAATCTCCACATCTAACCCAGGCATCTTGATCTCGCCAAAGAATAGAACTTTTATCACAAAATCCTAGCACCGGTGAAGGTCTTGATAAAGATAAAATTTTGTTCAAACAGATGGTTCCTAAACTGAACCTCAGATTCCCTGATAATAACCTTGCTCTGATACCAGT
The DNA here is from genome assembly GCA_036785695.1 of Gentiana straminea. Classification (NCBI taxonomy): domain Eukaryota; kingdom Viridiplantae; phylum Streptophyta; class Magnoliopsida; order Gentianales; family Gentianaceae; genus Gentiana; species Gentiana straminea. The sequence goes on from JAVUPR010000453.1 coordinate 1,877,443, forward strand.
TTGTTATAACAGGACCGTCAGGGATCTAAAACGGATTGCAATAATCAAGAATAAATGAGAAAGCATAAATAACACAAGAAACAATAACACAGGATTTAACGTGGTTTCCGGCAATATGCCGACTAGTCCACAGGTAGAAACGAGGAGATTATATTATCACTGGAGATTTTACAGACTCTACAATTGCATGCACAATTTCTCCTGACGCCACTGCAAATATTCTAGGTTACAACAGATGAGTATTTATAGCCACAAAACCCTAGACCTAGCCGCCATAACTAAATACAGTCTGATTGACTAAAGTACCCCATATGTGAACTCAGCTCAACTGACTCCACCAGACGTAACCTGTTGACATTTATCCTGCTGATATTGCCCTGTTGGCCTTGCCCTGCTGACATTACCTTGCTGGCATTGCCCCTGCTAGCCTTTCCCTGCTGACATTACATTGCTGGCATACCCTGCTGCCATTGCTCAGCTGACTTGCCCTGCTGAGAGGTTAAGTTACTTTTTCTAACAGTATAAACTCGTACGTCTTTACTGGATTATCGTTGAACATTGAGAGGAAAAACCGTTACCAAATACAGTTCCATGACTGACTCAACAATCCTAAAAGAAAATGGATAAAAAGTTCTGTATTTATAGTCATAAGCTAGACCGTGTCTCAGTTAAGTATGCTTGGGGTCATCAAAGAGACCAACTTCCACAAATTTACTAGCTTTACCTCCACATAATGTTTCAAGTGATGACCGTTCACCATTAAAGATTTATCCTTGAAGCAATGGCGCAGCTCAAAAGCTCCGGATGGGTAAACATTTTCCACCGCACAAGGGTCGTATCATCAAGACTTTAACTTACCCGGGGAAAGTTTTAGCGTGCATAAAATACAAAAATCTTATCCCTAGCATTAAAGTTCCGATTGAAATGATTTTTATCATGAAATCTTTTGATGTGTTCCTTGTAGATTCATGTGTTTTCATAAGCCTGTAACCAGAATTCCTCTATTTTACTCAACTCAAACGGTCTTCTTTCTCCTGACTGCTTCTCATCATAATCTTGGTTGCCCAATTTGCTTTGTGTTCTAACTCGACATGAAGGTGACAAGACTTCCCAAAAACCAACATATATGGTGACATCCCATCGGGTGTCTTGAATGCTGTCATGTAAGCCCACAAGGTGTATTCAAACTTTAACGCCTATTCTTTCCTAGAGGGATTCACAGTTTTCTCGGGGATCCGTTTAATCTCTATGTTTGAGACCTCAGCTTACCATCTTGATTGTGGGTGATAATTGTGGAGACCTTGTGTGTCACTCTAAAATTACCCACCACCTTTTTAAAAGGGCTTGTTCCAAAAGTTGCTACCCCCGTCACTAATGAATGCTCTCGGTGTACAAAATCTTGTGGGAATGTTCCTTCTCAGAAACTTGATCACAACCCTTTGAGTCATTGGTAGGAAAAGCCACAACTTCTACCCATTTGGACACATAGTCATCGGCCTTTAGGATGTACTTGTTTCCAAATAAGGATGTAAAAAGAACCTTAAAATAAATACCGCGGATGTTAAGAAGTTCAACTTCTAAGATATACTACAACAAAACATGTTTTTTGGACGACAATGTATCGTCCCTATAAAACCATTATCGTCCCATAAAAGGTTTAAAGGGACGACATGTCGTTCCTATAAAGCCGTCCTTTCTGCTTTGTCTCTTTAAATAACCGACTCTTTTAAAGGGACGACAAAGTCGTCCCTTTAAATGTTTGCTGACGTGGCACGAACATTTCTAAGAAAGTTCAACGTGCCGACATGGCTTTCTTTGAAGGGACGACAATGTTGTCCCTATAAACATGACTCGGAAAAATTTATTTTTTTATAAAATTTTAATAATAAAATTGAATACGAAAAAACAATATTTTTATAATATTTGTTGGGACGATATGTCGTCCCTTTAAAGAGAGTAAAATTCCCAGAAATGCATTTATATGGACAACATGTTGTCCCTTTAAAGAGAAAAAATTTCCAGAAATGCATTTATAAGGACGACATGTCGTCCCTTTAAATGTTTTTCTATTTGAATATTTTTTTTTGTTTTCGCATGGCCTCCCATGCTATTTACATCAAACCAATCCTGCTTTTTCCAAAATCCATAACAGAAGCTCACAAAATAGAAATGTATGGGGATTCAACAAAAAACGAAATACAGAAGCTTGGTGATTTTTTTTACGCAAAATATAAAGTTGTGCAATGTATCCAAAAGTAATAATAGTCTCCTCTAGAATGTCTACGCATCATCGTCAAGATCAACTTCAGAATCGTCTTCATCTTCATCGGAAGACTCTAAGCTAACCTCTATTTGCACATCCGGTTCCTTATCCTTAAGATTAGTTTGCAAAAATTTGAGAAGAGCCCCTTGTTTTTTGTTTCTCTTGTTCTATTTTTTGGTTAACTTCACCAACCGATCATGAGACTTTTTAAGTTGTTCAATCTGCATATTGCATTCTTGGTGGTAAGAAGATGCCGTTGATGAAGATTGGGACGATTGTGATGAATTGGATACGGAGGAAGTTTGCGTAAGGCCAAGGCCAATCAAAAAATCTTGCCTAGTTCCTAAGGCGCCCCCAAAGATTGTCTCCTCTTCTTCAAAAGTCATCGGTCGACCTGGTGCAATCATAGCACACCATTCCTCCAGCCTCCCTACACGCAACATATATCGTTGGCAATTAAGATAAGGAAAAGGAAAATATGAACGTATTGAATTGAAATATATACAACGTATATCACTTACGTAACCAACCTCCTCATCACTGTTGAGAAACGAACCGTCAGCATTCTTATTCTTGCTCGCCCATACATGGATAGGATCATGCCCCAAAGGATCTTAACTCAGACTCAGATTACCCTTGAAAAAACAAAAGTATTAGTTATGAAAATTCACAAAAAATTAAGTGATAGGGATTTTTTTTCCTAATACTTACCTTTCTTAACCTTTCCCATCGAACAATGGCCATAGGCATTCGTCCTTGATGGCCTACATATTTACTTCCGGCACGATTCTTCTTATTCTGATCAGATCTTTTCTGCAAAAAAAAGGTACTTTTGTATTATATATGAGCCGTAACAAGTAATAATAATCGAATCTACGTAACACATGTAATGGAATAAAAGCTTTACCTTAAAAGCCTGGCTACTAACATAGCGGAGATGCACTTCCCATTGTTGTTGTGAAACCCCATCCCTGGGTCGGGGATAAGGCCCTGGAAACCCCTTGTTGTTGTGTTCATCTACCACCTCTCTTTGTCTAGTCTTCCATTTTCTGAATAAAGTACCCACGCTTTTCATCACGGCATCGCGGTGAATAGGCTCAAGGGGTTCAAACGATGCCTGAAAACAGAAGAAATGAAACGATTGGTATCTAAATTAATATAATGAAACTTACAATTTGAAAGTGTTAACAATTTGATTAGCTAAGTACCCGAAGTTCTTGCCAAATTAATTCCTTATGTCGGTCTTCCACCTTTCGCCATTGTGGGACGCAACAAGGAACATGGGACCTCACGAATTTCCCTGTCTTGGACTCAAAATCCTTTGTGTATTTTCCCAAAACCTTCTGAACTTTGGGAAATCTAGATCCCATATAAGAGGAATCAAGCCCCCTAACTTTTTCTTGAGGGCTTGGATGGTGAAACCTTTTGCAGGTCCACGTTCACCCTACTTCTTTTTGTTGAAATAGTGTCTTAAACCCAATCGGGTTGGACCGGATCCGACCGGGTTGGATCATTTCTACTATTTCTTTATGTTTATACATATATAAAATGGCTTTTATGTTGTCATATATATATTCTTTTAGTGAACCAATTATGAATGGTTATATGATAACGTCCTTAGTATTAAAATGTGATAGAGAAACCATGATAGGCGATTATGGTTGATGAGATCTCTAATCACTTTAATAAGTTTGATACTTAAATGTCTCTAGGCTGATGTACTATTAAACAGGGCATTGATAGTATAAACAGACTAGCACGTATTTGATGTCTTTTGTCTTTAAGGGAAGGGATAGATCTCGTCTATTGAAGTGTAGAGACACTTGGACTGTACGTGGACGTGTATTAGAGAATGCGTACGTTAGACTGACCCACTTACATTAAGTGTCACACTATGTGGCGGTTGTGTGATTATCCTTAAGAGCGGAGTCTTCATGGCATCAAGGTGTGGATTGTCATGCTTTGACACTATCGAGGTTTACCCTAGCTACGGGGCGATCATGCGGTAGTGATTGGGTGTGATACTAAAGCATGCGGAGTATACATGATTGGTCATCCGGGAATCGCGTATCCTATGATTGGGATCGAATATCCGAAATGGCCTTCTTATAAGGAATGTCTATCTCTCGTGAATCTTTGCAAAGTGGGAGTACTCTAATTTCACAAATAAAGATCCGATGAAAATCTAGATGACTCAGCTGAGTATTGAAGAGCTATTTAGTTGATACAGAAGTCCGCAATCTGCTGAGTATATACAAGGAGTCATCAGAGCTGAGCATTTTAGCAATTCAAACTGCTTTATGATCCTGAAATAAGACAAGGCTTATTGATCCATTTCTAAGGTTACTTTGGGAGGGGTATGGATCCTCTAAGGTACGCAAAGTGCGGTGCATAGTGCGGTGCAAATTCTCAGCCGCACTTTTTTCTTTTGGTTTTGTTTGAGGTTTGTTAAATCTGAAGTCCGAAGTCTGAAATCTGAAGTCTGAAATCTGAACAGCTTAAGCTCTGAAACAAATTAGATCGTTTGATATCATAGCTTATCTAAAGTAGGAAATAGTTACCATTTTGTCTATGCAGTTTTTTTATTGGGGGAAGGGGTTACAAGGACAAAAAAAAATGATAAATGGGTCCAGAAAGACAAACTTCAAAATCAGAGTTTAGTAATGACAAATTGCTAATATAGTGACAAAAATGCCCCTTTATAATTTTAATAGTAACAGCCAAGGAACAAGTAGTAACAACCCATAAAATGTAGTAAACTCCAATGAAAAAATAGTAACAGCCTAAAAACAAGTAGTAGCAGCCCATAAAATGTCGTAACATCCAATGGAAAAGTAGTAACAGCCAATAAACAAGTAGTAACAGCCTAAAAACAAGTAGTAACAACCCGTGAAATATAGTAACGGTCAATAAACAAGTAGTAACATCCCATAAACAAGTCGTAACAGTAAAAAAAAAAGTAGTAACAGCCCATAAAATATAGTAACTGCCAATAAACAAGTAGTAATAGCTAATAAAGATAGATAAAGTTACATCAAAAAATGTAGTACCAAAAAAAATTAATAGCAACAACCCTAAACTTTTTCCAAAAAAAAAAAAAAAAAAACACTACAAGCTTGTTCTCCGGCGTTCAAATCCGAACATTCGGCTCCGGCGGCACAGCCGTCGCCCCTCTTTCTCCTCCCCAAACCCTAATCCCCAAATCGTTCAAAACGTTTCAAATCGTTCAATCTGCTACAATCATTCAAATCGTTAAATCGTTCAATCGTTCTTCTTCAATTCCAATCACCCTTCCCTTCGTCAATTTCAAAAAAAAGAACCGAATCAAGACAGAAGCAGTAGCCATATTTTCTGGTAGGATTTTGATCGAAGATGAAGAAGAGTAGGGATTTAGGGCTGGAGTTTGATCGGAGCGTGAAGAGTAGTTGGTTGAGGCTCCAATAGCGGCAGGGTTGGTTGAGGCCGTAGCAGCAGTAGTGGTACGAAAGGAAAAAAAAAAAAAAAGAGAAAGAAAGTTGCGGCTAAAGAGAGGCCTTACCGGAGAAGAAGATGAAGCTCCGGCCGTTAGAACAGAGGTGCCCAGAGAAGAAGATGCGGCCGGATTAGTGCATCTGATGTGTAAAAAAAGAAGAAGCTGCGGAGAAGAAGAAGAAGACGCACTAATAGGTTTTTTTTTAAATTTTTATATTTATAAATCAGTAAAAAAAAAAAGGTATTTTGGTAAGTGTACGTCGGTTTTATCCAAACTAATAACTAGTTTCCTTAAAACCCGATAAACAAATTAGTTTGTCCTTCTGGACAAAAACCTATTTTTTATTTCAAACAGGCATATGGCGAGATAGATCACTATTTTTTTTAATACTCCAATAAAGTTGTTATATGTTTTTATCGTATTTATAAATTATAGTATAAACAAGAGAAATAATATTTTTGTTAGAATATCATCCGACAACGTCACTATAATTATTGTTTTATGATCAATTCAAAATAATAGCAAAACGTGGATGGTTAACCTTATTCCATTAAACATGGGAATTGCCGAGAAAAGAGGATCGGCGTTATCCTTTCTCTTTTCAGACATAAGCCATACTCAAACCTCTGAAAACTGTAAAGGCAAATTCAAAGCATCTTAATTGGTTAAGTGATTTATTAAAATTTTATCAAACAATACTTAATTGATTTACCACGTAATATTTTAAGAATAAGTACTTATTATTGTTAACAAACAGCTCCTTAGTTTAGTTAAAGTTTGTTTATATGCAAACACCACACTTTCAAAATCTCAGCGCAAGGTCCTTTTTTATTTATTTTTTATTTTTTTCCTTCCCTTATTGTATTGTTGTTGTTGTGGTTTTTTTTATTTATTTGTTTTTTTTTTGTTTTTTTTTTTTCCTCTAACGGTGTTCGAAAACTGGTCTTAATGAGATGTTATAGTCTAGCTCACCAGTAGACCGATGCACCTTGTGCTATTGTTGTTGTTTAATAACAAGGTTATTGTTGTTGTTTAATAACCTTGTTATTTGATTTATATTTTATTTTTTATCAATCAAACCTATAAAACACGGATACAAATACGGAAATATCGTATTACACGACATGAATACGGCAATATATCTAAATTTTAAATTGAAATACATGGCATGTCAAATGGTGATAAACAATTAACTTTTATGAATGGTGATAAGTTTATTAAGATATAGTACTTTTCAAATTATTATTCAGGTTGAAAATAATTTTTCATCGCAATTCGTATGCAACTTATCTTGTCATTAAACATTTCTTCGAAAAAAAAAATATGAAAAAAAAATAAAAATATTGTGTTCAAGTGTCGACATCGTGTCGAAGTGTCATATATAAAAATATTGATTAGTATAATTATTTAATTCAACCGACACACGCGTAGGTCCACCTCTCCTTTCTTTAGATCTCTAGCTCTTCTTAGTGCCTGCATATTCGTACAAATATGAGAACCACAACCAGTATCTAATACCCAGTGGTTAGACTTAGAATAAGTAATGTTGATCTCAATCATAAATATACCGAAGTCGAAGCATCGAATGCTTCTTCTTGGTACTCAAGAAGCCCTTGCGTTTCTCCTCCAATGTCCGGTCTCACCGCAATGGAAGCAAGCATCCTTGGATTTGTCTTTTGCTAACTTAGGCATTGGCTTAGGTGCGGCCTTCGCCTTCTTGGACTTTTTCTCGGGCTTTTGCCTTGCCCTTGCTTGAAGTGACCAAAGCAACACTTGCTTTCCCTTCCCCACGGTGCCCTCGGCTAGTCTTCAACATGTTCAATAACTCCGCAAGGGAGCAATCTATCTTGTTCATGTGATAGTTCATCACAAAGCGTGAGAATGAATCAGGTAGAGATTGCAGAATTAAGTCAATACTCAACTCTCGTTCCAACTTGTGGCCCAGCTTCCCAAGTCTCTCTATGTACCCGATCATCTTTAGCACGTGTGACCTCATAGTAGTCCCAGATGCCATCTTACAGCTAAACAGGGCCTTCGAGACCTCGTACCTCTCAGTTCGAGACTGAGAAGCATAAAGTTCCTTCAGGTGGACCATGATAGAGTAGGCGTCCATAGACTCATGTTGTTTCTGCAGTTCCGGTGTCATAGAAGCAAGCATGATGCATGTAGCATCAGTACTATCAGAACAGTGCTTGTTGTACTTCTTGACAACATCTGCAGCCGAACCCTCAGCGGGTTTTTCCGGTAGGGCCTCGTCCAAGTGATGTCGGTCAAATTATACCCGTAAAAGTCATCAACGTTGACCTTAAATCGAGATTAATAATGTATATTTCATATTAAATCACTCGTTTATATTTATTATTTAATGTTAAGTGATTATTAATATGATATTTGGTATTTAGCTATTTTTATTATTAAAGACCGATTTATTGTGCGATAATTGCTGATTTTGTAGATCGTGATAAATCGGGAAGATAAATATCGCTCAATCGAGAAATCTCAAGATAATAAGAGGAAAATCGGAGTATTAATCAAAGGATTTCAAAAGAATTGGGGAACAAGTCGGACAAAGAGACGCGTTTAGCACGTGTAAGGGCTCGGTCGACCGAGCCTATCCATTCGGTCGACCGAGAGAGTCGGCTCGGTTTGAAGTTTAGAAATCGCATGTATATCTTCTAGATCCTTCATAGGTCGGCAAAAACCTCTATATAAGCGAGCGGCTACGAAATTTGTAAATATCGCGGAGACACCAACACACACCTTAGACATACATACAATCCCTTCATTCTTTCTTCAATCTTACAATTCATAATATAACTTTGATACAATGTAGAATAATTTGAGGGTTTAATGCAATTTAGAGGAAAATCAATATGTAAGGTTTCTTTCTTTTAAGTAATTAATCCCTCCCAATTATGCTTTATTGTTTGAGTTAGTTAATCATAGCTAGATGATGTAGATCTAGGCTATGACGTTGGGAAGGTGGCGATACCTTGTATGAGGATCCCATAACCTACGTCATCTACTTAGTTTCTATCCATGAATCTGCATTGTTTAATTAATGTGTATCTAAGTTAGTTTATATGAATGCTTTACGAATTACTGTTTAATCCGTTGTGTATGATGAAATGCTGAGAGATATATTCGGGGATGCAATGGGGGAAAGGACCATTCGGTCGACCGAGTGTCCGTATTCGGTCGACCGAGCCCCTGTTCATCCGTTAGATAGCCATGTCTTGGCTATGGTTCGGTAAAATTAATAGAATTTATTCACGGACGTCGAGAAAATCTAGGTAGTTTCGTCAAGCTTGTTTTCGATGATAAAACGAAGGTTCAATTTGTTTGACATTTTCTACAACAATAAATAAAGATAGAATAAGTAAAAGCTCATGTATAAAAACCCTAAATTTGCACTTAAAATTTTATAAGGTTTTACTAGCCAACGATTTTAGTTTCTTTCCCAATCGAGAAAATTAGTTTCGTCAAGCTTGTTTTCGATGATAAAACGAACCAACTATTAGCCAACTATTCCCACTATAATTGGCTTTCAAGAATTTAAGTAATTCTTTAGTGGATGGAATCCTATCTAGTTGACTCGATCCCCGACGTGGGCCGATCGACCGGGTCAATTTCGAAGGTGGGTACTAATTACCGATCGAATCTTATTCGATTTCCATTGGTTGACTAGTCAACTCTTTGACAATTCACATCTCTATGTGATAGCCACCCCTTGTCTCTAAAATCGACGGTGACTAGTCAACTCGACGTGGGCCAATCACCGCAAGATTCTTAGTCGAGTCGTAACCCAAATATTCATGAGATCTCATAACGATCATATCTCGATAATGACGATATACCCGTGGTAGGTCAACTCCCGACGTGGGCCGATCAGTTGGATCCGAACAAAGGCTCTTCACCGTCATTATAATATTGGGAGACAATTTTGGCTCGATTTTTGGCGTGGGAATAATTTTAAATTAATTCACTTAATTAATTTTGGTTTAATTGTGGTCTCATCTACTATGTGCATATTACTACGATATCATATAAAGTAAAACATACACAACATTCCGTGCATAAAATAACCGGTATGATCATGGACTTTTCCTAGGTGCGGTTTCGAATACAAACTGACGAAACCACGGGTCACAAACTAAGGGTATCGCAACACCAATAGGATCTTCATTGTTGTACGCCAATGGGTTCTTTATCTCTCCTTGGTCTTCAACTTCTTGCTCCATTCTTGTTACATAATAAATAATTACACCCGCCACACACGGGGGGAGCTAACGGGAATGGGATAATTGCAAAAAGTAAACTAGGTCACGTTCTTCATAACGGCCTAGGACAATTTTTCAAAAACCAACATAAAGAAAACATTCCCATCTATCCTATTGGTCGAGTCCATGATCAATCGGGGTCCATATAATCACATTATATCTACACATCTAATCCATACAATTTTATCTTTTGAAAAAGATTAAATTCTAATTTTAACTACTCATGCGTCTTTATTTTATCACGTCAAATAATTAAATAACTTTTAATTAATTATATGACTTAATCGAAAATTAAAATTAACATTTAATTTAAATCGATTTTAATTTTAATTAAATTTGAACTATTCAAAATAAATTAAAATTACAAAGTCTCCTATTTGTTTCCTTTCCAAAACTAAATTTAGCTTAGGCCTGGCCACTTTCCAAAATCAAAATTTTGGAAGTGGCCAAGCTAAAGCCTTTACAAATCAAATATTTGAAAAGGGCCTAGGCCTATTCCAAATCAAATATTTGGAAAGGCCAAATTATTTTAGTCTAGGCTCGGCCACTTTCCAAAATCAAAATTTTGGAAGTGGCCAGGCTAGGCTTTTACAAATCAAATATTTGAAAAGGGGCTAGGCCTATTCCAAATCAAATATTTGGAAATGCCAAATAATTTTGGTTTAGGCACTGGCCACTTTCCAAAATCAAATTTTATTTGCCTTTATAAATCAAATATTTGAAAAGGGCGCTAGGCCTATTCCAAATCAAAATTTGGAAAGGCCAACATGCCATATGGTTTCCCAATGGTCCAAACTATTTGAACCATTGGTTGGCCATATGACACAACTAAACAAACGAGATATCTATGCACAATAAAATATCACAAAACAAAAAGGGTTGATCTCCCCCATTGGAAGAAGAGAGCCGACGGACGGCAGCCCGAAGACCACCGCCGCCCGCCGCCGCCGCCGATGGATGGGGGCGCCGCCAGTCGGCCGACCCCCATAAACCGTATTATTTTTTTATTTTTTTTTTGTTTTAACGTTTCGTGATTTAAATCTTGCATCTATCGATTAAATACTACGCAATTAATTTATGCTTATTGCTTAAGCTCGAAACCTTGCTCCGATACCACTGTTAGGAAATCACTAGTTTGACGCAGCGGAATTTAAAATTTGATTTCCTTTTCTAGATCGTTCTTCGTTTAATGCAATAAACACGTTAAGTAGTTTGACGGTTATACCTTAGATGATCTATAAGATCGTTGCTTTGACCGTCAACGGAGAGTAGTTCAATGCGCAGGCCGTCCACGCGTCCGGCCTCTATCGCTAATCCACACGAACCCCTTGCCGGAATCCTCCTTGGATTGCTATTAGAAAAACTCCGGCTGCTAGACCGGACCTTTTCTTCCCTCACAAACTCACTATGGAAGGCTCTCTATTTTACACAAGAATTACGAACTCTTGCAATTGTGATGTACAAAAGAGCTTGACACCCACCTCCTATATATAGTGGTTGGGGCGCCCCATATGGTGTGGAGGAGAAGAAAACCTTTTTCCAATAAAATAAGAAAAATCAACTAGATTGATTTATCTCTTTAATTATTATTTATTTTCCCAATATCTTATATTGATTATAATTATCTTATTACCATAAATCTATTTTTCCAAAATCAATTAATATCTTATATTAATATTATGGTAATCTTATTAATTAAAGTGCACAATCCAAGTGTATCTCATACACTTAAATGTGGCGCCCCATATGCCAATAAATTGGCTTCCGGAATATTCTTTAATTAATCTAATTAATATCTTGTATTTTATTTATTCATAATAAATAAATACCACCATATTAATTTACCACTATAACCTTTATAGTCTAGAGATAAACTTTCCTTATTTGGTTATCAACTATAACCGCATTTTAATCCGACTCGATGTTCATATGTGTGTGACCCGATAGGCTTCCGAATATGTTGGCCGTAGACACAAAGTGCAATTTACTAAAATGCCCTTCATACCTAACGATCACGGGATAGCGTCTAGCAACACACCGTGACCCCCAATTATCGGAAGAGTCAAAAGCAATGACTACTACCTTTCATGTGAAGCAGTTACCGTGTAACTTACAATCCTATCGCTATAATAATATCTATACGATCGTATCTCGAGTGTCAATACATTAACGATCGTATCTTATAATCTGGATATCATGCTCTCTCGGAATAATACATTTACTCCCACTTTGCAAAGATTCTCGAGAGCTAGACATTCCTTATAAGAAGGCCATTTCGGATATTCGATCCCAATCATAGGATACGCGATTCCCGGACGACCAATCATGTATACTCCGCATGCTTCAATATCATACCCAATCACTACCGCATGATCGCCCCGTGGTTAGGAGAAATCTCAATAGTGTCAAAGCATGACAATCCACACCGTGATGCCATTAAGACTCCGGTCAAAAGGATAATTACACAATCGCCACATAGTGTGACACTTAATGTAAGTGGGTCAGTCTAACGTACGCATTCTCTAATACACGTCCACGTACAGTCCAAGTGTCTCTACACTTCGATAGACGAGATCTATCCCTACCTTCTAAAAGATAGAAGACATCCAATACGTGCTAGTCTGATTATACTATCAATGTCCCATTTGATAATATATAAGACTAGAGACATTTAAGTACCAACCTTGTTATAGTGATTAGAGATCTCATCAACCATAATCACTATCATGGTTTCTCTATCACAGATTGATACTAGGGACGTTACTATATATATACAACAAATAATATGAAGATAAACAATATATAATAACATAAGTGCTTTTATTAATCATAATAAAGTTATTACATGAACTAAATAGACTGTAAACGACCCGACCCGGTTGGATCCGGTCCAACCCGATTGGGTTTAGGACACATTTCCAACATTTGTTGACCTCCAAAGGACTCAACCAGCAGATTCAGAGTTTCCTCAACAGATGCTTCTAAGTCAGTAGGTTTCTCAGGTTGTACATTTGTACCTACCACCTCCATCAGCTCCACACTTGGTTCCCTCTGACTTACATGCTCATCAGCAGGGTTAGCAATGTCAGGAAATCTACGCGGGAACGCAGCGGAATTTAAAAATTTATTTCCTATCGACCCAAGATCGACTTCGTTTAAGCAATAAACAAACGAGTAGTAGACGGTGGTTACCTTGGTTGATCTAAAAGATCGACGCTTTGACCGTCTAAGGAGAGTAGTTACGCATAGAGCCGCCCAAGTGTTCGGCCTCTACCGCTAGTCCACACGAACGACCCGCCGGAATCCCGTCATGGATTGCTATTGGAAAACTCCGGTTGCTAGACCGGCCCTTTTCCCCTCTCTCCAACTCTACATAGGATGCTCTCTATTTTACACAAGAACTATTAGCTCTTGGAATTATGATGTACAAAAGAGCTTGACACCCACCTCTTATTTATAGTGGTTGGGGCGCCCCTACTAGGTGTGGAGGAGAAGAAAACCTTTTCCCAATAAAATAAGGAAAATATAATTGATTGATTTATCTCATTTAATTTAATATCTCATATCAAATAAATCTAGGATATTGTCAATATCTTATATTGAATATTCCCAAGATATAGTCAATATCTTATATTTTATCTTTATTATATTACCATAAATCAATTTACACATGTGTATATATCACACATATATATAACACATATAAATCTATTAATATATACCAAATGGTGCGCATACAGCAAATCCAATTTGCAATCAATGAACACACACACGCATGCATTCAATATATATATTATTTTATTTTGTTGATATCTAATATTAATAATAGGTAATATCATTAATTAAATTACACAATCCAAGTGTATCTTATACACAAATAAGTTGCGCCACCTTTAGCCATAAATTGGCTTCCGGAATATTCTTTAATTAACATAATTAATATAATTAATATCTTGTATTTAATTTATTCATAATAAATAAATACCACCATATTAATTTACCACTATAACATTTATAGTCTCGAGATAAACTTTCCTTATTTGGTTATCATCTATAACCACATTTTAATCCGGCTAGATGTTCTTATGTGTGTGACCCGATAGGCTTCCGAATATGTTGGCCGTAGACACAAAGTGCAAATTACGAAAATGCCCTTCATGCCTAACGATCACGGGATAGCGTCTAGCAACACACCGTGACCCCCAATCATCGGAAGAGTCAAATGCAATGACTACTACCTTTCATGTGAAACATTTACCGTGTAACTTACAATCCTATCACTTGTAATAATATCCATACGGTCGTACGTCGAGTGTCAAACATTAACGACCGTATCTTATAATCTGGATATCAAGCTCTCTCGAAGTAACTCATTTACTCCCACTTTGCAAAGATTCACGAGAGTAAGACATTCCTTATAAGAAGGCCATTTCGAATATTCGATCCCAATCATAGGATACGCGATTCCCGGACGACCAATCATGTATACTCCGCATGCTTCGATATCATACCCAATCACTACCGCATGATCGCCCCGTGGCTGGGGAAACCTCAATAGTGTCAAAGCATGACAATCCACACCGTGATGCCATGAAGACTCCGGTCTTAAGGATAATTACACAACCGCCACATAGTGTGACACTTATCCGTGTAAGTGGGTCGATCTAACGTACGCATTCTCTAATACACGTCCACGTACGGTCCAATTGTCTCTACACTTCGATAGACGAGATCTATCCCCGCCCTTAAAGACGAGAAGACATCTAATACGTGCTAGTCTGTTTATACTATCAATGCCCCTGTTTAATAGTACATCGCCCTAGAGACATTTAAGTATCAAACTTATTAAAGTGATTAGAGATCTCATCAACCATAATCGCCTATCATGGTTTCAGTTTAATACTAAGGACGTTATCATATAACAATTCATAATTGGTTCTTTAAAAGAACATATATATGACAACAGAAAAGCCATTTTATATATGTATAAACATAAAGAAATAGTAGAAATGATCCGACCCGGTCGGATCCGGTCCAACCCGATTGGGTTTAGGACACTATTTCAACAATCTCCCACTTGGCCTAAAACCAATCACTCGCACACACAAGACCAAGTTGAAACACAAGAATCTCATGCAATACTCGCAACCAGCCCTAGCCATAAACGGATCGTTATCCGTGGGGACTCAGACTATCTTCATATCACGTTCCAAATGACCAAGTCATGGGAACCGCCTCAACACACACACGAATCTCTGACGAGACCCTGGTCCTTGCTTCAAGCAATGAATCCACTTACTATATCAGCTATATAGAAAAGGTGGAAGAACCGTACCAGGTTCAAGAATGAACCTTCTAGATCCATGTACTGCTCCCGGCTGCGCCTCTAAGGCACTCTTGTGTTTTGGCCTAGTTGTAGAATTTACGGTGACCCGTCGCTAAGAACATTTCCGGCTCAACGTATCACTTATTCAAAGTGATTGCAAACCGGAATTTGTAGCTCCCACTCGCCTTCATAAGACTCAGGATATACGTCTGTACAACTATGTTTATTTAATTCCAAGTTTCAATAAACTAGGAAACTTTCCTTAACTTGTTTAAGGATATTCTCGACATTCACCAGATTTACTTTCATACTTGCTCATGACTATTCATGGACTATGAACATCCGGCATTGTTCTTATGATGGTTTCTATTGCAGTAGCGAAGGAAACCTTTCATAAGCGTCATCATTCACCTTATCTTTAGGACGAACGTCCTAACATAGATAGATCTTGAGAACACTGGCTAGCAGTATCCCCTTCGTGATCTATGCTAAACTCTTTTAGCATCACATCTATATAGGTAAACTATAATCTAACAGCAGTTAAATCTATAGATTCTTATTTCTAAAATAAGAACTGCTAATCCAAGTGCTTTAACAAAGACCTTGAACTACCAAACATTAATTGAATGTGACATGGGGTGACAATTCTCGAGAGATATATCCAATACCTTACTCAAAAATCGTAACACACTCCCACTATCCATCTTGCACATTGGGCATATTCTTCTTTTGACTAAATCAAAACTCCTTTGATTATCAAACAAAGAAACCGTCTAGAGAAACTTGTTTGAGTCCATAAATGGATCTCGTGGGCTTACATATCATGTCATCGTCTATGAACATCGAGCTTTACGCCCAACGTCTTCAACACTATCATATAGCCATGATACGAAGTTATAACAAGTATTATCGAATAGAGCGGGCTCGGCCTTACGGGGACATTCCTACAGGTAAGACGGACTAGGTTCAACACTGGTTGTCAACGATGGAATCTAATTCAGATATTATGGCTCCTAGCCATATCTCTCAATCTTGCCTTTCAAACATTCCTTCATGAGTCGTGAGATATTCATTCTTCAAGATGAACGTACCAGCAGCCTTTTCAGGCTTGAGGTTATCCACAGACTTACAGAACTTTTGTGTGCACTGAGCAGTGATCTACACCTCATCGCTATGCGGCGTCTGCTCATGTTCCATTGGTTGAATATATCTTTGTGGTTCTCAAACTCTTTTGAGATCTTATTTACTCCCACTGTCTCTTTTGGAAGAAACACTTCCTCTAGAAGACAGCATGTTTGGAGACAAACATTTTGCTCCGCGGACAAGTAAATAATATCTAGCGTGCTAGCTAAGACATTCCACAAAGTTGCATATGTCGTACTAGGCTCCAAGCCTTTCGACTTTAGCTTATGACAACTTCAAATCATCGGTTAAGATAGATTCGACATTATCCTCTTCCATATCTAATATGGAATTTATTCAACCTTTATTCTTTGGAACTAGGTTAAGTATAAGGGGCCTTATCCCGAAACGGGTAAGGGATCGCATGGCTTGCGTCACATCTTTATCATATAAAGTGTTGTTTCCATTTTGGGAACACAATCTAATTGCGTATCCCAAAGATGGTATCCTTCAAGGGAGAATCTTATTCATTTTCAGACGACTTCTGAAACACCCTTCAGGTATTAATTACTTCAATCCAATTGAAGATTAATTCCTAAGTAGCTCATCAATCTCACACTCGTACTAGCTCGAACTTTTCGGGCTTTCCGAATTATGCACTTCACTGAGTACACTTGACTATTTCTAAAAATAGTCGTAGAGACTAATAAACAATTATTTGTGGCATTAATTGTCATAAGCCAACGAACATCGGTATGTTTAGGCTTTAGACAATTTTTCTAGATTTTATAACCTTTTCGAAAAAGGGTATTTTAGTCATCTTTAGATAAGATACGTATAACCCACATGATTCATAATCATATGGTTCAACATCATCGAATGACGTTTAATTACACGCTTCCCTTTAGAGAGACTATGTCTAGAGTAACCACAAATATTAAGGATAACGACCATACAAATATTTAGTTGAGATCTCATCACATATATCAACTATATAGTGACAACAATCTAGTATGTTAGATTCGGTGACCTTCCAACTTTATCGGAATAACATTTATTCTTTACAATTGAATATGTCTACTAAATCTTAACAAATAACTGAAAGTATGTTCTTCATAAGAACCGGAACATAATAACATTTATTTAGTTCCCTTATCAGTTTACTAGATCCAGAATATGGTAAGTGTTACAACGTTTGTTTCACCTTCCATATATGTATTCGATCTTTCTAATTTAATCACACTCGTAAGATATCATATATCTTAGAGTTGACTTGAACTTAGATAGATTTATCTCAACTCACTTGCTTAGAATAGAAACTTCGATGAGTTCTCTATTTAAGCACATGCCCTATCTTTTCTTTCAATCCTTTAAGCACTTGAAAAATGTTTCTTATTGTAGTCTTCATAAGACTTAAGAAAGATCACAAGAGCTATGTCTCAATTTCCTTTCATAAAGAAAATCTAAAGTTTATTAAATAGTTTATTTAACCTTTTGAATCGTATTCAAAACATTGACTATTTAATTAACCTTTAAGCAAATGCTAGAATTAAGTCGATACTTAAATCTTACAATTTTGAAAACAACCTTTCCAAAATTAGATGTGGTCATTCTTATCCAACGTTTGAATTAATTGTCATCGTATATTTGAATGATCATCTTGGATCGTATCCAATATATGACTAATTCCTTGAAACTTATTTCAAATGATTTAATCATATCATGAGCTTCCGCTTTCATTAATAATTAAAGTCTCGGAACCTTTGCATCAATTATGTAATCTCCTTGTCTCTAACTACTATAACGGGATGGCTCGTGTCATTGCTTATTTTAAAAGGATTAAAATTACTTAACCATATTTGAGAACGTTTCTCAAAATTAACGATCATAATTTGGTTTTACTAATCGAGAATAAAATATAAATATAAAGTTTGCTAAAACTACAACATAAAAATGAAAATAAAAGAGTGTTGTTGTTTATACACGCAAAATCAAAAATGGTCTTTTGATTTATGATTTTGCTCCCACTAGTCAACTACTCCCAATTGACTTTCAAGAATCTTTCAAAATTCTTTAGTGGCCAAGATCCCATCGGTTACCCCGATTCCCGACGAGGGCCGATCAACCGGAATAATTCGAAAGGTATGTAACTCTTACCAATCACATCTCTATGTGACTCTTGGTGGTTGACTAGTCAACTCTTTGACAATTCACATCTTTATGTGGTAGTCAACCCCTTGCCTACAGAATAAGACGGTCACGACGAGGGCCAATCACCGCAATACTCTAGTCAAGTCATAACCCAATATTCGCGAGATCTCGTACGATCATATCTCAATAACGACGATATACCCGTGGTAGGTCAACTCCCGACGAGGGCCGATCGGTTGGATCCGAACAAAGGCTCTTCACCGTCGCTATAATATTGGGAGACAATTTTCGACTTGATTTTTGTTGTGGAAGTATTTACGTAAATTAATTCACTTAATTAATTTTAATTACGGTCTCATCAAATATATCTATCTCTATAGACATACATCCTACACATTTATCTAGATCGTGCCTAGTCATGCATCTATCGTATCATATAAAATAAATACAAGCACAAAATAAATAAATGCGTAAAGTAACCGGTATGATCATGGACTTTTCTAGGTGCGGTTTCGAATACAAGCGACGAAACCGCGGGTCACAATCTAAGGGTAGGCGCAACCGCCAATAGGATCTTTAATGCTCCATTCTCCAATGGGATCTTTATTTTCGTCTTTCTTTGGTCTTCATCTTTTGCTCCATTCTTGTTACATTTAATTCTATCTAATAAAATAAATACACCCGCCGCACACGGGGGGGAGCTAACGGGAATGGGACAAATGCAGAAAATAAACTAGGTCACGTTCTTCATAACGGCCTAGGACAATTTTTAAACCAACAGAAAATTTAAATCATTCACATCTATCCTATCGGTCGAGTCCATGATCAATCGGGGTCCATATAATCATATTATATCTACTATATCTAATCCATACAATAAAATCTTATGAAAAAGATAAAATTAAAATTTAACTACTTGCGTCTTAATTAATCAATTAACATTTAATCTATTAAATAATTTTATCCAATCAATTAACTAATTAACATTTAATTAATTAAATGATTTTAATCGAAATAAAATTAACGATTAATTTTAAACCGATTTTAATTTTAATTTTAATTAATTAGAACTATTCCAAAAATAAATCAAAATTAAAATTATTTCTCTTTTGTTTCTTTCCTTTTGATTCGTAATCAAAAGGGATGCCTTTGGTTTCTCTTTAAACCAAATTTGGCTTAGGCACGACCACTTTCCAAAATCAAAATTTTGGAAGTGGCGCAAGCTAGGCCTTTTACAAATCAAATATTTGAAAAGGGCTAGGCCTATTCCAAATCAAATATTTGGAAAAGCCAAATAATTTTGGTTTAGGCACAGCCACTTTCCAAAATCAAAATTTTGGAAGTGGCAGGCTAGGCTTTTCCCAAATCAAATATTTGGAAAGGGCCTAGGCCTATTCCAAACAAAGTTTGGAAAGGCCATTATTATTTTAATGCCGTGTGGCATCCCGATAGCCCAAACTATTTGTACCGTTGGTTAGCACATGACATGACACAACTAAACAAAAGACGAATTACCAATCACAACTATGAACAATAATGAAACACAAAATACACAAAACAAAATTTAGGGATCCACCAAAAGATGCACCAGCCGACGTCGACCGCCCCAAAGGGGTGCCGCCGCCGCCGGCGCAATTTCCGGTGGGGTGCCGCCGCCGATCGGCCGAGCACCCCTTTTTTTTTTTTTTTCTTTTCGTGTATCGATTTGCGAATCAAAAATCTTTCATCTTTTAATTATGTGATTTAAACGATAAAATTAACTACGCAAAATAAAATGCTTATTGCTTAAGCTCGAAGCTCTCTACGATACCCTTTGTTAGGAAATCTACGCGGGAACGCGGCGGAATTTAAAAATTTATTTCCTATCGACCCAAGATCGACTTCGTTTAAGCAATAAACAAACGAGTAGTAGACGGTGGTTACCTTGGTTGATCTAAAAGATCGACGCTTTGACCGTCTAAGGAGAGTAGTTTGCATAGAGCCGCCCGAGTGTTCGGCCTCTACCGCTAGTCCACACGAACGACCCGCCGGAATCCCGTCATGGATTGCTATTGGAAAACTCCGGTTGCTTAGACCGGCCCTTTTCCCTCTCTCCAACTCTCTATAGGATGCTCTCTATTTTACACAAGAACTATTAGCTCTTGGAATTATGATGTACAAAAGAGCTTGACACCCACCTCTTATTTATAGTGGTTGGGGCGCCCTACTAGGTGTGGAGGAGAAGAAAACATTTTCCCAATAAAATAAGGAAAATATAATTGATTGATTTATCTCATTTAATTTAATATCTCATATCAAATAAATCTAGGATATTGTCAATATCTTATATTGAATATTCCCAAGATATAGTCAATATCTTATATTTTTATCTTTATTATATTACCATAAATCAATTTACACGTGTGTATATATCACATATATATATAACACATATAAATCTATTAATATATACCAAATGGTGCGCATACAGCAAATCCAATTTGCAATCAATGAACACACACACGCATGCATTCAATATATATATTATTTTATTTTGTTGATATCTAATATTAATAATAGGTAAATCATTAATTAAATTGCACAATCCAAGTGTATCTTATACACAAATAAGTTGCGCCACCTTTAGCCATAAATTGGCTTCCGGAATATTCTTTAATTAATATAATAATATAATTAATATCTTGTATTTAATTTATTCATAATAAATAAATACCACAATATTAATTTACCATTTATAACATTTATAGTCTCGAGATAAACTTTCCTTATTTGGTTATCATCTATAACCACATTTTAATCCGGCTAGATGTTCTTATGTGTGTGACCCGATAGGCTTCCGAATATGTTGGCCGTAGACACAAAGTGCAAATTACGAAAATGCCCTTCATGCCTAACGATCACGGGATAGCGTCTAGCAACACACCGTGACCCCCGATCATCGGAAGAGTCAAATGCAATGACTACTACCTTTCATGTGAAACGATTACCGTGTAACTTACAATCCTATCGCATTTGTAATAATATCCATACGGTCGTACGTCGAGTGTCAAACATTAACGACCGTATCTTATAATCTGGATATCAAGCTCTCTCGAAGTAACTCGTTTACTCCCACTTTGCAAAGATTCACGAGAGTAAGACATTCCTTATAAGAAGGCCATTTCGGATATTCGATCCCAATCATAGGATACGCGATTCCCGGACGACCAATCATGTATACTCCGCGTGCTTCGATATCATACCCAATCACTACCGCATGATCGCCCCGTGGCTAGGGGAAACCTCAATAGTGTCAAAGCATGACAATCCACACCGTGATGCCATGAAGACTCCGGTCTTAAGGATAATTACACAACCGGCACATAGTGTGACACTTATCCGTGTAAGTGGGTCAGTCTAACGTACGCATTCTCAATACACGTCCACGTACGGTCAAGTGTCTCTACACTTCGATAGACGAGATCTATCCACTGCCCTTAAAGACAGAAGACATCTAATACGTGCTAGTCTGTTTATACTATCAATGCCCTGTTTAATAGTACATCAGCCTAGAGACATTTAAGTATCAAACTTATTAAAGTGATTAGAGATCTCATCAACCATAATCGCCTATCATGGTTTCTCTATCATAGTTTAATACTAAGGACGTTATCATATAACAATTCATAATTGGTTCTTTAAAAGAACATATATATGACAACAGAAAAGCCATTTTATATATGTATAAACATAAAGAAAAGTAGAAATGATCCGACCCGGTCGGATCCGGTCCAACCCCGATTGGGTTTAGGACACTATTTCAACAAGCAATAGATTGCTCTTCCCCCTGAACTATTGCAGAATTTGTAGGGTCTTGTACAGTTATATCAACATCCACAGCAGGTGCAGACTCAGTAGTCTACTGTGGTTCTCCAATTTCAGTAGGCATAACAATTTTTAAGGGTTCAGCTTCAATAGCCTCTTGTTCTTCTTCTTCCCTTTGTTCTTCAAGGACCCTCAGTTCCTTGTCTTTTCCATGCTTCTTTTTCTTAGCAATCTCCTTCATTCTCTTGGAAAGTTGCTCTGATTCAACTTCACCAGCTTTCCTCTTCCTTGTAATTTCAGCAGGGTCAGTAACTTCAATTTCAACTGGACCCTCAGTAGACTCAGCAGTCTCTGTTGTCCGCTTCCTTGTTTTCCTAGGCTGTAACATTTCTATGATTTTTCTGGTGTCAGCAGCCTTCCTCTTCTCAGTAACTTTCTTGGGTGCAGCAGGTTAACAACTTGCTTGACTTGCTCACCACCAGCACCATCATCTCCATTATTATCACTTGATGTTGCTTCAGCATCCACATCCTCATCATCATCCAAACCAGGGATGAGATAGCCAATCTCTTTCTTATATCTGGATTTGTTTATCTTCTCAGGTGCAACATCAGCAATCCCCAAATGATTCAGCAGGGCCTGAATCATCAAACCCAAAGGTAAGGCCTTGGATTTCCTTGTCCCTTCTCTTTCATCAGTTATCACTTTCTTCATGTATTGGACAAAGAACCCAGCCCAATCAAACTTCATGCTTTTACATATGATGATCAGTAGATCTGTTGGAAATAAAATTTATGTTTTGATGATAATTCATCTTATTTGTTAAAATACTATCTTAACCCCATTGATGAAGTGCTGAAGCCAGCTGTTATAGTGGAAAGCTAAAAGATGTCTAGAAATGAATGTATAAGTTTTACTAGAGTCTGATATTTGTATAGGTTACATCGGACAAGCACCGTAATTGTTAGTGTGTCATAAAGCGAAAACCGGAAATCATTTAAAAAGCGGAAATCATCAAGACAAGCAACCGACTCGAATACACTACATGGAACCGAAGAAGGTAAGTTCGGCGAGAGTTTCGAGACTCGGTTGGGTTATCTATAAGATTGAAGAGCTGAGGGACACAGACTCAGTTATTGAAGAATGAAGAACTGAGGGTTCAAACTTAGTTATGAAGATTATAAGTCGAGACTGTAAAGTTAGACTTCAGGCAAGATTGTGGTGACCTGAACTGACTTTATAGATCTTGTATGAAGACCTAAGAATCATAAGGACAATGAATTCTTAGATGATAATGAATCATGGTGTACTCGATTAAGTCAATAATAATCGGATGAAAAGCGGATTCCGATATTTGAAGAAGAGTAAAATCTCGGTTAATGCTCCAAGTCGATCGAAAGCGACAAAAGAAAAACTCGGTATAAAGCGATAAGGAAACTCGGTTTTATGAGTCGCCATCAAACAAGCGATCGTACGGTCGAACGTTATAAAGAAAGCAATTTCATTGGATGAGTTTCGACACGGCGAACGGTCAGAAAATATAGCCGTTGCAAGATAGACGTTGATACAATTCAAATTGAAGCCTGTTGAACGTTGGACTTCACACTATAAATAGAAGACTTTGCACCAACAACAAAAACAGAGAGAACAGAGCAAATACAAGAATTAACAAACAATTTTGTGCATCAGTCTATTGAATTGTCATCATCTCTGAACTATAACAAGATCACATCTAGTATTTCTTCAAGTGTTCAAGCTACAAGAATTTATCAAGGATTAAACACTTTGAAGAACCACAAACAAGAATCAAGTTATTGATTCTCAGCCCAACCTTGATTCTACATCAAAGGTTTTAGACTGTGAAGCAAACCGGGAAGGTTTCGCCAAGGACAGTTGTGACAAGCAGTCGGGTAGACTGTGTTTGTGGTGGTAGCTGGTGAAGAAGCAATCCTACCCTCTATTTTATAACATGATTACTACTATTCTACTAAACATAAAATAAATGCGTACTTTAAAAGTTATTCTAATATAATATATATAGATATATAAATATATATATGTGTACATAGATTGCAATATATATATATATATATATAAATATAAATATATAGATACCAATATATTGTTAGAGAACTAGCCAAAGTTTATATAATTGATTTATACGATCTTTCTCAGTAAACGGAATGTGCTCGATCTTTCCTTTATTATTAGGTCCAATTGAGTAAATGAAACGGTGCACTCACGAGGTTAACAATTCCTCCTCACACGAGCGTATGAAATTGTCATATGTCATTGTCATCGGTTCAATCTTCACAAGCGCCCCATGCTAATCTCGGTTAGTACGAACAGTACCGAGTACAAATCTACCCCGGATAAAAGAGGTTATTCCGTTTGTCGGACGGCCGATGTTATTCAAAAGGCTCCGGTTGTCGGGCGGATCGATTTAACTTTCCGGTGTTAGTTTTAATTAAGCGTTGATTTTAACATTATTATGATCTCAAGCACAATTTTAATAAGATTCATCTTTCCCAGAGACAAATCGCCCCTGGGTAGGAAATAGGATTCCGTTGTCACGCTTTCGCACGGCCAATTTTACCCTCCGGTTTTTCTATCTTTTATCTCATATCCTAACTTCTCGGTCGGTTCATCGTTAGGTTATATGGTGCGATTCATCTTGGTTAATTACGTCAATCCGAATATTATCAATACGTTACAGAATAGAAAAAGATTCAATTAACTCAATTTTAATCAATTTTAATTAGACAACATTCCTTTATCGAAAAGATCGAAATAAAACGATTACATAACTTTGGCTAGTTATTAGATTTAGCCTAATAACATTATAACAACTAAAAAGATAAAAACAAACATAACAAACATAAATACTTTAGAAATTTTACCCGATTACAACTGCTGAATCAGAGATCGTATTACAACGACTTCAGCAACATTGATCTTCAGATAATTTCTCGAGCATTACAACGATACTTATTACTAATTTATTTATGGCATAAGGCCTATATACATACTACTACTAATTAAGAGATTAGAGGATATATATTGGTACCCCTGAAATTTGTATGAAGCGCTCTATTTATAAGCGAGAATTTCTCAGGGCCGGATCGATCCGGGGTGATGCCGGATCGATCCGGGAATAGAAAATATTATCCCCTAGATTATTCTCTGCAGGATCATATCTTGGTAATCATTATGTTTCCTCGGTTCGATCCGAGGTTAATCCGGATTGATCCGGTTAGTTTATTTTCACATCTTGATCTGAAACTTGATAAAATCATAACTTGAGCTCTGGATCTCCAAATGACATGATTCAAGAAGCGTTGAAAAGCTCTTGAAAAGATCTATAACTTTTATGAAGGACTCTTCTTCAGAAAATGCCTTTTTGATGGGCCATTTGTTCGTTGAATATATATCTCGATAATAGTATCACGAACCGTTGATCCACTTGAACTTTAAATCTCATGGCACTTCCTTACTTTCTTCAAAAGACATGTTTTTACTTCAAAAAGTGTCGTCACTCGGGGTCTTGGTTTACCTAAAAGTCTGCAATAAAATACCAAAAATACCCACGTAAATCTGACACGACACTCCGGTTACTAAACCAGTACAAAATTTATAACTTTTTATTACTTTTACTAGATTTTTATAGTATTTAGATTTATTCACTATTATTAATATTTCATAAGATTATCTTTATAATTTCTTATATTTTATATAAAAAGAGTTGATAAAGTATTTCTTTTGTCCCTTCCAGGCGACCGGAAAATAAAGAAATGGTTAATATATTCAAGATAATTACGTATTTACAAAATACCGTCTCAATTCATCCTATTTCATCAGATCCGGGATGTAATATGGTTCCGAGAGATGAACCGGATATGGACAGTTCCAATAAGATTTCATTCTTGAACAAAAATCCATTTTTTTCTTTATTCATCGTAATATTTATCATATAAATGTTATACATCAACTACTCCCCACTTAGCTCTTTGATCGTCTTCGAGCAAAATAAGCGGTAATATATAAAAATTACAATAAAAATGATATACTTGGTAGATTAAATTTCAAGTTAGTAAAATATCATTTCAATATTATAAATATATTAATTATATCTTTCTTAGAAATTAACAAAATAAAAAGTGTATATAACTTAGATAAATTATTTATCAACTATTATTCAAATGAAATTCGCATAATCTACTTAATAAATATAATTAAAATTCTAGAATTATTCTCCTATCTCAACTTATATGAAATATTTGGAATCAAGGACTAAGTCAAGTAGTTGACAAAATGGCTTAATCGTTTTAGGCTCGGGGTATTGGTTAATTGAAAAGATAGAAAAGGAAATCAAAAGAGAAAAATGCAAGTCGTACGTACTTACACCTTCATAATTTTGATCAAAAATATTTCGATTAATAACATTCGATCGATATATATATATATATATATATATATATATATATATATATATATATATATATATATTAACAAACATAAGAACTAAAAGCGTGCGTGTGTGTAGAAAATCAAACTTACAAGCATTGCTTCATCAAGATTGATCGGAGTACTACTCTTTCGATCGAAAATTACAAGTCCAGTTTCCTTAAACTTGTAATCATTCTTGAGATCTTTTGATTCGACTTTTTCTTTTTCAGTTTGTGCCTTCATTCCCAGCAATAGGATATTTCGAGATAATACCCTAGCTGGACTACTATCATCAGGCAATCGGGAGCTTTTAAACCTCATAGTGATATAGGACATTACGAGATAACACCCTACTGCACTCAAATCATTGGTAGCTACAACCGATATGTTCTTTTTATTTTTTAGTTGTCGATCAAAGATAAGGAAGATACCTGGTATTTGATTAATTCTGTGTAAATATAGTGCTTCGTTCTTAACATATCCAAACTCATTACCAAAATCGACTATCTTGCAAGCGTCATGAGGTAAGATCGAATATACCGATACTTATCTAATTTTTACAATCTCAAAGATACACCATTCTTTTGTAACGATACTTAACTCTTGTGTCATCATCTCCTTTCATAAGTACGTACAAACTCGGGGATTTTTAGGAAATGTAGACCAAAATAAGCTAAGGGTCGGTTATAATTAGTTTAATCAAAATGGCTATTTTCGAGTGAGGTCTTGATCACTTTAATCAAGGCTGAGGTAGGGACAAAAATTAGAAATTTATTTAGGTAGGCTATTTGGCTATAGTTTATATTTTTGTGGTGCCAAAAATCTCATCATTCCTAATCCGATTCCATATTCATATTTCGTTTTGAAAAGAAAATTATTCTAACATTTTATTATAAATATAAGTATATCTACTAAATTTCATAAGAAAATTACTTGATAATATTTATGTATAGTTACATATACTTAAAATCTTATAAAAATCTAAAACTGACATATAATATAATTATAATATATCTAATTTACTTACTTAATCAAAATCTATTCTTACCAATTTATATTATTTTTATTCATATTAATTATATACTATCTACTTATTTTTATTCAAGAAAAATTAACTAAGTATTAAGCACTTAAGTATAAATTTTAATTTTTTATTTACTAACTTACCTCTACTCCCCACTTACGAAATGTCATCGTCCCGATGTTCAGTGAGTAATAAAAAGTAGGTTCGAAAGAAAAACTTAAAATTTTATACAATTTTGATTATTATCATTTTTTCAACATATATTATTTTAATAAAAACAAACCACATATATATTAAACATAATGCAAACTATTACAACCTTAAAGAAAAGCGATTAAATAAGAAATTAAACGACTAACTTTATTGACTTTAAACTTAACAAACTTCCAAGCTGACATCTTATCAACCGATTTTTACCAACTCAAACAACACATCAAGCTGTCGATGAACATCCGGGAGTATCTACCGGAAGTAATCCCAACTGAGAATCACGAGATGGAAAAATCTCGTCTGTACTAAACTCAGGCACTCGATTCAGATGAACACATAGTTGAGAGATAACCCAGGCAAACGGTAGTGGTCTTTCCCTATTACGCCTCTCTACTGCAAAATTAATTGCCGTTTTGAACATCAAAATCCCCTAGTCAATATATGCCCCCACAGTCAGTGCATACAACAGCAGCATCTCATCATCAGTAACCCCAAAAAAATCTGTAGTTGGATAGATGAGGAATTAATGAAGCGTTTCCATGCCCTCAAATGAGGGGGTAAAGCCAGAGTTGAAGAATCATAGTTATGATCAAACAGTGGAAACACATATTGAAAAGCTTCTGCAGTACGATTGACAACATTATAAGCATTTCCGAGTTCCCATAGAAACTCGAAGTGTGGGTTTTGATCAAAGGTAGATGGTGGGATTTGAAAGATTTGATTTATGATGACTGGAGAAAAGGATATAACGATGCCCCTTATAGTTATAAGAGATGAGGTCTTTGTCGTTATATCGAAGAGCTGCATAAAAATCTCTAACGATTGATATGTTAATTCTACCTCTGGGAGTCCTAATCAGATTTTTCCATCCGCAACCCCGGATTATATTGCGTCCCCACTGATCAATTTTTTCCGTATTCAAGCCTTTTTCCATCATAATAGGAGAATGGACGAAATTTAGACATCTCGGAACGACATTGTGAAAACATGAGGCATGGCTTTCGGGAACCACACCGTCAGGCGTATGTGGTTCGTAACTATTAACCGAGGGGGAGGAGTGATTAGACATTTTTATCAGATAAAGACAATAAGCTTAAAAAGATAGAAGGAGAAAAGAAATGAGCAACTTTTGAAGGCTGCTGCTCTTTCCTTTTATAGAAATGTATCTATCATGTAAAAGTAGAAAAGATCTCTTTTTTGGCGTTTTTATACTTCCCGGATCGATCCTGAAAAGGGCCGGATCGATCCGGCCTAGCAGCTAGAAATCTTGTCAGGTCGGTACACTCACGCCGGATCGATCCGGGGTTAGGTCGGATCGATCCGGGAACTCACTATTCACGGACAGAGTTGTTTTGGCTTGAAAAAATGCCCAGATTTTTTCCTAGTTTGATATGTTTTCTTCCTAACTTTGGTTTCCTTTTTTTTTTTATGTTATCAAAATAAATTTTACTACACGGTGCGTGATACATAAAATCAAACAAAAGTAAAATAAAATTCTATGAAAATCAAAATAACCTAAAATCGTACGAAAATAGAATCGAAGTAACATAAAATCGTACGAAAAATAAATTGTTTTCAATGTCAATAATATTAAAATGGTTCAAATCAATCCTCCTCATCACTCATCTGGACGTGACTCGAGCTTGGCATGGCTTGAGAACTGTCCGGATCATATGTCGAATCATGAAATGGTTCTTGAAAGTGTGTCGACATCCTAATCGAGCCATCTAATCCCATCGAGCTCATCCCTGTCGTGACATCGGAAAAGGTGCTTCCCCATCCCGTCGTGGTATGGCTAAATGATCCAAATCCTTCCCAATCAAATGTCGCAGCTGCCGTTGTACCTGTCGAAAAAGCCCCTATACCACTAGTTTGAAATCCAAAAGAATGTGGCATTTGTTGGAAGTTTGATCGAGGTGGCATCGGTGGAATAAAGTCGGGCAAGGTATATGGATCGGATTGGCAATGCGGAATATCCATCTCGGCATAGGTAGGGTGCTGCAGTAAATTCATCTGATATATACCTCGCATGCCCTGACGCAAATCTTCAGACCACAACCTATTCTTTTCCGCAAAAACAGCCATATTGGCATTGGCACGATGAACATCATAGGCTAAGGATTGAAACATGTCGTATGTGATGGTGTTTGGAAGTTGAGTTTGAGTTTGACTAGATGATAGAGGAACAGTTGTGGATTGAGAAACATGTGGAATAGGCTGAGGTCGTTGGCGGTTAGGGTTCATAAAATCTATCCTTCCTGCCGGCCTAAGTGGTAAACTAGGACCTATAAGTGTTTCGTCAACCATAATTAGATTATCATTTGGAAGCTCAGGAACACCTATCTGGCGACACAAGGAAGAAATAAAACAAGGAAAAGGCATATGACTGCCTGGTTTAGCAGTTAAGACAAATTCCTTGGCCCTTCTATACATAACCCTGCCTACATCCACAGGTATATCATTGACCATAGCCCAAGCAATGCACAGATCCTCCTTACCAAAAGATGTCAAATGACGAGAAGGGTAAAGAGTCGAACTGATAAAACGTTTAACAGCTCTCATATCCCTTATACATTTTCCATAGGAAAACCTATTTTCATGCCATATAGATGTGGGATCTAACTCGTGTTGTGCTGTCGAGACTATATGGTCAAAGTCTGCAGGCTCATCTAAATTCCATACCGTATAATAATCCTCATTTTCTGGTATATCAGGGATACCATATATAGCATTGATAAACCGGGGATTAAACGGCACCGTCCCTGGTACTTAGGCCGACGAAGTTAACTCACCATTCTCTCGTTTCATTATGAGTTGCTACTAGAGAATAAAATTCGGCCTACTAAGGTTGTGTTAACTTCACTCGCCCTTAAACCGGCTAACTCCAACCACCTGTCGCCTTTCAAAAATCTCTTTCACCTCCCTTCCCAAATCCTTAAAATCTAAACCCCTCTCTATTGCAACTAAACACTCGTCCAAATTTATTCTTTAAGGCTTTTCTAGTCATTGCGAGACGCGGTTCTTTCAAAACTAACAGGCAATTCTTCTTCTGTTAAAGGCCTAGTCTCTATGACCGGGATTTGGGTAGGGATATGCGGCTTACGTTTTTTACTGGCTTTTGATGATTCGGCCATTCTACGATAGTGACATAATAACAAAACAACACAAAACAACAAAAAACAAACAACACAAAACAACACAAATGAGTAACAAAATAGTTGAAATTAAAAAAATTGCATAAAAAAATGAAATTAACAAAATAAATGACTACAATGTTACCTTATAGTGCTTAAAAAGTTGAAAAGTTGGCCGGAAAAGATGAATATCTCCGGAGTGAAAGTCGAAGCTTTTCTTTGAAAATTACTTCAATAAAATTGAAAATTTGAAGAGAAGAGAGGAAAATGAGAAGAGTGTAAGGATTGGGGTAGTTTTAATAGTAATTTTATGTGATAATTTGAAGAAAAAATTTCGAATGGGGGAGAGGGGAGGGGCGGCTGTTTGAAAGAAATGAAAGAAGAAGAAGAAGAAGAGAACCCGTTCCCTTTTTTTAGGTTTTTTAGTTTCCGGATCGATCCGGGGTTATGTCGGATCGATCCGACAATTTTTTTTTATTTTTTTATTTTTTTTTTTAAACTCTTTAAAACTTAATAAAAAAAATTTAAAACCTTAATAATACTTCTGCTAATTTTTAAATAAAACCTTTTACAAAAATTTTATAAAACTTTTAAGTAATTTCATAAAGATCCTATTTATAAAATTTTCAAAAGTTATATAAAAATTTTATAAATTTTATAAAACTTGTAAGGGTCCTAATTCCATTATTTCTAAATCTTCCAGGGTTCTGACATAACGTTCTATCAACCTAACCTTAAGAAATGAGGCGTTCGAATTTTCTCTTTGATCTCCATCGGGATTTTCGGATAACCACCTAATCGTTCCCTTCTTAACAACATTCAAACACTCATCCTGAGATTTGGTTGTGTTTTCTCCGCATTTCCCATCATGCTCACTTTTTCCACAGATTCTGCATCTTCTTAAAAACTTTGCCCTTCTCTTTATCGAACTTCTCGATTTTCCATTACATATTTCTTTCAGTTTGATCTCTCTCAACAATTGCTTGTTTTTCTCAAAAACTAAAGCTTCTATTTTAAACGCGACATCTTTATCAAGGCCAAACTTCAAAAGTAAAATAAAAACTCCTATTCTATCTAAAAAAGACATCCAGTTCTTTTACGTCTATCCGGTAAAAGACGAGACTAGTTTAAACATATAAAACACAGAAAAGTAGAGTAAAGTTGGATAGCACCTGGTATTTGGCTGTTTTAAGTTTCTCTGCTTTTCAATTTCTTGATTTCTCTGCTTTTTACTTTGTCGGAGGATCAGTTAGTAGCATTACTTCTCCCTTCAAGTGTGATTCTTTCTCCTTCCACAAATAACTTTACTCGTGGCCATTGGCTATAAAAGTTGTATTTCCATCGAGTTAGTTCTACGGCTCCGCATTTGTAAACCCTCGTTACTTTAAATGGACCTGTCCATCTTGACCTAAGCTTACCCGGAAACAACTTTAAACGTGAATTGTACAAGAGCACTCGATCACCTACATGGAACTCACGACTATAGATTCTCTTATCGTGAAAATATTTCGTGCGTTCCTTGTAGATTCGAGCATTTTCATAAGAATCGAGACGAAATTCTTCTAGTTCGTTAATCGAAGCAATCTATGATCACCGACAGCCTTAGGATCGAAATTCAGAAATCTAATAGCCCAGAAGGCTCGGTGTTTAAACTCAACTGGGAGATGACAAGATTTACCAAAGACTAGCTTATAGGGAGAACAACCAATTGGCATTTTAAAAGCTGTTCTATATGCCCATAATGCATCATCTGATTTGACTGCCCAGTTTTTACGATTTGAATCAACTGTTTTCTCCACGATTCTTTTGATTTCTCTATTAGACACCTCTACCTGACCACTGGTTTGCGGATGATAGGGTGTTCCTAACTTATGTGTTACACCATATTTTTCAACTATCTTAGTAAATGGTCTATTACAAAAGTGTGACCCTCTATCACTAATGATAGCCCTCGGAATGCCATATCTGGTAAATATATTCTTTTTAAGGAATCGTATGACAACTTTGGTATCATTAGTGGGAAGAGCTTCAGCTTCTACCCATTTTGAATCTACCATTACAAGAATAAATCTTTTTCCAAAAGATATAGGGAAAGGTCCCATGAAATCTATACCCCAAACATCAAATAACTCACATTCTAAAATAGGTTGCATAGGCATTTCATGTTTTTTAGATACATTTCTCCATTTTTGACAAGATTCACAAGATTTAACATACTTATAAGCATCTCTATATAGTGTAGGCCAATAAAAACCACATTGTAAAACTTTAAAAGCGAGTTTTCCAACCTCCATGATGACCTCCCGCCTCACGATCATGACAAAATGATAAAACACTTAAAATTTCATTATCAGGCACACATTTTCTGATTATCCCATCCGAACATTTACAGAAAAGGTGTGGTTCCTCCCAGTAATAAAATTTTAAGTCGTAAAAGAACTTCTTTTCTCGCACGCCAAGTCCAATGAGACGGAATATAATCACGGGTTAAGTAATTAATGATATCTCCAAACCAAGGTGACGTTTCCTTAGAAGGAATTCTATTTTTTAATAACTCGCATGGTTGAAGGAGTATCTATTCTAAATAGTTGTTCATCAGGAAATGAATCTTTAATTTCATTCCCAATTTCTTCACCATTTTCCATTCTACTTAGATGATCTGCTACTACATTCTCACTTCCTTTTTTATCTTTAATTTCAATATCAAATTCTTGAAGTAAGAGAATCCATCTAAGAAGACGTGGTTTAGCATCTTTCTTACTCGTAAATACTTTGAAATTTGAATGGTACGTATAAATTATTACCTTAGAACCAACAATATATGATCGAAACTTATCTAAGGCAAAAATTACGCCAATAGTTCTTTTTCTCGTGGTTGCGTAATTAAGTTGAGTGCGTTCAATGTGTGAGATGCATAGTAGATAGCTTTGAGAATTTTGTTATACCTTTGACCTAAAACAGCTCCTACTGCCTAAATCACTTGCATCACACATAATCTCAAACGGCAAACTCCAATGCGGTGCTACTAGCACCGGTGCGATAGTCAACCTCGCTTTTAGGGTCCGAAAGGCTTCCATACCTTTCTTGTCAAAGTTAAAAGGTACTTCCTTTTCAAGTAAATGACTTAGAGGCTTTGCTATTTTTGAAAAATCTCGCAATGAATCTTCTATAAAATCCTGCATGTCCGAGAAATCCTCTTAGGGTTCTTAAATTAAGCGGTGGAGGTAACTTTTCAATTACCTCGACTTTAGCTTTATCAACTTCAATACCTTCTTCGAGAGATTCTATGTCCTAAAACAATTCCTTCTGATACCATTAAGTGACATTTTTCCCAGTTTAGTACTAGATTGGTATCTTCACAGCATTGTAACACTCGTTCTAAGTGTAACAAACAAATATCAAATGAATCTCCGTAAACACTAAAGTCATCCATTAAAATTTCTAAAAATTTCTCAACCATATCAGCAAATATAGCCATCATACACCTTTGAAAAGTAGCTGGTGCATTACATAAACCAAACGGCATTCTTTTATAAGCAAAAGTTCCATAAGGACAAGTGAAAGTAGTTTTTTCTCTAACTCCTGCTGCAATGAAAATCTGTAAATATCCTGAATAACCATCTAAGAAACAGTAGTACTTATGTCCACTTAAACGTTCCAACATCTGAATTATGAATGGAAGTGGATGATGATATTTTTTAGTATGATCATTTAGTTTTCTAAAATCAATGCACATTCGATAACCTGTAATCTCTCTTGTCGGAATCCATTCATTCCTTTCATTGAGTTGGACTTACCCATTCACTATCTGATATGGGAAAAATTATCCCCATTTCTAATAGCTTAATGACCTCTTTCTTAACAATTAACTGCAAATTTGGGTTGAGGCGGCGTTGCGGTTGAATACAAGGTTTAGCATCTTCCTTCAGAATTATCTTATGAACGCAAATCTCAGGGCTAATACCTCGAATATCGGCAACTTTCCATCCAAAAGCTTTCTTATGCTTTTTCAACATTCTAAGTAATTGATCTTCCTGTTGCTCAGTTAAAGATGACGAAATAATAATTGGTAATAGATTATTAGTTTCAAGAAAAGCATACTTCAGATTAAAAGGTAACGGTTTCAATTCCAGATTCTTAGGTGGATCTTCCAGTGATGGTTTAAGAACTGGTCCTTCTAGTTCTAATTCCAAATACTTATGCCATGATGGTTTAAAAGTAAAACTTCCTTTATCTAGAGAAAGAATCATCTCTTTCATTTAGGTGTCTTTCTCATCTTCCTTATAGATAGACAGAGTTAAGCATTCTTCTAATCTGTCTTCAAAAGTTGGTAACTGATTATCATAGACAGAATGAATATCTTCTATAAAAGAACATGATTCTGGTGATCTGTATGGATGGTTCATAGCTTTGAAAATATTGAAAATAACTTCATCTTCATTGACTCTCGAATTAATTCTCCTTTCGGACATCTATTAAAGTTCTTCCGTAGCTAGAAATGGTCGACCTAAGATAAGTGGTGCTTTGAATATCCTTCTTCCATTTCTATAACTACAAAGTCTCTTGGAAAATAGAACTTGTCTACTTTAACCAATACGTCTTCAATAATTCCTTTAGGGTATTTAATCGATCTATCTCGCCATCCGAGAGTCATTTCGATTTTAGCAAGATTTCCTATGCCTAGCTTTCTATAATCCTCATAAGACATGAGATTTATACTAGCTCCAAGATCACATAAGACCTTCTTAAACGAGAAATCCTCCAATTTCACATGGGATGGTAAAACTTCCGGGATCTTTCGGTTTAGGTGGTAACTTATCGCAATCTTGCGAACTTTCTTCATTTAGGCATATATTCTCATATTCCTCTAATTTTTTTTTGTTTGACAGAATATCTTTCAGAAACTTTCCATAAGCAGGCATACTAATTAGAGCTTCGATAACAGGGATATTAACATGAATATGACAAAAAGTATCAAGGAAACGAGCATACTTCTTATCAGTTTTAATCTTTTTAATTTGATCTTTAGGTGGGTAAGGTAAAGATTCTAAATCTATCACCTTTGATCCCAAAGTCATTTTCTCTTTTCCTTTCTCCTTAAACTTTTGAGTATTACTTGATCGCCAAGTATCATAATCTTGAGTTTTTTCTTTTAAAACATTCCCCGAATCCATCTCTACTTCGATTCCTTCGATTCTTCTTGTTTTTCATCCTTGTTTTCATTATCTTCTATTCTAACATGTTCCTTGAATAAATTCCTTAAATCTTTGTCCATGGGATCTTTCAAAATCCTAGGGATTTTTACCCATTTCTTACATTCATTCTCGGGTTCCAAACTTCTATTCCTTTTCAAGTGTTAGGAAATCTACGCGGTTGTGGAACGCGGCGGAATTTAAAATTTTATTTCCTTTTAACCGGGATCGACTTCGTTTAAGCAATAAACAAACAAGTAGTAGACGGTGGTTACCTTGGTTGATCTATAAGATCGACGCTTTGACCGTCTAAGGAGAGTAGTTACGCATAGAGCCGCCCAAGTGTTCGGCCTCACCGCTAGTCCACACGAACGAGCCCGCCGGAATCCCGTCATGGATTGCTATTGGAAAACTCCGGTTGCTAGACCGGCCTTTTCCCTCTCTCCAACTCTCATAGGATGCTCTCTATTTTACACAAGAACTATTAGTTCTTGGAATTGTGATGTACAAAAGAGCTTGACACCCACACTATATTTATAGTGTAATGTGGCGCCTCAATGAAGAGTGGAGGAGAAGAAAAACTTTTCCCAATAAAATAAGGAAAATATATTTGATTGATTTATCTCATTTATTACAATATCTCATATTAAATAAATCTAGGATATTGTCAATATCTTATATTGAATATTCCCAAGATATTGTCAAGATCTTATATTGACAATATTTATCTTTTATTATATTACCATAAATCAATTTACACGTGTGTATATATATCACATATATATTACACACATAAAAATCTATTAATATCATGCATTGGTGCGCATACAAGCAAATCACTAATTTGCATTTAATGTGTACACATACACACGCATGTATGCATATATATATATATATTATTTTATTTTATTAATATCTAATATTAATAATAGGTAATATCATTAATTAAATTGCACAATCCAAGTGTATCACTTATACACATATGTGGCGCCACTTATCAATATAAGTGTATTTAATTAATCAACTTAATTAATATCTTGTATTTAATTTATTCATAATAAATAAATACCACCATATTAATTTACCACTATAACCTTTATAGTTCGAGATAAACTTTCCTTATTTGGTTATCATCTATAACCACATTTTAATCCGGCTAGATGTTCTTATGTGTGTGACCCGATAGGCTTCCGAATATGTTGGCCGTAGACACAAAGTGCAAATTACGAAAATGCCCTTCATGCCTAACGATCACGGGATAGCGTCAGCAACACACCGTGACCCCCGATCATCGGAAGAGTCAAACGCAATGACTACTACCTTTCATGTGAAACGATTACCGTGTAACTTACAATCTATCTATTTGTAATAATATCCATACGGTCGTACGTCGAGTGTCAAACATTAACGACCGTATCTTATAATCTGGATATCAAGCTCTCTCGAAGTAACTCGTTTACTCCCACTTTGCAAAGATTCACGAGAACAAGACATTCCTTATAAGAAGGCCATTTCGGATATTCGATCCCAATCATAGGATACGCGATTCCCGGACGACCAATCATGTATACTCCGCGTGCTTCGATATCATACCCAATCACTACCGCATGATCGCCCATGGCTGGGGAAACCTCAATAGTGTCAAAGCATGACAATCCACACCGTGATGCCATGAAGACTCCGGTCAAAAGGATAATTACACAACCGTCACATAGTGTGACACTTATCCGTGTAAGTGGGTCGATCTAACGTACGCATTCTCAATACACGTCCACGTACGGTCAAGTGTCTACTACACTTCGATAGACGAGATCTATCCACGACTTTAAAGACGAGAAGACATCTAATACGTGCTAGTCTGTTTATACTATCAATGTCCTGTTTAATAGTACATCAGCCTAGAGACATTTAAGTATCAAACTTATTAAAGTGATTAGAGATCTCATCAACCATAATCTCCTATCATGGTTTCTCTATCACAGTTTAATACTAAGGACGTCATCATATAACAATTCACAATTGGTTCTTTAAAAGAACATATATATGACAACGAGAAAAGCCATTTAATATATGTATAAACATAAAGAAATAGTAGAAATGATCCGACCCGGTCGGATCCGGTCCAACCCGATTGGGTTTAGGACACTATTCCAACAATCTCCCACTTGGCCTAAAACCAATCACTAGCACACACAAGACCAAGTTGAAACACAAGAATCTCATGCAATACTCGCAACTAGCCTTAGCCATGAACGGATCGCTATCCGTGGGGACTCAGACTATCTTCATATCATGTTCCAAATGACCATGTCAAAGGAACCGCCTCAACACACACACGAATCTACGACGAGACCACGGTCCTTGCTTCAAGAAATGAATCCACTTACTATATCGGCTATATAGAAAAGGTGGAAGAACCATACAAGGTTCAATAATGAACCTTCAGATCCGTGTCTTGCTCCCGCATTGCGCCTCTAAGGCACTCTTGTGTTTTGGCTATGTTGTAGAGTTTACGGTGACCCGTAGGCTAGAACATTTCCGGCTCACTTTGTATCACTTAATCGAAGTGAGCGCAAACCCGGACCGTAGCTCCCACTCGCCTTCATAAGACTCGGGATACACGTACGTATATACTATATTTGTTCAATTCCAAGTTTCGATAAACTAGAAACCTTTCCTTAACTTGTTTAAGGATATTCTCGACATTCACAGATTTACTTTCATACTTGCTCATGACTATTCATGGACTATGAACATACGGCATTACTTTTATGATGGTTCCTATCGCATTATCAAAGGAAACCTTCCACAAGCATCATCATCTTTCACCTATCTTTAGGACCAACGTCCTAACACGAGATAGATCTTGCGATCTATGCTAAACTTCTTTTAGCATCACATCTATATGGGTAAACTATAATCTAACAGCAGTTAAATCTATCACTATAGATTCTCATTTATTAAAATAAGAACTGCTAATCCAAGTGCTTTCGTAAAGATCTTGAACTACCAAACATTAATTGATTTGTGACATGGGGTGATAATTCTCGAGAGAGATATCCAATACCTTACTCAAAATCGTAACACACTCCCACTATCCATCTTGCACATTGGGCATATCCTTCTTTTGACTAAATCAAACTCCTTTGATTATCAAACAAAGAAATTGTCTAGAGAAACTTGTTTGAGTCCATAAATGAATCTCGTGGGCTTACATATCATGTTATTGTCTATGAACATCGAGCTTTACGCTCAACGTCATCAACACTATCATATAGCCATGATACGAAGTTATAACAAGTATTATCGAATAGAGCGGGCTCGGGCTTACGGGGACATTCCTACAGGTAAGACGGACTAGGTTCATAACACTGGTTGTCAACGATGGAATCTAATTCGGATATTATGGCTCTGGCCATATCTCTCAATCTTGCCTTTCAAACATTCTTTCATAAGTCGTGAGATATTCATTCTTCAAGATGAACATACCAACGACCTTTTCGGGCTTGAGGTTATCCACGGACTTACGGAACTTTTGTGTGCCTTTGAGCGTGTTATACACCTCATCGCTATGCGGCGTACGCTCATGTTCCAATGGTTGAATGTATCTTTGTGGTTCTCAAACTCTTTTGAGATCGATTCACTCCCACTTTGTTTCTTTTGGAAGAAACACTTCCTTTAGAAGACGACATGTTTGGAGACAAACATTTTGCTCCGCGGACAAGTAAATAATATCTAGCGTACTTGCTAAGATATTCCACAAAGTCTCACACGTCGTACTAGGCTCCAAGCCTTTCTGACTTTGCCTATGACAACTTCAAATCATCGGTTAAGATAGATTCGACATTATCCCCTTCCATATCTAATATGGAATTTATTCAACCTTTATTCTTTGGAACTCGGTTAAGTATAAGGGCACTTACCCGAAACGGGTAAGGGATACATCGCATGGCTTGCGTCACACCTTTATCATATAAAGTGTTATTTCCATTTTGGGAACACAATCTAATTGCGTATCCCAAAAATGGTATCCTTCAAGGGAGAATCTTATTCCTTTCGGACGACTTCGAAACACCCTTCGAGTATTAATTACTTCAATCCAATTGAAGATTAATTCCTAAGTAGCTCATCAATCTCATATTCGTACTAGCTCGAACTTTTCGGGCTTCCGAATTATGCACTTCAACGAGTACACTTGACTATTTCTAAAAATAGTCGTAGAGACTAATAAACAATTATTTGTGGCATTAATTGTCACAAGCCAACAAACATCGGTATGTTTAGGCTTCAGACAATTTTTCTAGATTTTACAACCTTTTCATAAAAGAGTATTTTAGTCATCTTTAGGTAAGATACGTATTACCCACATGATTCATAATCATATGGTTCAACATCATCAGAATGACGTTTAATTACACGCTTCCCTCCCAGAGAGACTATGTCTAGAACAACCACAAATATTAAGGATAACAGCCACACAAATATTTAGTTGAGATCTTGTCACATATATCAACTATATAGTGACATCAATCTAGTATGTTAGATTCAGTGACCTTCCAACTTTATCGGAATAACATTTATTCTTTACAATTGAATGTGTCTACTAAATCCTAACAAATAGCGAAAGTATGTTCTTCATAAGAACCGAACATAATAACATTTATTTAGTTCCCTTATCGGTTTACTAGATCCGAGAATGTGGTAAGTGTTACAACGTTTGCTTCACCTTCCATATATACGTATTAACCTTTCTAGCTTAATCACACTCGTAAGATATCATATATCTAAGAGTTGACTTTGAACTTAGATAGGTTTATCTCAACTCACTTGCCTAGAATAGAAACTTCAATAAGCTCTATATTTAAGCACATGCCCTAAATTTCCTTTTTAATCCTTCAAGCACTTGTAAATATTTCTTGGTGTAGTCTTCATAAGACTTAAGAAAGATCACAAGAGCTATGTCTTTGATTTCCTTTCATAAAGAAAATCTAAAGTTTATTAAATAGTTTATTTAACCTTTTGAATCGTATTCAAAACATTGACTATTTAATTAACCTTTAAGCAATGATAGAATTAAGTCGATACTTAAATCTTACAATTTTGAAAACAACCTTTCCAAAATTAGATGTAGTCATTCTTATCCAACGTTTGAATTAATTGTCATCGTATGATTTGAATGATCATCTTGGATCGTATCCAATATATGACTAATTCGTTGAAACTTATTTCAAATGATTTAATCATATCATGAGCTTCCGCTTTCATTAATAATTAAAGTCTCGGAGCACCTTGCATCAATTATGTAATCTCCTTGTCTCTAAACTACTATAACGGGATGGCTCGTGTCATTGCTTATTTTAAATGGATTAAAATTACTTAACCATATTTGAGAACGTTTCTCAAAATTAACAGTCATAATTTGGTTTTACTAATTGAGAATTAAACATAAATATAAAGTTTGCTAAAACTACAACATAAAAATGAAAATAAATGAGTGTTGTTGTTTATACACGCAAAATCAAAAATGGTCTTTTGGTTTATGATTTTGCTCCCACTAGTCAACTACTTCCAATTGACTTTCAAGAATTATTAATTTCTTTAGTGGACAAGATCCCACTAAACTACCGCGACCCCCGCTTTGGCTGGTGGGCCGAAAATAGTCTAATAGGTAGACAACAACCCTTTGTCAATCGTATCTTATACGACTCTTGTTGTTTGACTAGTCAACTCTTTGACAATTTTCATCTTATGAAGTAGTCAAATCCTTGCCTCTAAAATCCAAACGACCCCGCTTTGGTTTGGTGGCCGAGAGAATTCTTAGTCAAGTCATAACCCCGATATTCGTGAGATCTCATACGATCATATCTCGATAATGACGATATACCCGAGGTAGGTCAACCCCTGCTTTGGGCGATGAGTTGGATCCGAACAAGGGCTCTTCACCGTCATTATAATATGGGGAGGCAATTTCAACTTGATTCTTTGAAGTGGAAGTATTTATGTAAA
This sequence comes from Gentiana straminea, assembly GCA_036785695.1. NCBI lineage: Eukaryota > Viridiplantae > Streptophyta > Magnoliopsida > Gentianales > Gentianaceae > Gentiana > Gentiana straminea. The sequence goes on from JAVUPR010000453.1 coordinate 1,919,873, forward strand.
TTAATTCACTTAATTAATTTTAATTATGGTCTCATCATAAATATGTCTATCTCTATAAACATACATCCTACACATTTATCTAGATCGTGCCTAGTCATGCATCTATCGTATCATATAAAATAAATACAAGCACAAAATAAATAAATGCGTAAAGTAACCGGTATGATCATGGACTTTTTCTAGGTGCGGTTTCGAATGCAAGCGACGAAACCGCGGGTCACAATCTAAGGGTAGTTGCAACCGCCAATAGGATCTTTAATGCTCCATTCTCCAATGGGATCTTTATTTTCGTCTTTCTTTGGTCTCCATCTTCTGCTCCATTCTTATTACATTTAATTCTATCGAATAAAATAAATACACCCGCCGCACACGGGGGGGAGCTAACGGGAATGGGATAAATGCAGAAAATAAACTAGGTCACGTTCTTCATAACGGCCTAGGACAATTTTTAAACCAACAGAAAAATTAAATCATTCACATCTATCTATCGGTCGAGTCCATGATCAATCGGGGTCCATATAATCATATTATATCTACTATATCTAATCCATACAATAAAATCTTATGAAAAAGATAAAATTAAAATTTAACTACTTGCGTCTTAATTAATCAATTAACATTTAATCTATTAAATAATTTTATCCAATCAATTAACTAATTAACATTTAATTAATTAATTGATTTTAATCGAAATAAAATTAACGATTAATTTTAAACCGATTTTAATTTTAATTTTAATTAATTAGAACTATTCCAAAATAAATCAAAATTAAAATTATTTCTCTTTTTTTTCTTTTCCTTTTATTCGTAATCAAAAGGGATGCGCTTTGGTTTTTCTAAACCAAATTTGGCTTAGGCACGACCACTTTCCAAAATCAAAATTTTGGAAGTGGCGCAAGCTGGCCTTTACAAATCAAATATTTGAAAAGGGCTAGGCCTATTCCAAATCAAATATTTGGAAAGGCCAAATAATTTTGGTTTAGGCACAGCCACTTTCCAAAATCAAAATTTTGGAAGTGGGCAGGCTAGGCCTTTTCCCAAATCAAATATTTGGAAAAGGCTGGCTATTCCAAATCAAGTTTGGAAAGGCCATTATTATTTTAATGCCATGTGGCATCCCGATGGCCCAAACTATTTGAACGTTGGTTAGCCACATGACACAACTAAACAAAGGAGGAATTATCAATCACAACTATGAACCATATTGAATCACAAAATACACAAAACAAAAATTTGGAGATCCGCCGGCATTGACCGGTCAACCGGCGCCGGCGGCGCGGGTTGCCCTGCCGCCGCCGCCGCCGCCGCGCCGCCGGTGGTGGTGCCGCCGCCAGTCGGCCGAGCACCACCCGATCTACCCTTTTTTTTTTTTTTTTTTTTCTTTTCATGTATAACTTTTGTGAATAAAAATCTTTCATCTTTTAATTACATGATTTAAACGATAAAATTAACTACGCAAAATAACATGCTTATTGCTTAAGCTCGAAGCTCGCTCCGATACCCCTTTGTTAGGAAATCTACGCGGGAACGCGGCGGAATTTAAAATTTTATTTCCTTTTAACCGGGATCGACTTCGTTTAAGCAATAAACAAACAAGTAGTAGACGGTGGTTACCTTGGTTGATCTATAAGATCGACGCTTTGACCGTCTAAGGAGAGTAGTTACGCATAGAGCCGCCCAAGTGTTCGGCCTCTACCGCTAGTCCACACGAACGACCCGCCGGAATCCCGTCATGGATTGCTATTGGAAAACTCCGGTTGCTAGACCGGCCTTTTTCCCCTCTCTCCAACTCTCATAGGATGCTCTCTATTTTACACAAGAACTATTAGTTCTTGGAATTGTGATGTACAAAAGAGCTTGACACCCACACTATATTTATAGTGTAATGTGGCGCCTCGATGAAGAGTGGAGGAGAAGAAAACTTTTCCCAATAAAATAAGGAAAATATATTTGATTGATTTATCTCATTTATTACAATATCTCATATTAAATAAATCTAGGATATTGTCAATATCTTATATTGAATATTCCCAAGATATTGTCAAGATCTTATATTGACAATATTTATCTTTTATTATATTACCATAAATCAATTTACACATGTGTATATATATCACATATATATTACACACATAAAAATCTATTAATATCATGCATTGGTGCGCATACAAGCAAATCACTAATTTGCATTTAATGTGTACACATACACACGCATGTATGCATGATATATATATATATATATATATATATATATATATATATATATATATATATATATTATTTTATTTTATTAATATCTAATATTAATAATAGGTAATATCATTAATTAAATTGCACAATCCAAGTGTATCACTTATACACATATGTGGCGCCACTTATCAATATAAGTGTATTTAATTAATCAACTTAATTAATATCTTGTATTTAATTTATTCATAATAAATAAATACCACCATATTAATTTACCACTTATAACCTTTATAGTTCGAGATAAACTTTCCTTATTTGGTTATCATCTATAACCACATTTTAATCCGGCTAGATGTTCTTATGTGTGTGACCCGATAGGCTTCCGAATATGTTGGCCGTAGACACAAAGTGCAAATTACGAAAATGCCCTTCATGCCTAACGATCACGGGATAGCGTCTAGCAACACACCGTGACCCCCGATCATCGGAAGAGTCAAACGCAATGACTACTACCTTTCATGTGAAACGATTACCGTGTAACTTACAATCCTATCATTTGTAATAATATCCATACGGTCGTACGTCGAGTGTCAAACATTAACGACCGTATCTTATAATCTGGATATCAAGCTCTCTCGAAGTAACTCGTTTACTCCCACTTTGCAAAGATTCACGAGAACAAGACATTCCTTATAAGAAGGCCATTTCGGATATTCGATCCCAATCATAGGATACGCGATTCCCGGACGACCAATCATGTATACTCCGCGTGCTTCGATATCATACCCAATCACTACCGCATGATCGCCCCGTGGCTGGGGAAACCTCAATAGTGTCAAAGCATGACAATCCACACCGTGATGCCATGAAGACTCCGGTCAAAAGGATAATTACACAACCGTCACATAGTGTGACACTTATCCGTGTAAGTGGGTCGGTCTAACGTACGCATTCTCAATACACGTCCACGTACGGTCCAAGTGTCTACACACTTCGATAGACGAGATCTATCCCCGCCCTTAAAGACGAGAAGACATCTAATATACGTGCTAGTCTGTTTATACTATCAATGTCATGTTTAATAGTACATCGGCCTAGAGACATTTAAGTATCAAACTTATTAAAGTGATTAGAGATCTCATCAACCATAATCTCCTATCATGGTTTCTCTATCACGAGTTTAATACTAAGGACGTCATCATATAACAATTCACAATTGGTTCTTTAAAAGAACATATATATGACAACGAGAAAAGCCATTTAATATATGTATAAACATAAAGAAATAGTAGAAATGATCCGACCCGGTCGGATCCGGTCCAACCCGATTGGGTTTAGGACACTTATTCCAACAGTTGTCCTTGCTTACGATGTGGAAGAGACATAAACCAATCTCGGGCTCGTCCTTTTAAAGAAAAAGGAAACATAGTCATCCTCGTTAATTCCTTATGAGCACCTTGACTTTTGGCTGTATCGCACAATTCTTCAAAAAGATAGAGATGATGATGTGGATCTTCATCATCCTCTCCTAGGAATTGGGCTCTTGCGTCAATTAAACCAAAAAGATGAGATTTAATTTCGAAATTGTTTGCTCCTTCATTAGGTAAAAGTATGGGATTATTAGTCTGGTTCCTTCTTATGGTTTGATCACAGATAGGTCTCGGGTTTGGTGGGTTATTACGATTATTCTGGTTCCGATTCTGATTATTTCTATTATTATTATTTTGATTATTATTAGGGTTAACAGGGTTTTCCATGCCCTAGAGCATGTTCTAGTCCTTGTTCCGGTGTTTCATCACTGATTTCGGCCATTCTCGTCTTTCTGTTTGAAGATGATTCTTGGTCAGGATTTCCCTGACTAGTATGACCATGTCTACTCTCTACTCTTAACTGCCTATCATAAGTGTTTATGTCAGGCTTATAAGGAGTGAGCGGGGCCTTACCACTTCTGGTCATCAACTAACGAAAATAGAAAATACTCGACTTTTGGTAAAAAGAAAATTGGTAACTAAAAGAAAGTAGATACCAACAAAAATTGAAATAGAACTGAGATAAGAAAAAGTGTTGACTTATTCTCGAGAATTTTAAGCTAATACAAGTAGTAACCATAGACACAAAGAAAGAAATTAGCGACGTAGATCCCCGGCAACGGCGCCAGAAAGCTGACAGGTTCTTTTCTAACGCTATTATAATCTTTAACCGGCAGTGTACCGGGTCAAACTGTAGTGCTAGTATGGTGAGTCAGAGTGTCGAATCCTCAGGGAAAACGTGGTAATTCTTTTAAGTGTGGTTAAACACCAAAGAGCTGTTATTAACTCGATCTAAACCGCAATTTTATAACACAGATTACTACTATTCTACTGAACATAAAATAAATGCATAACTTAAAATTTATTCTAATATAATATATATAGATATATAAATATATATATATATGTACATAGATTGCAAATATATATAAAAATATAAATATATAGATACCAATATATTGTTAGAGAACTAGCCAAAGTTTATATAATTGATTTATACGATCTTTCTCAGTAAACGGAATGTGCTCGATCTTTCCTTTATTATTAGGTCCAATTGAGTAAATGAAACGGTGCACTCCTGAGGTTAACAATTCCTCCTCACACGAGCATATGAAATTGTCATATGTCATTGTCATCAGTTCAATCTTCACAATCGCCCCATGCTAATCTCGTTAGTCCGAACAGGTACCGAGTACAAATCTACCCCGGATAAAAGAGGTTATTCCGTTTGTCAGACGGCCGATGTTATTCAAAAGGCTCCGGTTGTCAGGCGGATCGATTTAACTTTCCGGTGTTAGTTTTAATTAAAGTGTTGATTTTAACATTATTATGATCTCGAGCACAATTTTAATAAGATTCATCTTTCCCAAGACAAATCTGCCCCCGGGTAGGAAATAGGATTCCGTTGTCACGCTTTCGCACGGCCAATTTTACCCTCCGGTTTTTCTATCTTTTATCTCATATCCTAACTTCTCTGGGTCGGTTCATCGTTAGGTTATATGGTGCGATTCATCTTGGTTAATTACGTCAATCCGAATATTATCAATACGTTACAGAATAGAAAAAGATTCAATTAACTCAATTTTAATCAATTTTAAGTAGACAACATTCCTTTATCGAAAAGATCGAAATAAAACGATTACATAACTTGGCTAGTTATTAGATTTAGCCTAATAACATTATAACAAATAAAAAGATAAAAACAAACATAACAAACATAAATACTTTAGAAATTTTACCCGATTACAACTGCTGAATCAGAGATCGTATTACAACGACTTCAGCAACATTGATCTTCTGATAATTTCTCGAGCATTACAACGATACTTATTACTACTTTATTTATGGCATAAGGCCTATATACATACTACTACTAATTAAGAGATTAGAGGATATATATTGGTACCCCCCGCAGGCTGTATGAACTGCTCTATTTATAAGCAGAATTTCTCAGGGCCGGATCGATCCGGGGTGATGCCGGATCGATCCGGGAATAGAAAATATTATCCCCTAGATTATTCTGCAGGATCATATCTTGGTAATCATTATGTTTCCTCGGTTCGATCCGAGGTTAATCCGGATTGATCCGGTTAGTTTATTTTCACATCTTGATCTGAAACTTGATAAAATCATAACTTGAGCTCTAGATCTCCAAATGACATGATTCAAGAAGCGTTGGAAAGCTCTTGAAAAGATCTATAACTTTTATGAAGGACTCTTCTTCAGAAAATGCCTTTTTGATGGGCTATTTGTTCGTTGAATATATGTCTTGATAATAGTATCACGAACCGTTGATCCACTTGAACTTTAAATCTCATGGCACTTCCTTACTTTCTTCAAAAGACATGTTTTTACTTCAAAAAGTGTCGTCACTCGGGGTTTTGGTTTACCTAAAAGTCTGCAATAAAATACCAAAAATACCCACGTAAATCTGACACGACACTCCGGTTACTAAACCAGTACAAAATTTATAAATTTTTATTACTTTTACTAGATTTTTATAGTATTTAGATTTATTCACTATTATTAATATTTCATAAGATTATCTTTATAATTTCTTATATTTTATATAAAAAGAGTTGATAAAGTATATAAAACATCGTAATTTTTATCATATAAATGTTATACATCATATGCAGGCATTTCTAGCAGCTACTCATGATGAAATGATGGATGTACTCACTGATGGACCAATTCAAATCACTCATATGCAAACTGTTGGTGGAGAACAAGTTCGAGTTGCAAAACCCAAATCTGAATGGACTAGTGATGATCGCAAGCGAAACAATCTTAACAATGTTGCCATGGACTTTATCCTCAAAACTCTTGACAGCAACATGTACCTGAAGGTGAAAGAATGCACTACTGCTAAAGAAATGTGGGACAAACTTCAGTTAGTTTGTGAAGGAACAGATTCAATCAAGGAAAATAAAATTTCCGTTGCAAAACAAAAATTTCAGAATTTCAAGATGAAATCTGGAGAAACCATTGACCAAATGGAGACAAGATTCAGTGCTATCATGGATGAACTAGATCTAATCAAGATTGAATACTCAAAGAAAGTCATCAACACAAGAATCTTGAAGGCATTACCAATGTCTTTGGAAGATGAAGGTCACTGCTATGGAAGAATCCAGGAGACTTGATGTAGAAGACTCATTCAAGATCTTTTCAGATCTGAAAGCTTATGAATTCGGTGAAGATTTCACAACCACAAATTTCGCAATAATCAAAGCTCTGGAAGAACCAAAGACCACAGCACTTGCAGCAGCATCAAATGAGATTCAAGAAAGCTCATCTAACAATCTTCATGAATTGGATGAAATGGAAGAACAAATGGCTCGAATGATGAACAGAATTCGAAGAATGAAAAGTGGACACCCAGTCACTCAAAATTTCATCAAAAGGACTCCTGAGAAAAGAAAAGACGATGAATACCTCTGTTTCAACTGCAAGAAACCAGGACATTATAAAGCTGAATGTCCGGAACTAATCAAGAAGACACCACCAAGAAGAGTTGGTAGAAGAGCACTCCTTGCCGGAGATGAATCGATTATGAAGCCGGTACCGAAAGATTATCGATGACACGGCTTTGATGGCACACATGGAAGATACAAATGAGGTATGTGAATCAAACTCTAAATACTCTTCAGCTCAGATTTCCATAATAAATGCATGTTCTTCCACTGCTGACTCCAATCCAAAAAATCTAGAATTAGAAGAAACTCTTGACGAGTTGATGAATCGCCTAGTAACCATACAAGCTGGTTATGAATCAATCAAAGCTGAGAAAGAAAGTCTAATTCTTGAAGTTGAAAGATTGAAGTCTGAACTAAAGATATTGAAACTGACTAAAACTGATAAAGAAAATATTCAACATCGCCCCCATCGCATCGAAGAAGAATCGAATCGTTTGCTCAATCAAGTTCAATTCTTGGATTCAAATCGGGAAAACCATATGGAGACAAAAGCTGGTTTAGGATTTGATACACAACAATCTTCAAAGAATGGAACTAGCAAAACTGCTGGACCTAGTACCAAAACTGGTATTAAGTTTGTAGCTGAGCAACTTCCACAAACTGAGAAAATTACTGAACCAGTAAAGCCAATATCACACAGATAAATCAGTTTTCTAAGAAGACAACTGCATCTACCAACAAAGGTAAACCAAATGGTAGATCAGCTGTATCCAATGGAAACCGAAACGGCAAATCAGCGCCGGATCCACAAAAACCAATGAAGTCAGAACCGAAAAATTACAATCAAAGTAAATCCAAGAATGTCAATCATTCGAAGATTCACACATTTAGGGGGAAAGGAAGACTATATCCCACTGATGATGATTGGAATTTTACTGAATTTGTTAATAAAACTGATGATAACAATCATTCCAGACCGAAAACTTATCACAAGTTTCAGTCCAAAACTCAGCAGAGGACTAATCCCAGTTCTCAGCATAAGTTTCAGTACAAAGGTCAATCCAGACCTCAGTACAGAAGAAATGATGGTTATCACTCTAGCTTTAATAACATAAATCAACATGGAAACAAATTTCAGTCAGAAGATCTGAGAAATCATATAAATAAGACACAGTCCAAACATAGACACTATGGGAGTGTGGCTTACATATATGAAAACAAGTGCAACAATATCCGAAGAATCCCAAAAGGATATATTCCCAGAGTTGTACTGACAACTGACTCCCATGGACCCAAACTGAGTTGGGTACCTAAAAACATCTAATTTTCATTGCAGGATATATGGTACTTTGACAGTGGTTGCTCTAGACACATGACAAAGAGCAAAGACTGTCTCAGTAATTTTATTGCAAAGGATGGACCAAAAGTCAATTTTGGAAGTAAAGATAAACCTGGTTACACCAGAGGTTTTGGCACCTTAATATCAATTGGACTTACAATCAAAAACATATCTTATGTAGAAGGACTACACTACAATCTACTCAGCACAAGTCAATTCTGTGATATGGGATACAAAGTTACTTTTGATAAAGATTTCTACGTTGTCATCAGCGAATCAGCTTATCAAGTTGTCCTAGTTTGGAAGAAGAAAGGAAAACATGTATGTGGTAGATTGGACAAGCGCCGTTCTTTGAAACTTGTTTGCTCGTGCATACCAAATCGAAATCGTTGGTTATGGCACAAGAAAGCGAGTCATCTCAATTTTGATGACATCAACACACTTGTTAAGAAGCGGCTAGTCATTGGACTACCAGAGATATCATATAAGAAAGACAGCTTATGTGTTGCATGTCAACAAGGAAAACAAACAAAAGCAAGTTTCAAGACCAAATCTCAGCATTCAACAACCAGACATCTGGAATTGCTACACATGGATTTATTTGGACCTATTACACCAATTAGTATCAGTGGAAAGAAATATACATTGGTGGTAGTAGATGATTTTTCAAGATATACTTGGGTAATCTTTCTAACCAAGAAGAGTGAAACCAAGCAAAAGCTCACAGAACTTCTCAAGAGACTTCAGAATCAGAAAGGAGTTTCAGTTGTAAAGATAAGATCTGATAAAGGAACTGAATTCCTCAACAATGTAATTATTGAATACTGTGAAGAAAATGGTGTCTTACACCAACTTCCTGCCACAGGAACACCACAACAAAATGGTGTAGCTGAAAGGAGAAACAGAACACTCAAAGAAGCTGGGAGGACTATGATCTGTGAAGCTAAACTACCTGAAAGATATTGGGCAGAAGCAGTTAACACAGCTTGTTACACTCAGAACAAAGCTCTCATGAACAAGAGACATGAGAAGACTCCTTATGAAATTTGGAATGGAAGAAAACCAAATGTTTCATACTTTCATGCTTTTGGAAGCAAATGTTTCATACACAATAATGGAAAAGATCAACTTCACGTCTTTCAACCCAAAGCTGATGAAGGAATTTTCCTAGGATATTCAAGTGTCAGCAAAGCCTTTAGAGTACTAAATAAAAGGACAGTCAAGCATGAGGAATCAATACACGTAGTATTTGATGAACCAAACTTCCCTGGTGAAACAAGCGAAGACCGACCGAACCGGTTTCTCGGTCTCGGTTACCGGTCACGCTGAACCGCGGTTGACGTTGGAAGACAACAAATTTCAGAATGTTCAGATCAAGATCAGCCTCAGTTTCCAATTGCTCAACAACTTGAACAACTTCATTCAGATTCAGTTGAACAAGTTCAAGAACCGGTTTTTGAAGATTCAGTTGAACAAGTTCAAGAAGAATCAGTTGAACAAAATGCAAATCAGTTGATACAAACTCACACACATCAATGGATGAGAGATCACCCTGAAGAACAAGTTATTGGTGATACTCAAGCTGAAGTTCGAACAAGAAATCAACTAGATACAATGACTGCATGCTTTCTATCTCAGTCAGAACCTAAAGAAATTGAAGAAGCCTTGAAAGATCCAGATTGGATATTAGCTATGCAAGAAGAACTCAATGAATTCGAGAGAAATCATGTATGGGAATTGGTAGATAAACCAGTTCATGTCAATGTTATTGGAACCAAATGGGTTTTCAGAAATAAACTTGATGAAGATGGGAACATCATCAAAAACAAAGCCAGACTTGTAGCCAAAGGATACTCTCAAGCAAAAGGGATAGACTTTGATGAAACTTATGCACCAGTTGCAAGACTAGAAGCAATCAGACTATTTCTTTCTTATGCAGCTCACAAGAAATTCAAAGTTTATCAGATGGATGTCAAAAGTGCATTTCTAATTGGAATTCTTGAAGAATAAGTATATGTTCAACAACCACCCGGATTTGAAATCAAAGATCAAGCAGATAAAGTTTTCAGACTAAGGAAAGCTCTTTATGGACTTAAACAAGCACCGAGAGCTTGGTACGAAACTCTATCTCAGTTTCTAGTGGATAATGGATTTATCAAAGGAACAATCGACAAAACCTTATTCAGGATGAAGGATGGAGAAGATACTCTACTTGTTCAAATTTATGTTGATGATATCATTTTTGGATCAGAAAATGAACAATTATGTGAGAAATTTGCAAGTTTGATGAAAAGAAAATTTCAGATGAGTATGATGGGAGAATTAAATTACTTCTTAGGATTGCAAGTTAAACAATTAACTGATGGAATTTTCATTCACCAAACCAAATATACAAGGGAACTTATCAAAAAGTTTGGTATGGAGAAATCTACTGGAATTCCTACACCAATGGGGACCAACATCAGATTAGATGAAGACAAAGAAGGTAAAGATGTTGATCAAACACTCTATAGAAGGATGATTGGAAGCTTACTCTATCTTACAGCAAGTAGGCCAGACATATCTTTTACTGTCGGTGTATGTGCAAGATTTCAGTCAAGACCAAAGGAAAGTCATCTCACAGTTGTGAAAAGAACTTTGAAATATCTGAAAGACACAGATGGTGTTGGAATTTGGTATTCAAAAGAAGGAGAATTCAAGCTGATTTCTTATTCAGATTCAGACTATGCTGGATGCAAAGTGGACAGAAAAAGCACATCAGGCACATGTCAGTTATTGGGAAATAGACTTGTGTCATGGTTTAGCAAGAAGCAAAACTCTATTTCAACTTCAATGAAACCGAAGCCGAGTATATAATTTGGAAGTTGTTGTGCTCAAGTTTTATGGATCAGACAGCAATTAAGAGACTATGGGATAGAAGAAGGAACAATTCCCATAATGTGTGATAACACAAGTGCAATTGCAATTACTGATAATCCAGTTTTACACTCAAGGACGAAGCACATTGATGTCCGTCACCACTTCATAAGAGATCATGCAGAAAAGAAGGATATAACAGTTCTTTATGTACCTACTGAAGATCAGTTGGCAGATATCTTTACAAAACCATTGGACAAAGAAAGATTTGCCAAATTAAGAACTGAGTTGGGAATAATCAAAGTCAGTTAAGCCAGAGATTCGTCAAGGGGATTAATCTTTGTTATGTTGGGTGCGCTCACTTAACAGATTAGTCATTGACATCTCTCAAACTGACAAGCTGAAGAATTTGACAAAATTGAATAATTTGATGGAACTGAATTACCTCTAGAACTGACCTCAGCATCAGTTTTCATTCCAGTCAAATTTAGTCAAAGGTTGATAAGATAGAATCAACAGCGGTTATATCGCATTAAATTACCACAGTTCTTTTTGTCAGAATTTCGTGTGTACACCCCACGATTGTCAGAACAGTACACGTATCGGTTATCTAAACCATCATGGAATTTGAAAAGTTGTACCACTCAAACCGCCAGTATATCCTACCTATTTATTCAACCTCCGTTCACACTATTCTCTATCAATTCAAAATTATTTTCAGAAAGCAAAATAGACTCTTTGCAACCTTCTCTTTCAAAAATCAAACTTTTGTGTTCACACTCAGATATGGCCACTTCAGATGATTCGAAAGACAAACGATTGATCACAGAGCTGGATGAACCAACACTCGAAATGTATGAAGGTGTGTGTCAAAACACCTTGTTAGCCAACTGTGTACGAGATAAAATCGAAAAACAACCAGGATTGAACAACGTTCTCAAAGTTCGTTTCAAAGAAAGACGAGATGTGGAAGGCATTTTGCAATTTTGGCAAAACATGCGATTAGTCAGAGACTCCTTGATAACTACTGTTCATGGAGATCGCATTGTACTCAATGAAAGAGTATTTAGATCACTTTTTGGCTTTGCAAATACAACAGCAACTTCAACAGAGTTTACCACCCTACCATTGAAGAAAGAAGCTTTTCTCGCAATGATTACTTTGTCTACAGAACCAATCGTACCTGGTATTCATGTCGACAAAATCAAACCGGAATTTGGAAATCTCAGCAGATGGCTCAGCAAACACGTCATTGGAAAATCCAAAGGGATTAACATACTTTCAGAAGAAAATATCTTGCTGATGAACATAATCTGGGATAATGTAGAATTTAATTGGGTAGGTTATATAGTCAATCAATTCAAGAAGCAACACTTAGCTGAATTAGACAGTGTGAAAAGAGCTCAAGCTGAAGGACAAGTAACTGATTGCAGATTCCGACTGAAGAAGACTCTTAGTGGAATCATTCAGTTTTACCTAGAAAGAATTAAGGAAGGGAAGCAGGCAAGGCCCACTGCAACATCGAAAGGAATCGCATAAACAACTTCCCAACCTGAAGCAGGTCAGACAACTGTGTCTCAGCAGGAAGCTGAACACAAAGGGACTAAGGGAAAAGCTGAATCCACAGAAGGAAGATCAGTTGCAAGATGTTTGTACCCTGAAATCTCAAGTGACAAAGCACCAACTGAGGGGGAACAACAACATCAACTGACAACTAACGATACTCAAGAGAATGTCACTGCTGACCATACTTCTCAGATACAACAGCAATCAGTTCAACAATCAGCACCAGTCTTCGAAGCTGACAAAATCATTAAGTTGATGAAATTAAAACTTCAACCAGAAGGGTCTCGAGATGTCACTTTACAGACTGAAGAGAAATTACTCTTAGAGAAATTGGAAGTTAGAGATCTTTACTCTCTGTTTCCTATTACAGAATTTCTTGACAACTGTTTCAAAAGATTTACCGAACTAGCAAAAAGAAGAGAATCAGGCACATCATCCAAAGACAGCTCAAAGAAAAAGGATGATGATGACCATGATAAGTCAAGAAAAGAAGCTGATGATACTACAGTTTTGCAAACAGTCACTCAACCTCAACCTCTTACAACGCAAACTGTACCACAGTGTTAAGGGTGATTTTATACGTTTTATAAGGATATATTTTATGTCAATTTTCCCCATATGTGGATGTTTTTCATAGAAATCGAGCTTTATATTGAAATATTGAGCAAATGAGTTTTAGAAGTATTAAAGTGCAAAATCGAGCTAATTATGTGATTTTATTGGACAAATATCTTTAGATGTAAGATGTTACATTTTGCATGTTTTTATCGTGATGTAGGTACGCTTGCATGAGGTGAAAGGAGCTTAAAAGATGTTCAAGTGATGATTTGCATGGAAGGAAAGAGATAGAGATGAAGTTGGAATGAAGATCAAGATGAATTTGGAAGAAAAAGGGACTGAACTAGCGTCCAGAGTGGACTGGCGTCCAAAGAGAGTGGAGTGGTGTCCAGGAGAAGAAAGTTGAACAGAGAGTTTGGACGCTGAGTGAACGAGCGTCTGCCCTAGCGTCCAGAGCATCTGGACGGGCGTCCAAGCTTCTGGACTAGCGTCCGTCCACCGCCATTGCGCAGCCGCCTCAAAAGTCTATAAATACAGCGCGATTTCTACCCTAATGGATATATAATTCGATCCCTCTTGACACACAAAATTGGGTTGCCTCCCAACAAGCGCCTTTCTTTAGTGTCTTTGGGAAATGGATCGGCCACAATCTTCCTTCCGGACAAGCTCGGTCATTAGTGTGGCTACGAAACAACATCTCACACATGGATGTCAAACCGCTTTCCAAACACTTAATTTTCCCCATTGATGGTTATTATTGACAATACTCGGGATAAGGATCAAATAGATAAGGATCAAATAGAATATGATCCTTCGATTTTCTATCTAAGGATGAATTGGCCGAGTTCATGAAAATTTGAAAATTGTACTCAGTCAAAGAGATACACAGAATGGCCTTTTATCAAGCATCTCTGGATATCTTGATTATAGAACTAGAACTGATGTTTCAGTTCATTCAAGACTAGAAATGATTCACAAATCAAGCTCAAGTTCTGCTTCAGAGATTGTGTTACTCAAACAACAACTCGAAAATTCAACCGCAGTAGATAGAGAAACTCATGCTCATGCTCATTGGCATATGAATCAGCATATCTACGGGTTAGAAACTCAGCTTAAAGAAGTACTTGCTTCTCGGCCGATAGATTTCGAAGATCAAAAAGCAACCCATACCCTGGTAGATCAGTTATATGATGCCAAAAAGGGGGAAGCTGAAGAAGAAAAGCTGAAATTACTTAGAGAAATGAAGCGATTTGAAGAAGAATTACAAAGATACAGACCATATCCTAAATTTTTGAAGAAAGAGTTAACTGATGATCAACTTATTGAAAAATACAATCAACCTGGAGACAGAAGAGTTTCTCTTACAAAGGATCTGTGGATACAGTTTATCAAAGATTACAATCCTATTAAAGCCAAGTACAGGGACAGGACAACTGAAGAATCCCTGAACTACTTTTTATCTGATTTGTTCTCAAAGCAGAAAATGGCACAATATAAGAAGAATCATAGGATTAATGATAAACTGAAGATTAAAGACAAGACTGAACAGATGAAAGCCGATCTAGTAGAATTTGAAAATTACTACTTGAAAGACTCAAGCTTACCCAAGCTAATTCAATGGAAAAGATGGAAAGAAAGTAGTCAAGTTGATTACAACAAGACCTTTTCAAAAGAAGACTCCAAGCTTGAAGAAGATTTTCGCTTGTATGACAAAGCAAAAAGATATGACTCAGTCATGCAAAAAGCTAAGAAGAAGCTTAGTCTTTAATCACAATTATTTGAACAAATTGTACTTATCCAGTTTTTGCTCATTCTAATGAAAACCAGTTTTCCAGTTTTACATTGTTTTACATTGTTTTGATCTTTAAGCTTTTCTTTTAGGGAGAGTTTTGGCATCATCAAAAAGGGGGAAATTGTTGGAAATAAAATTTATGTTTTGATGATAATTCATCTTATTTGTTAAAATACTATCTTAACCCCATTGATGAAGTGTTGAAGCCAGCTGTTATAGTGGAAAGCTAAAAGATGTCTAGAAATGAATGTATAAGTTTTACTAGAGTCTGATATTTGTATAGGTTACATCAGACAAGCACTGTAATTGTTAGTGTGTCGTAAAACTGAAAACTGGAAATCATTTAGAAAACTGGAAATCATCAAGACAAGCAAACTGACTCAGAATACACCTACATGGAACTGAAGAAGGTAAGTTCGCTGAGAGTTTCAGACTCGGTTGGCTTATCTATAAGATTGAAGAACTGAGGGACAAGACTCAGTTATTGAAGAATGAAGAACTGAGGGTTCAAACTCAGTTATGAAGATTATAAGTCGAGACTGTAAAGTTAGACTTCAGGCAAGATTGTGGTGACCTGAACTGACTTTATAGATCTTGTATGAAGACCTAAGAATCATAAGGACAATGAATTCTTAGATGATAATGAATCATGGTGTACTCTGATTAAGTCAATAATAATCAGATGAAAACTGGAGTACTGATATTTGAAGAAGAGTAAAATCTCAGTTAATGCTCCAAGTCAGTCAGGAAACTGACAAAAGAAAAACTCGTAAAACCGATAAGGAAACTCGCTTTTTATGAGTCAGCCATCCAACAAACTGATCGTACAGTCGAACGTTATAAAGAAAGCAATTTCATTGGATGAGTTACTGACACAGCAGAACGGTCAAAAAATATAGCCGTTGCAAGATAGACGTTGATACAATTCAAATTGAAGCCATTTGAACGTTGGACTTCACACTATAAATAGAAGACTTCGCACCAACAACAAAAACAGAGAGAACAGAGCATATACAAGAATTAACAAACAATTTTGTGCATCAGTTTATTGAATTGTCATCATCTCTGAACTATAACAAGATCACATCTAGTATTTCTTCAAGTGTTCAAGCTACAAGAATTTATCAAGGATTAAACACTTTGAAGAACCACAAACAAGAATCAACTTATTGATTCTCAGCCCAACCTTGATTCTACATCAAAGGTTTTAGACTGTGAAGCAAACCGGGAAGGTTTCGCCAAGGACAGTTGTGACAAGCAGTCGGGTAGACTGTGTTTGTGGTGGTAGCTGGTGAAGAGGCAATCCTACCCTCTAAGGACCAATGGTTCAAGCATTTGAAGAGCAGCAATTCTACCTGTTCTACAACTGTTTAGATAGTGAAGCTAGGGATAAGCCAAGGACTATTGTTTAGGACTTTTTGTAACAGTTCACCTCAAGAAGTTCTAGTGGAATTTTCCTCTGCACCACAGGGGAAGAGAGGACGTACAGGATTACACCACCTGAAACCTCTATAATTCTCATCTTATTTACTTTACGCACTTATTTATTTATTCAGCATTTACTTACAGCATTGTGATACTTGATTGTTATACACCTCACAGTCACAACTGACATTCACCAGAATTCAGTTCACAACACTCAGTTTTCATGATAGAATAACAAGATCAAGAAGAAGGCTAAAAAATATCCGCTGCCGGTTGACTCAGTTTCAGCTTAAGTCAGTTTGACTTAATCTCGAGCTTTGTCGCTTAACTCCACACAAGTTTTTAACTGAACTCATAATTTGTTTTAAATCCAGTTTTAGGGACACGTTTATTCCCCCCCCCCACTCTAAAATTGTGTTAGCCTTTCCAAGGGACCAACAAGATCAATCTTGGGTCCAGACAATGTGTCAAGGCTTCCAATCAATCCCAAGATATTCTTTGCTATAATTTTGCTCAACAGATTGTATTCCATCCCAATGTGTTTCACATTTATTCCCAGAGATGATTTGATGGCATCATTTGTCTTTATTCTGTCAACAAAATCCAATCTTGACAGCCCTATTTCTTCAGGATTATTTGGAGCATTATTTCCAGGTCCAAAACCAAATGCTTCCCTCAGCAGGTTTGAAGAAATTTCAATCTCCTGGCCATTTACTGTTGTAGTAAATGCCTCTATATTATCTCTTATCACAATGTTTCTCCAGAAACTAACAACATTTGTGTAAGATATTCTTTCCAGTCTGATATTCAAAACATCTTCCAATCTTTCAATCTTCTGATTCTACGACCAATATTGATAGCTAACTCAGTTTTGTTAGCATCAACAACAAATCCTCTCACATTTTGGCTCGTTCCAATATGAACATCATCCTTATCTGCCATTATTAAAGAAAAAGATGAAGAAGATAGCTTTCAAATCTGTGTTCACACGGTATAATTGTAGAGAAAATCAATCTGAAAGTTTGTAAGGATCCTCTGTGTATATGTCTGTATATATAGTAGAGAGTAGTGGGTAGAAACTGTCAGATCATGCATTGTAGCATTAACAACGATTAAATTTGGAATGAATTAGATCTTGACACGTGGCCCATAACTTATCCATAAAGAGTTGTAACCATCAGATCGTGTAACTGCGGTTATAAAAATAGAATAAATATCCCGGTCTTTTGCTTTTTGACTTTTTAAAGTTTGACTGTGTAACGTATGCCTCAGCAGACTTTGCCATCAGTGGACTTGGTTCAGCAACCTACTAAAATAATGTTTCAAAGCAACCTGCTGACAATGTTACTCTACTGATCTTCAATTCTTCTTGTTTTGTCCAACTGATAATACAAGATGAAGTTGAATGCCAATGACTGATCTGTCAAGTGAGCTCACCCAACATGACAAAGACCAATCCCGTTGGCAACTTTATTTGCTCAATTGTCCAAACATAAATAAGTACATGGAATTGTTGATACCAATGACTAATCGCTAAGTGAGCTCACCCAACATAGCAAAGACTAATCCCCTTGGTGAATTCCAAGTACATTGCGATCATCATAGTGTGTGTCGGTCAACTTTTATAATTCCAAGTTCGGTCCTTAACTTAGCAAATCTTTCACTATCCAATGGTTTTGTGAAAATATCAGCAAGTTGATCTTCAGTAGGGATGTAAAGAACCACCACATCCATCTTTTCAACATGATCTCTTATAAAATGATGTCTCACATCAATATGCTTGGTTATTGAGTGCAAAACATGATTTTCTGTTATTGCAATTGCACTTGTGTTGTCACACATTATAGGAATTTCTCTTTCTTCAATTCCATAATCCCTTAACTGTTGTCTTAACCAAAGTATTTATGCACAGCAACTTCCAGCAGCAATGTATTCAGCTTCAGCAGTAGAAGTTGATATAGAATTCTATTTCTTGCTAAACCAGGAAACCAGCCTATTTCCCATTAACTGACAGGTTCCTGTGGTGCTTTTTCTATCAATCTTGCATCCAGCATAGTCAGAATCTGAGTAGGATATAACCTTGAAGCTTCCATCTTTTGAATACCATATTCCTACATCCAAAGTCTCTTTTAGATACTTGAGAATCCTTTTGACTGCACCTAAATGACTTTCTTTAGGTTTTGATTGAAATCTTGCACAAACACCTACAGCAAAGGATATATCGAAGTCCGTGGCGAAGGTACAAGCAGATCGCCTATCATCCTTCTGTATAAGGTCTGATCAACATATTTGCCTTCTTTGTCTTCATCCAATCTAATGTTTGTACTCATAGGAGTTGATACATTGGTGCTATTTTCCATACCAAATTTCTTCAGCAGCTCCTTGGTATACTTGGTTTGATGAATGAAGATTCCATCTTTCATTTGTTTGACTTGCAATCCTAAGAAATAGTTCATTTCTCCCATCATACTCATTTGGAATTTACTTTTCATCAGATTAGCATATTTCTCACATAGCAATTCATTTTCGGAACCAAAAATTATGTCATCAACATAAATCTGTACCAGCAGGGTGCTGTCTCCTTCATTGATTCTGAAAAGAGTTTTGTCAATGGTACATTTGGTAAAACCATTGTCCACCAAGAATTGAGATAGGGTCTCAAACCATGCTCTTGGTGCTTGTTTCAAACCATAAAGTGCTTTATTGAGTCTGTACACTTTATCTTCTTGATCTTTAACTTCAAAACCAAGAGGTTGCTGAACATAGACCTCCTCTTCCGAATGCCATTCAAAAATGCACTCTTGACATCCATCTGATATACTTTGAAGTTTTTGTAAGCAAGCATATGCCAAGAATAATCTTATAGCTTCCAATCTTGCAACAGGGGCATATGTTTCATCAAAATCTATTCCTTCTGCTTGAGAATAGCCTTCTGCTACTAGTCTGGTCATTATTCCTTACAATGGTACCAGATTCATCCAATTTGTTTAAGTATACCCATTTTGTACCAATTATATTTGCATGATTAGGCCTTTCCACTAGTGTCCAAACTTGATTTCTTTCAAATTCATTCAATTCTTCTTGCATAGCAATTATCCAATCTGGATTTGATATTGCTTCTTCAATAACTTTAAGTTCCATTTGATATAGAAAACAAGTGAACATTGCTTCTAATTGTCTTCTAGTCCTCACACCTTGTTGTATGTTGCCAATAACTTGCTCAGCAGGGTGATCCCTTAACCATTGTGGATTTTGGTTAGATTGATTTTTAGGAACATCATCTTCAGTAGGGTCTGCTGTTTCTTCGCAGGGGGTTCAGCAGATCCTTGAACTTCCTCAGTTGTTGCATCAGTAGTGTTACCAGCAGGGTGTTCAGCAGGGGCCGAGTCAGAAACCTTTAAGTCATTGATCTTTTCCAAAACATCAATACATTCTGGATCAGTAACTTGTTGATTCTCAGCAGGTTCTGAAGCTTCATCTTCCATTCCAGTGAATTTAGGTTCATCAAATACAACATGTATTGTTTCTTCATGTTTCAGTGTCCTTTTGTTCAGTACCCTGAATGCCTTGCTGACAGAAGAGTATCCCAAGAAGATTCCTTCATCTGCTTTAGGTTTGAAGGTCTTCAATTGCTCCATATGATTTAAAATAAAACATTTGCTTCCAAATGGATGGAAATAAGATATATTAGGTTTCCTTCCATTCCAAATCTCATAAGGTGTCTTCAACAGCTTTTTGTTCACTGAAGTTCTGTTTTGTGTATAGCATGCTATATTGACTGCTTCAGCCCAATATCTTTCAGGTAATAATGCTTCAAAATCATATTTCTTCCTGCTTCTTTTAAAGTTCTGTTTCTTCTTTCAGCAACCCCATTTTGCTGAGGTGTACCAGCAGCAGCTAGTTGATGTAGCACGCCATTCTGCTCACAGTATTCTCTTATGACTTTATTGAGAAATTCAGTACCCTTGTCTGATCTGATCTTCACTACTGTCAAACTTTTCTAATTTTGCAATATTTTCAAAAGTTCAAGCATCTTTTGAAGTATTTCACTTTTCTTGTTCATGAATACTACCCAAGTGTATCTTGAATAATCATCCACAACTACTAAAGTGTACTTATTTCCCGTCACACTTGTTGGTGTTACTGGTCCAAAAAGATCCATGTGCATCAGCTCCAAAACTCTTTTTGTTGATTGCTTAGACTTTGACTTGAATCTTGATTTTGTCTATTTACCTTGCTGATAGGCATCACATATAGCATCTTTCTTGAATGTGATCTTTGGTAAACCAATCACCAGTTTCTTCTTCACCAATTGATTGATATCATCAAAATTTAGATGATTCAACTTCTTATGCCATAACCAATTCAGTTCTGACTTGGTATGCCCAATCAGGCAAGTCTCTGGAACAGCAGTAGACTAATCCACAACATACATGTTTTGTTGTCTTCTTCCAGCCAACACAACTTGATCACTACTTTCACTAATGACAATACAGGTGCCCTTGTCAAAAGTGACCTTGTAACCCATGTCATAAAACTGTCCAGTGCTCAGTAGGTTGTAGTCCAGTCCTTCCACCCATTTCTCACAAGTGTGCCATAACCTCTTGTGTATCCTGGTGTATTTTTGTTGCCAAAATTCACTTTTGGACCATCCTTTGCTACATAATTTGACAAACAGTGCTTATTCTTTGTCATATGTCTGAAACATCCACTGTCAAAGTACCAGACACCCTACAAAACAAAGTTAATATATTTTAGGTACCCAAAACTGTTTGGGTCCATGATGGTCAATGGTAAGCATGAGCCTTGGCAAGTTTCCATAAGGTCTTCTTTGAAAGGTATCATACTTTTGTTAAAACATGTATTCTACACATCCATAAGGTCTAACATTTGGTTGTGTAGGATTCACAAATGCTTTCTGGACTTTTGGTATGTAATGCTGTTTGGAGTGATTTCTTTTGTTAGAAGCACTAGCATAACCATTAGTTTGATGTCTGTTAGGAACAGCCCTATAGTATGGAGTCTGCTGAGGTCTTATATAAGTCCTATGTTGAGTCCTCTGTTTATTCCATTGTTGAGGTTTTACCCTAGCAGCATGGTTATATCTGTTGTTTCTAGCTATAGGAGCAGGAATATTCCAATCATCAGTAGAGAATAGTCTACCTATCCCCCTGAGATAAGTATCCCTAGAATGATTGACATTTTTAAGTTTAGGATTCTTATCCTTGGAATATTTCTGATTTTTGCCTTTTTGTGGTCCAACAGACTTGGTAGTAGGTCTGCTATCAACAGGTCTAGAAGGTACAACAGCCCTATTTTTGGATTTATTCCTTTTGTTAGGTGTTGTTGACCTTTTTGACTTCTGATTTTGCTTCCTTGAAGTTTTCTCAGTAGGCTTTACTTCCTCAGCAACCCTTTTGGGAGTTGGATCTTGTGCAGGCACAAACTTAGGACCAATTCTGGTACTAGGTTCAGTAACCTTACTAGATCCACTCTTATTGGATTGTTGAGTTCCAAATCCAAGGTCAGTTCTATCACCATAAGGCTTTCCAGATTTGAATGCAGTGGAGGAACAAGATTGTTCAACAGATTCAACAGCTACTGAATGTACAACAGACTTGTGTTGATTCTATCCAACCTCTTTTTCCTTACCCTTGAGAATTCTTAATTCAGCTTTTAATCTTTCAACTTCTGATTGAAGAGCTTCTTTTTCAGCCTTCACAATCTCATAACCAGATTGTATTATCCTTAGTTGATTAAGGATGGCATCCAAAGTTTCTTCATTGTCAGAATTTTTAGATTTGAACCACAAGTTGATTTACAATCACTTTCAGCAGGAGTGTTTATAGATACAGAATTGTATACCCCCTCTGTTTCATCCATATATGCCATTAAAGCATAATCATTCATATCAGCAACAGGTGCAGTATCATCAGATTCATTTCCTTTTTCCGATTCTACTTCATATCCTGATTCATCTTCAGCAACCATAGCTTTCTTGCCAGATCTTCTTTGTTGACTTTTCTCTTCAGTAGGTCTGGACAATCAGGTCTGAAATGTCCAGGCTTCTTGCAATTGAAGCAAAGATAATCAGGTTCATTCTTCTGTTTTAGTTCAGGACAGTTAGGTTTGAAGTGTCCTGGTTTCTTGCATTGATAGCACAAGTAATCATTGTCTTTCTTGGATTCTTCCTTCTTCTTTTCACTAAACTTCTTTGTGAAATTCCTTGGAGAACCTCTTCCATTTTTCATCATTCTGATTTTCTTGCTCATCAGGGCAATTTGCTCTTGCATCTCATCCAGTATGTCATCTTGAGCTCCTGATGTTTCTTCTTGATGTGTAGCAGCCAATGCAATGGTCTTTGGTTCTTCTTTTTCAGTCTCAGGTACAAGTTTCTTACTGAATTCATAGGCCTTAAGATCTGAAAATAGTTTGAAGGTGTCCTCCTCATGTAGACTTCTCATTTCTTCTATGGCAGTCACCTTCATCTCCCAAACTTCTTTTGCAGGTAATGCTTCCAAGATTTTTGAATGGATTTCTTCTTTTGAGTACTTTACACTCGGTAGGGTGAGTTCATCCATAATTGCATTGAATCTAGACTCCATTTGTTCAATAGTTTCATTTGGTTTCATTTTGAACTCCTGGAACTTCGTCTTTGCCACACTGATCTTGTTCTTCTTGATAGCATTAGTGCCTTCACAGATTAATTGCAACTTATCCCAAAGTTCTTTTGCAGTCTTGCAATTTTTCACTTTCATGTACATATTGCTATCCAAGGTTCTGTAAATGATATCAATAGCAATATTGTTGAGGTTTGCTCTTTTTCTATCTTCAGCATTCCATTCTCTTTTTGGCTTTGGAATATACTAAGTTTGATTATCCATAGATATAGATTTTGTGATTTCCAGTGGTCCATCAGTCAACACATCCATCATCTCATCATGTGTTGCAGCTAGAAAAGCCTGCATACGACGTTTATATTCATCAAAATGATCTAAAGAACACATCAACATTGTTCTAGCATACTGATTGTTATGCATGATGCAAGGCTTTGAATATCAGAAACTTGAAAAAGTTTTCAAAGTATTTTCACAAGCACAACAAGTAGGATTACTTTAGAACAAAATCACTGCTCCGATACCAATTGTTGGTCCCTTGAAAAGGCTTTGGTTAAGTTTAGAAGGGGGGTGAATAAACTTAACATTTAAAACTTTTGGAGTTAACAAACTCAGCAACTTCAGCAGCCTGCTGATTGCTCATTAGTCTGCTGACACTCAATAGTCTGCTGACTATTGACTTTACTGAATTTGTTGCAGCGGAATATATTTAAATTAAGCCTTATTACTTGTTGTTAAAATAAGATACCAAGTATTAGATACTTAGTAGTGTATGTGTGTGATTCAGTTGCTAGTTCAGTAGATTGATGTGCTAAATGTACTAGATGCAAAATGTAAATACAGAAAGTAAGTAGGCAATTTTTATAGTGGTTCTAGGTGGTGTAATCCTGTCAGTCCACTCTTCTCCTGTGATATTGGAGGTAATTCACTAGAGATCCTTGAGGTAGCAGTTACAAAAATCCCTAAGTTGTTTGTCCTTCAACAATAACTATGGCTTCACAAACTGAACACTTGGAATAGGTAGGATTCTTCGCTCCAAAGTCTTCCACTGATCCTTGAAGGGTAGGATTGCCTCTTCACCAGCTCAACCACAAACAACAGTCCTTGACACCCAAAGATGCTTCACTGTCTTCAGTAGATTTCTTGTAAATGAAAGTTTGAATCAAGTAAGTGATTCAGCTTTCAGCAGCTTGATCAGGATGATATGATCAGCAGCTTGGATTCTTCAAGTGTGTAAACTTGATGTAGGTTGATAACATATTACACTTGAAGAAGTTTACTGGATCAATAGCTTTAAGTTTAGTAGGGTCAGCAGGGTGACTTCTTGATAAGAATCTGAAGCTCAAGATTATATGTTGTTTTTCTCACAAAAATCATCATATGTTTATGTAACAGGGCTCTTCTATTTATAGGTGAGAATCCTTTTATGTTTGAAATTCAAACATAGCCGTTTCAGATTTGTCCCATCTTGACTTGCTATTTGTCCATGTACATAGTACTGACACTGTTAGTTTGCTTTTTGTCAGATTTCAGACTGTCCACCCTTTGACTTGTATCCATTGGATAAACATCTGTTTCTTTCCAACATCCCTTTAATCTTGGCCATTGATTTGTTGATAAAATCAAGAGTTGTTATCTGTCTTTTTCTTTGTAATTTTCCAATGTAACCGTTGATTAAATCGAAATATATGTTCAGCAGGTTCATGTGAATGTAAGTCTGCTGAAATACATATCAGTCAGCTGATTTAAGGTTGCTGTGTTTATAAAAACACTGCAGCTAACTTCTCTAATATCTAACTTTTTATTATGAAGTTAGATTACACCATTTTGAATATAACTAAGTTCCAATCACCATTTAACATGTGGAACTTAGACCTTGTACACAAGGTATATGCAATCAGTTTAGGTCATCACAGACTTCCCTAAATTCTGATTTCATATCCTTGACTTTAAATACTAAGTTTGATCTCTTAGCCTTCAATAACTGAGTTTGAGCCCTCAGCCTTCAGTCTTCAGCATGTTCCTAAACTAGTCTACTGACTCAGGTACCCTACTGATCTAGACAGGTCTGCTGATGAAAGTCAGCTGACCTTTTACAGTGCTTGTTTGATCAAACCTATACAAAGATCAAACTCTAATAATCCTATACATTTGATCTAGACATCTTTTTTACCTTTGCTCTATAACAGCTAGTATGGCACTCATCACTAAAACTTAAAATAAGTCCAACAGGGGGCATTTGCCCCCACTCGGATCCGGAAATTACACTATTATGTATGTTGTGTATTTTTTATGCCCCCCTAAAAATTTACACTCGCTCATAGTATCGCCCCCCCTCACCCGGGATCCTGCGTCCGCCCCTGAACACGTTGTGACTAAATGTTTCTAACTTAACTCAATTTTGTTACACCGTCACTCAAGGGCACTACGCATGGTGTTACCCACCACGAGGTATTGTTTACAACCTATTAGTGGATCACACCAATAGCCACGGGTTAAAACCCGATAGTGTACATGTTCGGCGAAGTCCCCCTACCATTTAGCCGTTTATAGGCCAGTAGAGTTATTCACTTTATCTGACCGCCCACACATCGCGATATAGACATGCCTTACCAAGAATGTTACGGTGTTTAGTCTTTTACCACACACTTATGTAAGTTATTAATCATTAACTAGCCACCTAAGTGTTTTCAAGGTAGGAACTCACTTAACAACTCTACTCCCTCACTTAGACTCTACACATAACACCCTAGGTACATTCACAGACATTGATGAATACTAATTCATCAAAGCACAAGCCATTCATACCCTTCCGACGGTCCCGAACTTCAACTCTATGGAAGAGTACATCTGGTGCCGGAACTAAATGCATCGGAAGCTTAATCGAGGCTTATTCAAGTTCATTTATTGTTATAAGGTCAAGAAACAACCCTTAAAACTAGACTCGGGGCTCAAAACTGATCAAACTCAAAAAAAAACATGTCAAGTGCGCATGCACTGGATCTGGTGCGCATGCACTGGATGGTGCGCTTGAACCAAGGCTCTGAATGTAAAAATCGATTTCTGGAAGACCGGTGTGCCTGCACCGAGTCCTGGTGTGCCCGCATCAAGACTCTGAATGTAAAACTAGAGCTCCTGCACATCCAGTGCGCACGCACTGGCCTTGGTGTGCCCACACCAAGCGCAGTATGCTCCAGAAACACGGTTTTCTGCACTTTATCGGATCCCTAACACTTCCAAACATGTTCTTCAACCATGTACTCATCAAAACAGTAGAAAAGTGCAATTTAACAACATATAGCATCCCACACTAGCAAGGTAACACTTATACATGAATTTAACACCATATTACTTCCAACACCAAGTCTTAACTCTACCAAACCATAATCAAAGCAATAGGGAAGATTTTCTTACTTGATCAAAGCACAACTCCAAGCAAAACTTCAAAAGTCTGCAGCAACTTCTCCAAGACCAACACAAAACCTTTTGATCCACAACCAATTCAAGAACTAGTTAGGATCAAGGTTTCTAAGTACTCAGAACTACGAATTACACAACTTTCTTCATCCAAACATGATCAAACATGATGAATCCAAGATTAGGGCTATTTTGAACCTTAATAAAACTTGAAATTTTAGTATCAAAACGATCCTTGCCTTCTCACGATGCTCCCGCTCTAGTTGAATCTGAAAACCGTCAAGTAATCACTTAAAATTCTGAGGGAGAAAACTTGCTTCTTTTCTTTTTGCTCTTAAAAACTTTTGCAGGAGAAGTTGTATTCAAAATCTAAAAACTTGCAACTTAGTGGGAAGTTTTATTTCCTAAATTCCATTAAAACCCTTACTTGTCCTTTAAATACAAAACAGTCCCCAAGGAAAACTATATATATATAATTTTTATTTTCTTTACTCCATAAAAAAATGAATCTAATATTTCGTTTTCGCAAAATAACACGTCTGCTAATTTCCCGAAAATCAGAATATTACGGTTAGAAAGTATATGGTGAAATAGATTAGAAATAAAATAATATAATTGATGTTAATTGGTATAAGTTTATTACAATTATATTCTAGAACATTAGAAAATAGGGAATATTAGGTTTTAGTCCACTTTCCGCTCTGTATATAAATTTTAATCCAGTTTGTATTTTTTTGATGATTTAAGGACAAAACATTTTCTTTCGGACTATTTTACCCTTTCTTCTGATCCCAGTCAAAACTAATAGGAAAGAGAAGACATTTCACACCAAGTCAGCAACCAAAAACACAGTAAAACAAACGGAAATGATCTACCCAAACCAAAAACACAGTATCCTACCGCCACCAATCCCCGATCCGCCGGGAGTTTCTACGATCTGGTCTAGAAATGCAGGATTTCCGGTCTCCAATTTGAAATGCAGTCGAACTCGCAGCTGCCATTTCCTGTTGTTAGTCCATTAATTTTGTTCAATGGAGGCGAATTAAGGGAAGGTGGGTTTGAATTTTCCAGGTTTTTGTTCTTAGGATCGCTGCTCTTCTCCATTTCCTGTTGTTAGTCCATTAATGTTTTTTCCATTTTTCTTCTCTCTAATTTACATTCAATGTCCTCCTCATTTGGGGTTTAGCCGTTTAGGTAACATCTCAATTGCAATTTTCATTTTTTCAAATTTTTTTTTGCAGCATCTATACTAATTAATTAGTTAGCTTCCTCTCCTTCACTATCAATTCAAGTCAAAATTCCTAGATCAAATGCTATTTTTTGAGTCATTTGTGACCTGGCTGAATTTTTGTGTTAATTTGAACAGTCTATTCCACCTCTTTGATGCTTTCTAGACCAATCCAGGACCTAGGTACGTAGTGATCAATATTGCTATGTTGAATGGGTAAAATTGATGGAAAAGATTCCATCTTCAAATGGTTGCATGATGATGTCATAAATTTTTGACATGATTGATTATCCTTTGTTTATTTGCCTATGATGTGTTGTTTGAATGGGAAATAAAAATGGAAATGTTGTAGGATGATATCATAAATTCTGGACATGGTTGACTGATCATCATCTTTTTTTTACCTCATGTTTAAGCAATATGTTGCTGGATAATGCTTGAGGGTGATCGTTGTGTTTAATTATGTAACTGATAAAAGCACTTGTGATTCTTCTGCTAGAAAGGCTTTGACTGCAAAAATTGGACAGTGATAATCTTTTTAATGTGCTGCAACAGTTCAGCACTTGTAAATGGATACCTTTTCCCATCAAGGTGGTTGGTTCTCCCCATTTACAACCTTGAAGTTGTTTATATTTCAATGTTCTATATTACTGTTCTGATGCTTTTATAAGTTCTTTTATCTGCCCTGTCCCTCTTCTTGTCTAACTTGTTGCCCGCATATAAACATCATGGCTACTTTGAGGTCCACGGTACGGTGTGGCTAGGCCATTAAACCATATGAAGTCACATGCTGCATCAAGTCTCTCCTTGTTCATCATGTCGGTGTGTTACTTTGTTGGTGTGTTGCGTATTCTTTGATGGCGTATATCTTGTGTTCTTCGTGTTGCGTGTTCTTGTATTCTTGTGAAAGCTGCGATAAAATTCGGCTTTCAAATACTACGTCGAAAAGATATCAAACGTGGTCTCAAAATGAAGATAAAAAAAAATATATGAATTTTGGTGAAACAATTTTTATGATCGGTGTTCTAAATCAAAAGTTACGGTCGTCTATAAGAAAAAAGTTTCGGTTAATGCAAATATTTTTTCGACTTTCAAAATTTACGTCGGAAGGGTATCGTATTTGGGCTCAAATTAAAGAGCAAAAAAAAAAAATGAATTTTGGTGAAAAAATTTCGACGATCGGATTTATAAATTAAAAGTTACGAGTGCTTGAAAAAAAAAAAAAAAAACAAACAAACCTGTATATCAATATATGCTGAAGCGAAAGCCGGAAGCAAAAGTGGAGACGCGCGGCTTGATTAAAAAGGGGTATTTTTGTCCGTCTGAATTTTTTTTTATCCTTTTTGCAACTAAAAAAATGAGTGTGTCCTATTTATTCATTATGTAAATATTTTTGTCCTTTTCCCTCAATTCCTCTAGAAATTATATTAAAGAAAAAACAAAATACAACTATGGTTTCACTAAACATACGAGAGTCTAACCCCACAGATAAAAGATTCCAGGCAACTAGCTTTCCAATTATCGAGACATAAACTATACTCCATCCGTCCAATTTTATTTTACTGCTTGACTTTTCACAAGTGTAGCTCATACTTTGAATCTAATTAAATGATTCAGTATTTTACATTTATATTCTTTAACTAGTTGTTTGAGTATTTAATGATACATATATTATATTGTAAATATTGTAAAGATAGAAGAACCTTTAAAGAAATTTGATAATTAATACACAAAATAGACTTTTATTTTGGGACAAACCTAAAAAACACATGAACAAATAAAATGAAACGGATGGAGTATTACATTCTAAGGGATAGCTCATGTATGGAATGAAGCATAATAACATTTTCGCGTGACAACAATAAACAACAACACCAACAACAACATCATCAAAAAAATCCATAACCGACCCAAGCCGAGAAGACTCGACACCAATTGAGAAAGATGGTACTTCCTCCGTTTTTTTTATCTGTCATATTTCAGAATTTGCTCTGTTTTTATTTATCTGTCATTTTAAATTTCAAATTCATCATTTATTATTTTTTCCCTCCTTTACCAATAAAGTATTTACATCTCCAGGGCCGGCCCTCGTTTTTTTTGGGCTTAAGACTAATTCCCCGAATTGGGCCTTTTAGTTGAAGCTGTTTTTTTTTAAAAACATACTTATTGTTAGATATTTTTTCATAAATAAATATTTTGGTTATCGTTTGCATACGAGTTGCCGTACGAATTAATGTTATCGCAACGAAACGGGGTTCGACCTGATATGTACTTACCCTTTCGTGTAAGGGTTGCATGCTTTCATCCGGTGAACAGTGACAACCCTACCCTTTCGTGCACGGAGTACATCCATTCGTCTATGGGGTACTTGCAACCTATAAAAGGCATAAGTATGCGGATGAAAATTCATAAGTTTGACAACATCATCGGAAAAACTTTGAGTGTACGGGTTTGATTCAAACAAGTCACTGTTTGAATCAAACACCCTCATTGTATCCTGAAAGAGATTTTCATTTGATCCCTTAGTGACAAATCGTGTGGGACGAAACATCTCTTGAAAGACAACGTTATTAACGTGTCTTTGAGTTTCTAATTCTCTGTCAAATCCTAAGTACTACATTTTTTCCAACACTTATCGCGTTTTTAACATCCGTAAATGCAAAAAATTAATAAAACTTGTTTGTATGTCTAATTTTTTTTGGGCCAAGTAAATTTTTTATTGGGACCTTTATCGATTGGAGTAAAAAAAATTGGGCATTTATCAAAAGAAAATTTAACATATTATATTAGGTTGTATCGGATTAAATCTACACGATTTTTTTTTCTTTTAGCGAAACATGTACCGTTGGGCCCTCCGACACCGTTGGGCTTAAGACCCGGGTCTCGCCGGCTTCACTATAAGTCCGGCCATGTACATCTCCAATAAATAAATACATTTCCAATATTATATTTTAGACATATTAATTATTTTCTTAATCTGTGTGATTTTTTTCTCAACGACAGATAAAAAAAACGGAGGGAGTATGGCATAACGTGCATTTTTTATTTAAAAGAAAACATATAATTCATTTGTTTCGAAATAAATGTGGCAGTTGTCAAAAAGATTTGTAAAAAAAACTTGAGGCAGTTATATTTCCAATGCAGCATTTACTGTGTTTTCTACATCTACCATTATTTATTAAGTAGTGAGATAATAAATACAATATTGAATTAATTATAGTCCGTAGACTAAGGGTTTTTTTAGTAATTTTGGTATTCAAATTAAAATATTAAATCTCATCCTTAATATATATGTTTTTTACAACTATCTCAGTAATTTCGAAACGGAGAGAGTATAATACAATTTTTAATTTAATTTATCTGTGGTTTATATATGTTAACACAAGTGGCGTGGGAGTAGGTAGAGAAGTGCGGTCCGGGCAAGTAGTAGTTGACAATTAGGTCATTGCTGAAAATTGGGTGTCAAATGAATTGAGATGCAGCCGACGATAGCAGAGTCCGTTCCCCTTTTTTTCATCCAATATAATTGTGCAGCAGCTAAGTTCTCTCCATTTCTCATTAATCGTTCTTTCTCTACTGCGAATTGGCTTTGATTTTCATTTTCAAATATAGCTCTGTTCATTACCAGAGCTCATTCATGATAAGAAGCATTAGTTTAAAGTATTCAAATCAGCTCTGAATCCTTTTGTATTAACCTTTCGATGATAAGAAGCCAAGAAAAGCCACAACATGTATATGTCGATAATTCTTTCGTGAGACGGAAAAACAACTCTCTTGATTTGGTTGATTGGATTTAGATCTTTATCCGGTCTCCGTTCTTGGTATCATTCTTCCTTTTTCTTCCAACAAAGAATGCTGTAGCCGTAGCCACATCTGTTATTTCAAAGAGATCAAAGTTCCTGTGGATGATAGTCCGTAATCTTGATTTATATCAGGGAGGTTCGTTGGGACAAAGAGGCCATGAGATTCGTCCGATATGTTTACAATGTTTTGCTGGATTACTAACATGTTTCATTTGGTCTGGAAACCTGAGTGTATTCATGGATCAACAAGGCAACTATATGAACGTTGGGACAAAGAGGCCATGAGATTCGTCCGATATGTTTACAATGTTTTGCTGGATTACTAACATGTTTCATTTGGTCTGGAAACCTGAGATGTTTCATTTGGTCTGGAAACCTGAGTGTATTCATGGATCAACAAGGCAACTATATCTGTGAGCTTTTTCTGTGTCGACACTCTTCTTAAATTACATTCCGTTTGATGTACCTATGAGTGTTTTTAGTTGTGTATCAATGCAATCTTTGGACTTGAATGACGGCATTCATGTATCTGCGGCAATTGTGATTAGCCTTCCAAAGACATTGAAAGTCTAAGCATTGTTTTGGTGTATTTCAAATTCGAAGAAGCTTTTGGAAATTTTATAAGCGGATGCCCAATGCTAAATTATGTGCACCTACATATGCCTAATTACGTGTTAGAAGATTTTGGATAAGATGATGATTTTACGTATATAATATCTTCAACTTACCTAAGACGTCTTGAGCTATGTTTCAAGTATTGCATCATGGGGTTGAGGCTTCCTTGCTTGTTCGTTTAACATTTGATATTTCTGTGCATAATAGTCTAACCAGAGATACGATATAATATAGCTCAAGACGTCTCAAAGTTGTAGAAGAAATTATATAAGTACAATCATTTTCATCTGCAAAGTATATTCACCTACGTAGGTGTAGATCATTTAGCATTGGGCATCCGTTTGTAAGTTTTTCAAAAGCTTCTTCAAACTAGAAATAAACCGAAACAAGCTTTAGATCTTCAAGTCTTGGAAGGCAAACCACGATTGCGGCGGAAACACAAAAATGCCGCTATTCAACTCCAAAGATTGTGATGAGATATAGCTAAAAACACTAATATGCATTTCAAATGGTTTAAGAAAACCACATGGCTCAACAAGAATCTCCACTCACACAAATCATTAGTTATTGTTGATTATTTTCTGAATCTTTGTTTGTGTGTGTGTTTTTTTCTTCTCATTATGTTGTAGAAACAGAAACTAAATCTGCTATTCAACTTCATAGCATTTTATTCTTTCTGGTGTGTTTTAAGGCAAAGACTATGAATTGTTTCAAAGTGTGTTTGATAATAAGGCTGATTATTAAGACTGATGGTGTGATAAGAAGTCTCACATTGATCAGATTTTTAGATATGTTCAAATCGATATGAAGAAACATCACATGTTTTGTGATTTTTTTTTATTTTATAAAGAAGCAGGTAATAGAATCCCCAAAATTTTGATTCAGAAGCAGATGATGAAACATATGACTATCTGCACAATTTTTGCTTAATGGAAAAGATGGCCTCCTGTTTTTGCGTTATTGATTACCTGTTTTTGCAGATAGTGAAATTAGTCTTAGATATTGCTAAGAACGTCGAGATGCAATGTATAGTTAAATACCACGCCTCGGTAAGTTGCTATAGGGACAGTTGATGAAGAAACAGAACAATATTGTAGTACACACACTAACCCTTACCTTTGCATTGGTCATCGTTGGTGTAGGGATTATAGTAGATAATAAAATAATGTTGTACAACAATTTCTGTAAAATATACAGCTGAGATCAATGTTCTAAAATTCGCTAGGCGAAGTCGGTGCGATCATGGGGCGCCTAGGCGGCGCCCAGGCGATTTTGATTTTTATTATTTTTTTATTTTATAATAATAATGCTTGTCCAATATAAATCTTACATCATATGATCATAAAACATGAAAATCAAGTGAAAATGTGTCAAAACTCAAAAGAAAAGACTAGCCAAAGACTGGGGAGGAGGGATTATCGGGTGAGGGGAGAGAAAAAGGAGAGGGGCGGCTGTTTTATTTTCTTTTTTTTTTGAAAGAAATGATTTTTTTTTTTATAGTTTTTTTATATGCATTGCAAATGGAAGCCCTAGGAGCGCCCAGAAGTGCCTAGGAGCGCCCAGAAGCGCCCAGAAAATCGCCTAGCACCCTGTCGCCTAGATGAGATCGCCTAGGGCATAGTCGAGACGCCCGGAGGTCGCCCAGGGCCTAGGCGGCGCCTAGGCGATCGCCCGGGTCGATTTTTAGAACACTGGCTGAGATGGCCAGACTGAAAACCAAGCTGCAGCTATTCTTTTGAGCATTTACTCGAACACCGGCTTCAACCAAAAACGGCTGAGGGTAGTTAGATCAGTTAAAACTGTTGTAATTAACCGATTATAATAGTTGTTAGAGTGCTAAGTACATTATATATAGCAGCAAGAGATTGAATGTAAACACAATTTCGGATTAAATGAAGTAATCTTTTTGATTCTTCAATGCTTCAACTTCCTGCCTTTTGTATTTTTCAAATTCTGTTATGTGTTCTTCAAGTTCTATTCATTAGAACTTGAATTTCTTCAATTTCTCATGAAAACAGGGGTGTGGAGTGAAGTCATGCATTTGATAGTTTGTTCTTTTCTTATACTTTGGGGTATTT
The DNA here is from genome assembly GCA_036785695.1 of Gentiana straminea. Taxonomy (NCBI): domain Eukaryota; kingdom Viridiplantae; phylum Streptophyta; class Magnoliopsida; order Gentianales; family Gentianaceae; genus Gentiana; species Gentiana straminea. The sequence goes on from JAVUPR010000453.1 coordinate 1,954,305, forward strand.
ATTGAATAAAATTTGCAGGTGTAGGACGACAATTCTTGTCTTTCTGCACCATGGTTAAAACAAAAGATGTTGTATCCATAATCCATCTTTGGCTCAAGGGCGGTTAGCACGTGTGCGTGCTGTTTACGTGTCTTTGTGCCTGTCGGATAGAGTGTCACCTGTTTTCGGGTTGTATTTTTTTAACTGGAAATCGTATTTCTAGAATTCCACCGCCTTGGTCTATACGCATAATGAAGGCTCTATCTATAACGGCCTCAACACCTATTTCAATGGCTTTTGAAGAAAAACAAGCACTCATTAAGAAGTCGATTATGCACACTCGAGTTCATATAACTCTAATATGGATCCTATAATCGACTTTCAATAATCGAATGTATGTAGATTGCACACACTTGAGTTTATATATCAAAATCGCATGTTTTTCCATCCGATCTGTAGGCAGTATTATCTCTGGCAGAGTAGTTAGAAACTTGGCTTACAATGCTGATATGCATGTTTGTTTTAGTTTATGAACCATCTTCTCTCTGTTTGTTATACTTCTTATTTCGAAAACTATAATCACATATATTTTGCAAGAACAAAGATAAAAAGTTACAAACGGTTTAAAAAGATACTACCTCCGTCCTATAAAAAAAAAGTGTTTATTTTTATGGTACCACAGATTAAAAAAAATAATTAATGTGCTGTTTCTTAAGTAGTTATGGACATATATACCCCTATCAAGTAATAAATGCTCTTTTTTTGGAGTATGAAATGAATAAATAAACATTAAATGTTATGATATGGGTATTTTGTAAAAAAAAAAAAAGTATTAAATAATGTATTTGTTTTCTAAATAAACACTTTTTATGAGACAATTCCTTTTAAAAAATTAGACACTTTTTATGGGACGAAGTAGAATGTCGGAGTTCAAACAGATTTGTATTAAAAATAAAATAAAAAGTCTATAAGGAAGAGAGCGGATAACGAAATATACTCTACTAAGGAGAGGAACGACTCCATCACAGTGTCGAGACAAATTGTAGCAAGAATGGGACAACAAGAGGCCATCAACGTTCGTCCTTATAGGGCTTTCCGATGACAACTCCTTAACACGCCTACAATCAAAGAATTCATATTGACGTGAAACACGATACTTGAAATTATTCTTCCGCAACATCGTCGAATATTATTTGATGTGGTCTCTCTACAACCAATGTTTTTTAGATGCAATACTTGATATTGAGCCGTAAACTATGATGGTATCGACGGAAGTTCATTGTTCTTCTTTTTGTTCTTAGAGCTCTTCTCCTAATAGTGATATTCTCGGCTGGATTCTCCTTTTTGTTTATTTTTTTAACACGGTATGAGTAGAGGTGGCTGCATCCTATAGATTTTATGTTGAGCAAGGATCCTCAATCAAGTATAAGCCTTATGTGATATCTCAAGTATAAGTGTTTTTTTAACATTATCAATAAATCGACGTAGTTATGAAGGGAAAATAAATCTATAGCCTAATTATTTTCACATTTTAAGTATGGCTAGATCACTTATATTTGAGAGATCACTAAGACTAGTACTTGAGTGGATCCTGACTCCCGCTAAACTAATTATAATACGTAAAAATTATAGTACTTGTATTAAATTGATCCGTTAAATTTTAGTATTGGTCCAATATTTTAATGTATTGACCGCCAATTATGTTTATTTCAATGGTTAACCTGAGATACCAAGACGAAGTTTGCTGATGCAACTTGTTCTCTCTCTCTCTTTTTCTCTATCTAAAAAACCTCTCCCTGCTGTGTGCGTTTCTTCCTTGGCATACCAGCTTCTGGCGCCGGCGGCGCTAGGCTGCCGGTGGCCGGTCCTCTCGGTTTTTTTATTATTTATTTCCATGTCTTTCTTGTTCCCCGGTTACTGCTTGTGACTTCGGCGGCCTTCTTCAACATACTCTCCTCGTAGCTGTGTTTACCCCAAGTTCTAGTAGCTTGGATTTGGCCAATTTTGAAAATGCCCGAGAATTTGACTGAAGGCACCAATAAAACGAGTACCGCGACCCTTGTTAGTAATTCATTGACTTAATTTTTTTTTAAATTCTCATAAAATCTTCTTGGATGAATGTTCGATGATTTAGTGATAGTTGAAGAAATGAAGATGTGTATTAGGATGAAGATTAAGATGAGTGGTTGGGTGGCGGGGGTTTGGGGGGAAGATGGTGGTTATGGGTGTTCTGGGTGGAGAAGTGGTGGTGATGGTGGAGGATAAGAAAAATGAAGTTTTGTATTTACATTAATCGTGGACTAAAGTATAATTATTAGGGACTAAAGCGTAATTGTTTGAATGTTGTAATATTTACGTGGTTCCTTAAGTGATTTTGTGGTGTGTTGAAGTAAATGAAAAATAATAATAAAATGGGTGCCGATAGAAATAACGTAGTGCCGATAAAAACCGCCTAAATTTCACATTAGGGGTTTATCTGCAATCGATTTGCCTAAATGTAAGATTGGGCTTTCACTTCGGTTTGGAAGCAAATTGCGTTCATGTTGGGCATTCTTTTTATCATAGACCACGGCCCAATGCGATTTCGAAATCCACCACGGGGTGTTTCTTCCTTTTTAGTTTTTTAGATTTTATATGTAAATTTATGGTTTAGATTGAATTTCGTGTCAATTCTGTCCATATATCACTCTTGTATTCTCTATATCTATTTTATTTATCAATAGCAGCATCTATGTTTGTGGAAGCCGCAGAGCGCAATTAGGGTTTTAGAGCGATAAATTTTTCCAATAGTTGTTTGCTTAAATTTTTCTTGAGATATGGAAAATTCACTAGCTTCATGTTCATCGTTACGCCGCAGACGACGAAATAGGATTAAGAAGGAAAGTGAAGCTTCTCTTATCGACGACGAAATATGATTAAGAAGGAAAGTGAAGCTTCTCTTATCGACGAATCATTTATTGTGAGTGATTTAATTATTGACATTTTAAGACGGCTTTCGGCAAGAGACGTGCTCGTATCTCGATGTGTTTGCAGAAAATGGAGAGCTTTGACTTCGACCAAAGATTTTACTGACTCGCATAACCGCTGCAATTTTCCGCCAATGATTTTGAAAGAGGTCAATACACGAGATCCACTAGATAGATGTTGGGAACCGGCGTGAACGAGATCAAAGATTTACAAATTATACGAACCGCGTCAAAATGGTATCCTTTTTTCTCATAATGGCTTGATTGTTTCTGTGGAGTTAAGATGGACGAAGAGTACGTTATTTATAATCCTGTGTACCGAGATGTGGTGTACATAAACATTCATGTCAACGCATATTATACAAGTGAGGTATATGGAGTTTCTTTTTTTCCATCATGAGCTGAAAGAGTACTGCACACTTTGGCGAATAACGTTGTCATTAGTGCCGTGGAAAGTCTAATACAAGATACTTAATTTGGAGTCTAATCTGAAGTGGCGAGATATCAGGAGCCCGTGTAATCAAAATGCCAGGATTTCGCGTACTCATCCTCTATTAATTGAGAATAAGTACCATTATTGGATAGTTGAGCCTTTTCAATACTTTGAAAAAAGATACAACATTGACGACGCCCCGTTCAATAGTGATATCATGGAATATGATATTACAAAGGAAGACTTTAGGGTGATACCTTGTCCAGTTGGTTTAAGTTTGTACAATATAAATCTGGTAGGCATTTGATGGTGCCTTATCCTTGGTTCAAGTTTTTCCAAGCAAAAAGGTGGTCAAAATAAACATATGGACATTGAAAGACGACTGGGAGCAAGTGTGGACGTGCTCTAACTACTTAGTCAGCTCTGATTTATACCAATGTTATAGAGTGTCTAAAGCAATTACTTTTAGAAATGGAGAGTTGGTTATTCTATCAGATCAAAGGCTATATGTCTGCAATCTCAAACTAGGAACTTATAGGAAGTTCGGACAAAAGTATCGTTGGGATGTGAAGTTTGTGCCTCATGTGATGAGTCTTGTTTCTAAAAGGAATTGCAAGTCCGAGATTTGTATGACCGAATAGGACGAGAATAACTACTCAGAGGGGTCATGTTGAGGAGGTTAAAACACTTTTCTTAATTATTTTGAATTCCTCCCTGTCCTATTGTGTGATTTCGTTTTCGCTATCTTGATATGTATACATTCGCCTTTGCCTCTAGATCTATACCGGTCTTTAGCTTTTGCAATAAACCAATTTTATTTACTATCAGTTAATCCGATTAAATATTTTAGCATTGCAGGCGATGAACTTTTTATTGCAATGACAAGAAACACGACAATGAATTTTCTACTTGCTACTGTCAAACCGGAAAAACTTGGTGCCTAGACTTGGTCTCAGTTCACTTGTTCGAGTGCAAGATAACTTCTGGTTCTTTGTTGTTGGCCATATTTGATGTATCATGTTTTTGAAAAACCATGTTGAGACATGAGAGTTTGACGAGCTTTACTTTCTTGTGCTTATGTATGTGTGTTTTTCTTTTTTTCTTTCTTCTTCCGGATCACTTTCTTTTGGATAATTTGATTTAGTTTCTACCCTGAATTTGTTTCCCTAACATGCACATGAAGGATTATTCGAATTCTGAATGGTGAATATTTTCCCCCTCAAAAAAAAAAAAAAAAAAAAAAAAGAATGGTGAATATTTCCGCCAATTGATACACACTAAAGATGAGCACTACACACTGCCGGATCAATTTTTTTTCCCAGTGATATCCAACGAAGGCATTAATGTTGTTTTTACAACAAAAAAAAATAAATTCTAATCTCACCGAGGAAATTGGACCCGCTTCCCCCCACCCATCCGACCCCGGCACTACATCTTCCACTACATTTTTATCACTATTGATTATGGTGAACCCATGTATCAATCGAATCAAAGTGTCGTACACTTTGATCATTGAGGAGAAAGTGTGTAGTGATATAAGAGCACTCACAACAACTTTATCCTGTGTTTTACAGACTAAAACATTACATTTTACTATTTTATATAATGTTTATTTTCACGGTGATTATAGCGTTGATGCTCAACTTTTGGGAGAGATAATAGTTCATGGTGGTGTTAGACTTAATAGTTTTATGAGAGATTGTAGGTCATGACGGCATTAGAACAAAACCGAGGCTTTTCAAATCCCCAAATCACTATTTTTTTTGTACCGGGACATGGTAATCACTATTTTTTTTGTCTGACTAATCTAGAGTTCGGCCTAGATGTTGTATGTAGGGTGTGACTCTTACTCAAAGGTAAATGCTAAATGGTTTAGAGCATCAAAATAGTTAAAAGTATTTTGTTTTATGTTTTAATTAGTTAAATAGACATATGGGCTTTATTAAGGGTAGATTACCCAAATGGGCTTTTAGCCCTATAAATACCTTTAGTATCCTAAATGCTAGGAATGATGTAAGCTTGAATCTATTTTCTACCCTCGTTTTAGAATGAATTATCTTTGAGTTGGGATTTAGAATGAATCTATTTAGAATGAATTATCTTTGAGTTTAGATTAGCTCGTTTTATTCGTTATCGTACATCTTTTATATCATTTGGTATCAGAGCTAAGGTTTTCCCCTCACAGTATGATGGCCAAAATGAGTTGGGAAGATAGCCGGATTCGAAGATCCGTTGGGATTTCCGTGTAAGCTTAATCAAAAGCTTAGTTCTTTCAAAGGTGAATCGAATCAAGGTGCAATTAGGCTAGCACAGAGATTAAAGCACAACTATCACCAAATGGAAAGAGACTTTCCTCTTACCGATGGAGGTGGTGTTGGGCAAGGACTTCGGTAGCTATTACAATCAGGTAAGCTCAACAGGAGAAAGGAAGAGGAGTTATTATAGATCAATATTACCCACCTTTGATGGCACTCGCAAAGATTTTTGGGATTGGATTGATACACTTGAATATTATTTTGAAAAAAATGCCAGTACCCGATAAACTACAATGTAAATTGCCATTTTACACTCTCGTCGGAGAAGCCGAATCGTGGTGCAAACAGTTAAAGTACAACAGATGCTTGTAGGGCAAATCAAAAATTGTATCGTGGGCTGTGATGAAATTGTTATTAGGTAATAGATTTTTGCACGCCAACTGTTCGATAAATTAGCTCTGCAACAAACAGTGTGAGAAGAGTGATTAGTACAATTCTAGTGAGTCATATACTAATGTGTCGGATTATCCAATCAAATTGACACAAGAAGCTGGGAGTTGTGTGAAACAAGTTGAAGAGGAGAAGAAGAGTAGTGAAAGTTGTGAGGAAGAGGATATTCAAACAGTGAATAGAAATGAGCAATCAATAGAAATGAATGAAGTGAAACCTACCAAGTGTTTGACGAAATTCCCGAACCAACTGAACAAGGAGGAAGGATCTGCACCAACAGAGGAATTTGTCGGCGAAGCAAAGGTTCAGAAGGAATTTAGAGGCTGGAGTTCCACAGATGAAGTTCATTGCCAGGGATTACATGATAATTTTAGTAAGACTACCAAGTGTGAGGATACTCCATCTGATCAAAATGAGCATAGCATGGCTGATGACACAAGAGAAAACCTTCAACAATCTATTAAGTTCTACTACTACACTGGGCATATATTGAGATGGCTGCTAACAACATGCATATGAAGAAAGAGGATTCTAAGAGTGAACAAAAGCCAAATCCTGATGTTGAGGCAACTAAGTGTGAGGACCAAGGAGATGATGCAGTGGATACAACAAATTTAGTCGCTTATGTGAAGTCCGAGTGTGCAACTCATGACACTCATGCCAAGGCTGCCCAGCTTATTTTGAAGGAAATCATCGGCAATGGCATTCAACGCAGCCGCAAAGTACCCTCAGTTCATGTCGGGTTGATGATGACAACCATAGTTGAAGAGGGAAATGCAACAAAGCCCACCAATTGCAGCCGACAAGCATGATATTAACAGTACCCAGCTGATTGCTAAGGCTGATGGTGCGGGTGTTTTGCCTCATACGGAGTTCAGAAGGCAAAGTTATTAATTACTCATACCGTGGACACATGTCTCCTTCTGGATGATAGCAAAAACTTTATAAACCTAGCATGTGGTGAGTACATGTACTATGCGTATTCAAATCCTGAATTTGTATCTTTTTATTTTGATCCCGGAGGAGCTAAGAATAGCGATCAAGTTAGAGTACATTGGCAAGCTTTACTTGTTAACAAGATGGGGTGTGTGGAAAGATACCAAATTGGTATTATGTCTGGACTTAAACATGTGAATGGTGAGACTGTCACTCATTTTTTACCCCGGGGGCAGGTTGCAAAATGAGCAGAATGTGGTTGATGAACAGCTACGATCAAAGTTTGCGGGTTGTCTTGCCCATAATTAATGGTTGATTGTCCAGCATGTCTATCCTAGTTTGCACAACGGAGACTTTGACGTTGGGGCAATTACTGGAAATGCTCGCATGAAAGGTAATAGCTCAAATGAAAACAGAATGTGGTCTTTACTTGGATTTGTTACGGGGTCAACAATAATTACACGAGTGATGAGAATTTTATTGTCCACAAGGCCCGACGAAAAGGATTTGATAGAAGATGTTATATTCACTTTCATTCAGATGGTGTGAGTAGTAACCTCGCTAGTTCTCGAGAAGGCCCTACACTGTTGATAAGTCAAGAACCCAATTAGTGAGAGTACAGAAGGCACTATTGCAATCCGATGTGCAATCGACATCTGACAAAAGTCTTGCTACTTTGGCTGATTATGGTTCACATGTTGTGGTAAGCTTTATTTTGCAGAATGAGTTGTCATATAGTCTATATAGACCAATCTTGTTAGTTTGTCTATGTCCCCCGGAATCGATGTTGCTGTTGGTGAACTGGATGATCTATTGGTAAAAGAATGCATTAAAATGCATAAGGTTTGGCTACCAGAAACTTTTATCAACAACAATCCTCAAATGTACTTAAGTACTCAGCTGCCATTCAAGTTGCTTTCAGAATGCATAGGTCCACGAAATACTTGGTGCCGACATCGGACTTGCAATTCTTAATTGCTGTCACCATAGTAAGCAAAAGGAGTTGGATGAGGTACGGCCTATCTAGCCCTGTTGTTGCACCAATTTTTACGATGAAAGGACACTGCAAAACTAATAATCTCAGCAAAAGAATTCATATTTAAGTTGCAGAATGAGAAGCTAGTAAGCAGCCAGAACTTGCAACAGTTCACCATTAAAATCGATCAGATGAAACCCTCCATCATGATATCCAATAAATAAACACACTTACCGCATCACAACATACATGTATGCATTAATGCTTGTTAATTATCACAATAAGTTACCTCTCGGTTATCTGAGTGCTTGAATCACCTCATCCTCTTCCCCAATAAAAATGTTCGACCAGCAATTCTTCAAAGAAACAAGACTCGTCACATGAGAAAAAAACATATCATCAGGACTATATGTTCGTCCAAACTTCCTAAAAGTTGCTAGTTTGAGATTGAAGACATAGAGTCTTCCATGTGAAACAATAAGCAACTCTCCATCCCGAAAAGCAATTGCTTTAGGCACTCCATGCTTTGGGCATACATCACAGTTTTTTTTTTTGTGAAACCGGGGCATACATTACAGTTGATGATGATGTAATTACAACTTGTCCATAACTGCTCCCCATCCCCATCATCTTTCAATGTCCATATATTGATCTCAGCCAACTCTTTGCTCGGAAGAACTTGAATCACGGATACGTCACCATCAGTGTTAACCAGATTCACATTGTAGAAGATATGATGTTTCACACCTATAAACGCTGGACAAGGTATCACCCTAAACTCTTCCTTTTGAATATCATATTGCACGATGGAAAAGTCGGTATATAGTTTAGAAGGCTTAACCATCCAATAAATATACTTCTCAACCAAAACAGAAGGAATACCTGAAATCCTCCTATTGATGATGACATCAATTTTTTAATTATTTTTTCGGATAAATAATGCACCACCGATAAATCGGGCCACGTGTAATCTAAGGATGAGCTGTAAAGGGATCGAACGGCTGTAACTATGTAAAAGATGGTGTTTTTGGTGTTTTATGGCTGAGTCCAAGAATGTATCTTGGATTGCCTACGTATCCTGTGTGAATGTCCAGGAATCAAGCCTTACGTAGTTCCTGGAATGAGGTATTTATAGGCACATGCCCTCTTCTGCCCTAAACTTGGGGCGGTTTGGTCTATTGACATAATTGCCCTTAAATGGGCCTTGCCCTCTTGCCCAAGCAACCTGTTGGATGGTGGGCCTTTGTGTCTGGACTGGAAGTCTTGGTCTCGACTCGATGCATACCGACGTGGGCGATCGAGGTAGGACACTTGCAGAATCTGCCGGTTGTTAGTCTTCACTGGTGAGTCTCGTATTCGATCCGATGTAGGTAACCAACGTAGACTTTTCCACATGTCGGCTGGACCAATCAGATTATTCCACGTGAAGGAGTGAAATCCCGTATCGTCATAAGCCCCCCAGATCGGAGTGAAGTTCATCTCGAATGCTGATGTCGGATCTGAAAATTTGAATAATCTTTTCGACATGTGATCTTCATTAGGCGGGAATACAGCTGTCCTACTAGCCGACGTAGGCCGTCGTAGGGTGACGTCACACTGTACCATCATTAATGGGTGCATGAAACGAAGCGTTTTGTCCGGCCCACTACCCTTGATTATCGCATTTTAAACCCTATAACTGCCCCCAAATCTTGCCCTTTCAAATCATTTGGAGATCTTGCAAGCATATAAGGAGTCCTGGGCTTGGAAGTCTCTCATTTGCCATTCTTCTCTCTGCTTTGTCAAAAAACCGCAAGTAAGCCCTAATCCTGCTCAAATTCTTTTTTATCTTTTACTTCCTGCATCTTCTGCCAATTCCATGTCTAGTAGCGATAGCGATTCTCAAAACAGGGAAGAAGTTATTGCGATAGAAGAAGAAGAATCGACGGAGCAAACGGTTTCTGAGCGTCTAACCGCTTCCGGTGAGAGAGCTGCCGGAGAAGAAAGAGGGGGAGGAGAAGAAGAATCGTCTTCTCGACCCGTTGCCAAACGCCAAACCAGAATGAAGGGCCAAGGGCCGTATGGTTGCATATCCAGTCTTTCCCAAGAAAAAGCTAAAGTCATTTGTCTTCGATACGGCATCCCCTATTCATCTGAGAACGTCAAAGTATCACACGGTCACTTTCAATTCGCCTGTGACCCTCCCCCTGGGTTCTGCGCCATATACGAGGCGCAATTGAAGGAGGGACTACGGTTTCCTTTCGATCCGTCTCTCATAGCAGTCCTTCAACACTATCAGATCTGCGTTACCCAACTTGCTCCCAATGGGGTTAGGAGTGTAATGGGCTTCGTGCTGGCGTGTCGAATCGCCAAAGTTGAGTTTTCGGTACGGCTGTTCCGGCAATATTACGCAATTCAAGGCCTACAAGACGCCGGATGGTATACTTTCCAGAGGCGCCCTTTGGTGTCGGAGTTTGTGAGGAAGGTGACTTCGTCTCAGGGCGAGTGGAAACCGCATTTCTTCTTTATCCGACATGGATTGGTGGACATTGACATCCACACTTGGTACAAAAGGCCCCAGAAATGGCATGATCGACTCGACTCGGACGTCCCCGATGGGTGTGGGATTATCGAGAGCGTTCACCCCGACGTCTCGACTCGAAACCTGCATTCCCTGTATCCTTTTGCTGACATCGAGACGGCTGGCCCGGGCGCCTATCTGGAACTCGATGAGGATATTCGAGTTTTGTGTAGGATACTTATTCGTTCTGTCGAGCTGTTATACTTGCACCTTCCTTTTTCAAGATCGATAAAAAAATTTGACGGTGTATTAATGTCGATTTCTCTCTTGTTTGCAGTGGAACACTTTTCAAAGCTGGAGGCATTGGGTAAGATGCCTGATCCTAAGAAGACGGACCCCAAGAAGATCCAAGAGCTGGCCGGTATCAGGTCGAAAAAGCCGGTGTCCGGTGCCACTACTTCTGGGGGTCAGAGATCCCTGGCCCGATCTTCTATCCCGGTGTCGACATCTGATATCCTTAGGGATCAACCAGACGAGGCTCGGGTGACCGAGCAAGCCGAGGAGAACCCCGTCTCGAGGAAGCGCCAGAAAACTTCCGAGGTAAGGCATGGTGTCGGGAAGGAGACTCGCAACCTTGCTCCACCAAACTCTTCCGACCCGATCCCAGGAATGAGCGTGGCAGAAATGGAAGCCATGACTCCGGAAGAGCTGCATGACTTCATCATGAAAAGCCATCGAGCTGTAAGTCTTTTTATTTGTCATGTAGTTCCGGAATTTATATCTGTTTCCGATGTTAATGGTGCTTTTCTTTGTAGACTCGACTTGCGACTAAAGTAGCTCTGAATAGAATCGAATCCCCCCCAGCAGCTTTGGAGGAACATAAAGAAATCATTGACAAGCCGACCTCGACATCGACCCTCGACATAGAAAAGCTGAAGGCCAGGGTGAACAAGCTGGATGATCGACGCATCAAGCTGGAGTCTGACCTGGCAGCGGCTCGAGACGACCTGTCCAAAACACAAAAAGATTTATCCGCCAGGGATGCTGAGCTAGCGATGGTGAGGTCAGAGTTGGACCAAACAAAATCAGTTGGCAGGATCTACTAAGGCTCGAGACGACCTTCAGCTTGAGGTCGATAGCTTCACAACTCGTCTCGAGGCGGCCAGAAAAGATTTCTTGACATCTGAAGAGCTCGAAAATGACCTGGCACTGCTGATGACTCAGGCTATGAAGGGAGGGTTCTCGAATGCGTTGGATCAGGTCAAGATGGTTGTCCTTGGCTTCGAAGTTTCAAGTATCGAGAAGGCATACTTGTATGATCCCGAGGCCATCCCCCGATATGGTCGATATTTTATAGACTTCAAAGCTGGCGTGTCACTTTATGACAAGTATGTGGTCCCTGCTCTGGAGGGAGATGGAGCGGAGAACGACGAGTTGGAAGAACAGGTCGACCCCAACGCCTCTACCTCAAATCAGCCAGCTGCTTGACGATTCTCTCTTTGCTGCCACAATTTTCATTGATCTTTTATTGAACTCTTTCATTCGATCTGGTTGTATAACTTTGACATTTTTATTCGTTTAGATGTGTATTTTGTCGATTCGACCTGGGAGACTTTTCAATTTAACTTTGCATTCTGATTTTTGAATTTTAATCTATGCTTCTTCATCGAATGTTTTTTATCTCTTGTTGCTCAATTGTCTAGGGGGTAGTCTTTTTCGACTTGATTCCCTTGTAGTGTAGACGCTGCTTTGTGGGGTGTAGTCCTTTGGACTTAATTCCCCTATGGCCCCTCGAAGTGTGGTATGAGTTCATGACTCATGGTACACTTGGATATGAGTCGATCTAGCACTGTACTGCCTTATTGGCTTGACTTGGCTGTCTGATCGGAGCTCGATTCGACTGTCCTGCCTCGTCAGGCTTATAAGGACATCGAATTACGAAATCCTCACTCGACTGTCGCACATCGTGGTGCTTATGATCTGGTCGAGTTAGGTATCCATCGTGGGATCTTCCGACCGCCTCGCATCGTGGCTTATTGGAAAGTCGGGAGTGATGTAAGCTCTGTCAGTGACTTGGCTTTTTTCACTGCTTTGTTTTAACTTCATCGTATCGATGGATTGTAGAACGGAAGTGATATAAGCATTGTCAGTGACTTGGCTTTATTCACTATATTACTCTGACTTCCCCGTGTCGAGGAATTGCATGTTGGAGGTGACATAAGCATTGTCAGTGACTTGACTTTATTCACCATATTACTCTAGCTCTTTCGTGTCGATGCGTCTTGTTGAAGTCGATTTTTGGTCTTTTTTCTTCCACCCCCTTTTCCTTTTTTACATGAGCTTGTAAGTTAAGCACAACTAGAAAAGAAAATTACTTGAATAAAAGACATTGAAATCAATTGTCACATCGACCTATTACAAGTAACTAGAAAGTAAAGTTGCAAATGTCATAAAGTCGATAAACATTTTAAACATAATATTTCCGGAGGTTGGTGGCGTGCCACGTTCGAGGCACTGTGCTTCCATCAGACCTGCCCAACTGATACGATCCTTTAGGATGCACCTTCAGGATTTTATATGGACCTTCCCAATTCGGCTCGAGCTTGCCTATTGGGTCCTGCCTGCTGGCTTCATTCTTCCTCAACACGAGATCCCCTACTTGGAAGTATTTGTATTTCACCCTCGAATTATAATACTGGGAGATCTTTCTTTTATAATTGGCCATTCGATACGCCGCAACCTCTCTCTTCTCTTCGATATTATCTTTCTCTTGAAGCAGATCTGTAGCATTTGTCTCAACGTTATATGCCAAAACTCGAGGCGAGGCTAGTCCGATCTCTGCAGGTATTACTGCTTCGCATCCATAGGCCATGGCGAAAGGGGTCTCTTGGGTGGCCGAATTGGGTGTTGTTCGATACGACCACAGAATGCTGGGTAACTGAGCTGCCCAATCTCGACCTTCATCTTCCAACCGCTTCTTCAAGCCAAATTTAATCTGCCTGTTTGTTTGTTCGACCTGTCCATTGGACTGAGGTCGGGCCACCGACGTCGTTCTATGCTCGATCTTGAATTCTTTGAGCCAATCCTGCACTCGGTCATCTAGAAATTGAGTCCCATTATCCGATATCAGATACTTCGGAATTCCAAACCTGCACAAAATATTTTCCCATAGAAATTTCTTGATAGTCTGAGCTCTGATGTCCGTAAGTGCCTTGGCTTCAACCCACTTTGTAAAATAATCAACCGCGACCACAACATACTTGAAATTACCCGGAGCTCGAGGTAGAGGCCCGACTATATCGACCCCCACTCATCGAACGGCCACACCGATTCGATGGCATTCATCTCCCGTGCCTGTTGGTGTGTCACCACATCATGAACCTGACAAGCCCTGCATCTCATCACCAATCGATTGGCGTCCTTTTGCATGGAAGGCCAAAAATAGCCTGCTAGTTTACATTTTCTCGCCAACATCCGAGCTCCGCAATGATTACCACAAACTCCTCGATGTATCTCTTCAAGAAGATAAACCCCCTCGTCTTCCGATGCGCATCGCATCCAAGGTGTTACAAACGATTTTCGATAAAGGACATAGTCAAATAGAGCATACCTGGAGGCTTGTAGTCGGATCTTTCTGGCCTGAGACTTGTCAGACGGGAGAATTCCATCTTTCAAGTACAGAGCTATCGGGTCCATCCACGTCGATCCCTGAACCACTGGTTGCACATCGACTTCATTGTAACTCCGCTCTGCCAACATTTCCACCAGAACCTTCTTTTTCGATTTGAAATTCGACGCGAGTTTAGACAACGCGTCGGCCCTCTTGTTCTCACTTCGAGGCACCTGCTCGATGCGAACTGTCTTGAATTTCGATATCAACCCCTGAACAACTTTCAGATAACTCTTCATGGATTCTTCTTTGGCTTCATACTCACCTCGTATATGATTCACCACAAGCTGAGAGTCGCTATATACCAAGAGATTCTCGACCCCCAACCTCGATGCTAGCTTCAAACCCGTGATCATGGCCTCATACTCGGCTTCGTTGTTCGTGGCCTTGAACTCGAATCGGAGTGCATAGGGGAATTCTTCTCCTTTAGGGCTAACCAACAATAAACCAGCTCCAGCTCCTTCTTTACTCGAGGCACCATCGACGTGGATGGTCCATTGTTCTTCTGATGACTGCTTATCTTGCTCCAATTGAATTGATAATCCTTCGGCTATGAAGTCTGCCAGAGCCTGACCCTTGATGGCGGTACGTGGTAGAAACTCGATATCGTACTCAGCTAGCTCGACAACCCATTTTGCTAATCGACCCGATGTCTCGGGTTTTGTCAAAATTTGCTTCAAAGGCTGGTCAGTGACCACAGCAATGGGGTGTGCTTGAAAATACGGCTTCAATTTCCTTGATGCATGAACCAGACCCAATGCTAATTTTTCAGCAGGTGTGTATCTGATCTCGGCTCCATGCAATGCCTTACTTACAAAATAAACCGGAATCTGCCCCTGGTCTCCTCTCGAACCAACACTGCACTCACCGCCTCCTCACAGATTGCCAGATAAACTAAGAGTTTCTCTCCTTCCCGAGGTGAGGACAGTGTCGGTAAATCAGATAAATACTCTTTCGGGTCATCGAACGCTCTCGACATTTCTCATCCCACCGGAACGGACTCGCCTTCTTCGCATCCGAAGAAAGGCGGTGGCCCTCTCGCGCCGATATCGACAAGAAACGATTGAGGGCAGCCATCCGACCTGTCAATCGTTGTACTTCCTTTACGTTACGAGGTGCGGGCATGTTCTTCAGAGCCTCGATCTTATCTGGATTAGCTCGAATCCCATCTCTTGATATCATATAGCCTAAGAATTTTCCAGATCGAACCCCAAAAGTGCACTTCTTCGGGTTGAGCTTCATGTTCGCAGCCCGCAGCACCTCGAAAACCTCTCTGACATCGTCAAGAAACTGTCCCATGGACTTGCTCTTGATCAACAAATCATCCACATAAACCTCCATGTTTCGACCTATCAGCCCCTTGAAAATTTTGTTGACTGTCCGCTGATAGGTGGCCCCTGCGTTTTTCAAGCCAAACGGCATTGTCACAAAACAAAACGTACCAAACTCTGTTATGAATGCGGTTTTCTCTGAGTCTCGGGGGTCCATGAAGATCTGGTAATATCCCCTATACGCATCGAGAAAACCAAACACCTCGAATCCCAGTGTCGAGTCGACTAACTGATCAATCTTCGGGAGCGGATACGAATCCTTAGGGCATGCTTTGTTGAGATCCGTGAAATCTACGCACATTCGCCAGCTTCCATCTGGCTTTTTAACTAACACAGGATTGGCTAACCAATCCGGATAGAACACTTCTTTGACGATCCCAGCGATCAACAACTTGTCAACTTCTTTCCTTACCGCTTCCTTCCTCTCAGGAGCGAGGTTCCTCTTCTTTTGCCGTATCGGCTTCTTTTTTGGGTCGACATTGAGCTGATGCATTGCAATATCTGCCGATAGGCCTGGCATGTCGTCTCGCTTTCCACGCGAACACATCTCGATACTCGACCAGGAGGTCGACCAAGGCTTTCATGTCGGGGTGTGACAACCACTTCCCGATCTGGACCCCTTGGCCCTCCTCTTCTTTCCAGACACGGATCTCTTCTGTCGGATCGACAGAGACCCAGCTTCGATCCTCCTCTTCTTCCGGTATTAATTCCTCAACCAAGCACTTGTCCAACTCCTTTCCCTTTGATTGTGACCAAGCTACAATTCCTGGCCACCTCGATGTCTCCTTTTACCTCATGGGTTCCATACCAGGTGGGGAATTTCATGTTGTTGTGGAACGTCGAGATGATGGCTCTGAGATCGTATAAAGCTGGTCGGCCTAATATCGCGTTATATCCCGATGGGGCCTTAACTACGACATAGGTCATCTCCATTGTCCGGCCTTTTTCTCCGTCTCCAACCGTTGTCAATAAATTGATCGACCCGACAGGGTGAATGGCTTGTCCTGTGAATCCAAATAGAGGGGTAGATAATGGCACAATGTCTTCATCCTTCAACCTCATGGCTTTGAAGGCTGAGTAATAAAGGATGTTGACGGCGCTTCCACTATCGACGCAGACTCTCTTTACCCGACCTCGACTTATTACCGCTTCTATCACCAACCCTTCACTATGGCTGTGCGAACTCGGGATATCATCTTTGGGTCCATAACCCACTTCCGTTGTGAACCTCAATTTCTTCGACTCCCTCGATCTGTCCGAAGACTGTCGACTGGATCTAGGTCGATCAGACCCATGCTCTGCCACAATTGTGTTGACGTCGTATCCGACGCGGTTATCCCCGTGAGGGTCTCGATTCAAATCTTCCCGACGATCATCCCGTCGGTTATCCCTGTAGGTCGGCTCAGATGATCTATCCCGTCGCCTCTGATTGTCTCGACGCGGCGATCGGTCTTTCTTCCCGTTATAACTCTTTCTTTTATACTCACGACGACCCTTGGGCTCGTCCTTCTCTGATCTGTCAATCACCTCATCCAATCGACCCTCTTGAATACAGGCATCGATATCTCTTTTCAAATCAAAACATTCCTCTGTGTCATGTCCCACATCCCTGTGATAATCACAATACTTGTGGGTATTCTTTCTCTTCTCAGGGTCCTTGGACATTGGCTTAGGTGTTCGAGCGATATTCTTCTTAATCATAATAGCCAACACCTCTCCACGTGATCGGTTCAGAGGGATAAAATCTCGCTCTTTCAGATTACCTTTCTTTCCGAGTCGATCTGTGATTGGAGCTGTTAATCGATCAAACACATTAGATTTCCCTTCATCATTTCGACCCTTTGACTGTCCCTTGGACTGGCCTCGGGTGTCATTCCTCGAATTGAGACCAAGTGAAATGGTGTGCAGACGCACTGCCTCTTCACCTTGGCAGAATTTGTGAACTATGTTTACACATTCGTCCATATCATTTGGCATCTTCTTGGAGAGCTTGTCGTACAACTTCATATTGCGTAGACCTCCGACAAAGGCATTGACCTGCAGCGCATCGCTGGCGTTATGCACTTTCATGGCCTCGAGATTGAAACGCCTCATAAAATCAATGGTCGACTCCCCTTTCTCTTGCTTGATATTCATGAGGTGGGTAGCACTGAGATGGAACTTCTTGTTTCCAATGAAGGCATCTCGAAATTTCTGGCCTAACTGTAAAAAACTTGAGATCGACCCGGGGCGTAGTTTATGGAACCACTCTCGAGCTCGACTTGTGAGCAACGTGTCGAAGGCACGACACTTCATGGCATCGTTTGCGTTTCTCAACCTCATCAATGATATGTATCGGTACAAATGATCCTCCGGGTCTGTGGTACCGTCGTAGGGTTCCATCTTTGGTGGCTTAAACGACTCTGGCATTGTAAATATTTCGATTTCTGGGCTAAAAGGCGACTCGAGCCATTCTGTTATCTGCTCTTTCCCTACGATACGGTTGAACTCGTTTCGAATGCTCTCTTCGACCTGTTGTTGTTGCTTTTCATGTTCGGGACGCTTCCTGGTTATGCTGATTTCCACTTCATCCTCATGCTCTTCTCGAGGATTAACTGGCCTCTTTCCTCTAGCATTCTCACGCTCCTTTCGACCCGGTGGGTCTAACGGGTGTTCCTCCGGGGTATTACAAATTCCCTTACCTATGAATGCTGACGCCACCACTCTTTTCAGGGCGTCTTCATCTAAAGACGCCAAGTGGTCTGCCATGTCCTGTAACTGCGGGGGAAGCGGAGGTCTTGATTGCTCTGCAACTACGGGTATAGATCCAGTGGGGACTTCCTGAACTTGAACCCCTACGGGATCAATATCCGTATGCTCTTCGATCCGCGGATTCTTATCGCTCGTCGGTTTCTTTCTTCGCTTTGGAGCCATTGCGATATCTTTACCAACTCACCGGTAGAAGGCCCTCCTTCTAGCGCCAAATGACGATGCTAAATAATGCACCACCGATAAATCGTGGCCACGTGTAATCTAAGGATGAGTCAGTAAAGGGATCGAACGGCAGTAATCGTGTAAAAGATGGTGTTTTTGGTGTTTTATGGCTGAGTCCAAGAATGTATCTTGGATTGCCTACGTATCCTGTGTGAATGTCCAGGAATCAAGCCTTATGTAGTTCCTGGAATGAGGTATTTATAGGCACATGCCCTCTTCTGCCCTAAACTTGGGGCGGTTTGGTCTATTGACATAATTACCCTTAAATGGGCCTTGCCCTCTTGCCAAGCAACCTGTTGGATGGTGGGCCCTGGTGTCTGGACGGGAAGTCTTGGTCTCGACTCGATGCACACCGACGTGGGCGATCGAGGTAGGACACTTGCAGAATCTGCCGGTTGTTAGTCTTCACCGGCGAGTCTCGTATTCGATCCGATGTAGGTAACCAACGTAGACTTTTCCACATGTCGGCTGGACCAATCAGATTATTCCATGTGGAGGAGTGACATCCCGTATCGTCAACGTTTCTAAGTTTTAACATTTTTTATAAAGGGAACGTCAGTCACAATGATGTTCATTGTTGAACACCAACGCCAGTGACACCGGCGTTGGTGTTCAACAAGGAACACCAGTGTGACTGACGTTCTCTTTATAAAAAAAATCATTGGGTGCCGAAGTAATTGTTTGTGGTTCCGGGAGTAATAGGGTGCCAGTAGTAAATTGGGGTGTGCCAAAAGAACCCCTTTTTTTTGGACCTAATAAGGCACTTCTACTCTACTGCACTTGGGTCTAAACGAATCGAGCAAATTAAATTATTTTTAATTTTAAGTTCGAGCACAAGTATTTCGAATTCGAGCTCATTTAAACCGAGTTGGGTTGAGTTCTGGCTCAGATCGATCTCTAGCTACTCACGAGTAGTTTGGCTCGTTTACGACCCTATACTACACAACATGTCAACTACAAGTTTCACTAAATAGTTTTTAACCAAAAATTACGATGGACTCTTATCAATCAATAAATTGTGCATTTCAATCGAGAGCTAATTATTAAAAGAATTTTAGCATTTTGAGAAACTAAAAACTTATCAAAATATCATGAAATGCCAGCTAACATATGCTGCAAACTAAAAATTTGGACATATGAAATAAGTTGCAGAATAATAGGAAAGCAAGATTGACTCAAAATTGACCGTTAATATCACATAAATATCTCCCTCGGTCCGATGACAAAATATATGAACACACATACTTGTATGCTCAGTATCACAGTTTCTTCCGTGCTTGAACCTCCTCCCCACATCCTCCATCTTTATAATTATTCTTACCATCTTCAATCATATTTGTCTTGGATTTCCAATTCTTCAAAGAAACAAGACTCACCAAATGAGGCCTATAATGATGCCGTGACCCAAATTTCTTAAAAGTTCCTAAACTGAGATTGCAGACATATAGCCTTTCGTTTGATTGAAGAACTAACTCTCCATTCCAAAAAGCAGTTGGTATGGGCACTCCATATTCCGGGTATACATTAGAGCTGATGATATAGTTAGAACATGTCCACAAATGCTCACCATGACCTTTGTTTGTCCATATATTGATCTCAGCCATCTCCTTGCTAGGTGAAACTTGAACTATTGACACGACACCATCAATGTTTATCAGATTCACATTGTAGGTATGATGGCTCAAAACAACAGGGACTGGACTAGGCATCATCCTAAATTCTTCATTTCTAATATCAAATTCCATTATGTCGCAATTAAATGTGTAATTTCTATAGTTGCATGTTTTTCTGAAGTCCTTAGAAGGCTCAACCATCCAATAAAGATACTTGTTAGTTAATACAGGACTAATTAGAGAAATCTTATTATTTTGTGTGCACGGGTTCCTAATATCTCGCCAGCTTGGATTAGACTCCAAATTAAGTATCTTGTATTGGACTTTCCACGGTTTAAGTGATAGAGTTACTCGCCAAAGGATACAATTTTCTCTTTGTAATGGATGGAAAAAAATTCCTAAAGGTTCACTCCAGTTCGGTTTTCCCGGAGGAATAATGTCCACTATATCACGGTATACAGGATTGAAAATTATGAATTTTCCATCATCTCCACGGGAGATTATTAAGCCATTATGAGAAAAATGAATACCAGCCCAAAACGGTTGGTATACTTTATGGATTTTTGATCTTGTTCGTGCTGGTTCCCAACATCTATCCAACAGAACCACCCGTTTTTTACCTTTCAAAAACATGGGAATACTAACTCGGATGTGTAAATCTGTAAAATGTATGGTTGAGGTTAAATCCTTCCATCTTCTGCAAACACAACGACATCGAATCACATCTTTTGCTGGAAGCCTGCCTAAAATGCCAATAATTAATTCATCAGGAATAAATGATTCATCAATTGAAAAATATTCCGTTTTCTTTTTAATCCTTCTTCGTTGGCGTAATGCTGAACATGAACCTAACGGATTCCCCATATAATAAATGAAGTGAAAACTCGAAAATATTTCGATGCTTTGAATCCTTAACTGCGCTCCGGCGTGTCTGTAAGGAAATAATCGAGTTAGAGCAGTGATATTGTTACTTTTATTTCCTCTAATAGATTGACTTTTTTTTTTCTATTGAAATAATTAAAAATGATAGATTTATACCTGTTGGACAACAAATGTGATTTTTGATGATATCTGTAAAAGCCCCCACTATACAAATTTCCGGCCTCTAACAATAAACCACACAAATAATTTATCAGAGATCCTCTTACGATTGTATACCGAAATCGGTGATCGCTAGTTTACTCTTTTATTTTTATATCCACAAATCTTTGGATTTCAAAGTCGAAAAAAAACTCTTTCAATGTATGTCACGGTTCTCAAAAGACGACTAACCGTAATACTTAGTATTCTACTCGATCTTCTATAAAAATCTACTAAAACCTTGTGTTGAACAATGGGAAATATTGCTCCCTTTTATAATGTAAGAATGTCTTTATATTGCAATAAAATATCCAGATGGAATAAATGAAATATGTAATATTTGTATATGAAAGTGAACACGTGTTGCAACATGCAATTGGACATGCAAGTAGACAAGTGTATTATTTGCATATGAGAAGAGAACTAGTGTTGCAACATGCAAATAGACATGCAAGCAGACATGTGTAATATTTGCATAAGAGAATAGAACACGTGTTGCAACATGTAAATACACATGCAAACGGACATGTGTAACTGTGATAAGTAGTAAAACATTTTACTTTTAGGAAAAAAAAAAAATCCTTATCTTACAAAGACAAATTATTAAATGATTATCCATAACTTTTGATGGAAACTCCATCTTTTTTTTTGAATGATGCCATCTGGTAGTCTTATGCAGGGTGGAGCAACTAAACTACCTCGCTCGCATTCTTGACTTGCAATCTGTCTGGATGTGCTATGCATGTTGAAGTCACTCAGTACCTCACTCGCGTCCTTGATCAGCTGGATGACTGGATATACTACGCAGGGTGGTGTCACTAAGTACCCCACTCGGTTCATTGACTGTCTAAATGTCAGGATCCACTACGCAGGGTGAAGTCACTAGGTACCCGACTCATGTCCTTGATTGGCTAAGTGTCTCTGGATGTGCTACGCAGAGTGGAGCAACTAACTACCCCACTCGCGTCCTTGGCTGGTCGTGATGCAAGCAACCAGGAATCATAATTTGCCAAAAAAAATCAAAGGCCAAAAGAATTTTTCCTAAATGGTTGACTCATTTTAAAGAAGCACATGGACAAAGGCAGCAGTTACCATAAAAAGGAAAGAAAAAAGAAGGTCGAGACTTGTCGCTACGGTAAAATTTATCGGGACAACAACAAGTCTCGATGGGGTATTTCTAGTTATAAAAATTTTATGTGACATTATATATGTCACGTACTATATTTGTCCTAAATCAAATTTAATTTATTATTATTTCCTATATAAAATATTAGGAACTAATATAATGAAATAATAATTAAAATCTCTTAAAAATTAGAGATATGACTAATTTGTAATAAATGACTATATAAGTATGAATGTGAAACGTTATATGTGTCACATACTACATACGCCATTAAATCCAAATATTTTATATTATTTCCTACAATAAATATTAGGAGATAATACACAATTATTCAAATCAAATCGCTGAAATAAATTAGTAATTAATTTGATTGATTTGTAATAAATGTCAATCTTCTAAATATGGTTGGAATCAATCAAGAGTCTAGATAATTTAAATGAAAATCAATCAAGAGTCTGGACTGCAAATCAATCAAGAGTCTGGATGTATTAAATGCAAATCAATCAGGAGTCTGGATGCATTACATGCAAATCAATCAGGAGTCTGGACGCATTAAATGAAAATCAATCAAGAGTGTAGACACATTAAATGAATGTGAATGCATTAAATGCAAATCAATTCAAAGGCTCTCATTTACCACTATAAATAGGAGGTCTTAGTCATTTGCAAAAACAAAAAGAAACACATAAGACACACAGAAGAAGAACAAGAACAAGGAAGAGCATAAAAGCTGGTGAGAAGTCCCAGAGCATCTTCAAAGCATCGAAGATCTTCCAATAAATCCTCGAAGTTCTTCAAGAAAGCCAAGAAGATCAAAGAGCGTCTTCAAGCCTCACCCAAGAATTCCTCGAAGTTCTTCAAGAGATCCAAGAAGATCGAAGAGAGTCTTCAAGACTTTAAGATCAACACAAAGGCGGAGCTCTTCAACACTTCAAGATCGACACAAAGGCGGAGTTCTTCAACAAGGTGTCTTCAACACTTGAAGATCAACCCAAAGTCAAGAAAGGCATGAAGATTGAAAAGCATCAGCAACACGGAGTTGGTGCAAGAATCTACATTGGAGAAGTTGGTGAAATCATCAAGACATTGAAGATGTTGGTGGAATCATCAAAGCACTGCAGAAGTGGTGATTGAAGACCAGAGGAAAAGCTTCAAACACAACACCATCAACACTCGAAGATCTTCCGGAAAGTCCAATGTTCTTCAAGAAGATGAATAACATCAAAAGGTCCAAAGCATCATTAAAGATCGTCTCCAACACTCAAAGATCGTTAAAGAACGTTGCCTTCAACACCCAAGATCTTCTGGGAAAGTCCAAAGTTCTTCAAGACGATAAAAAACATCAAAAGCTTCGAAGAACCATGAAAGATTATCTTCAACATCAAGGATCTTCTGCAAAGTCGAAGCCCTTAAACTAGGAGATTGAAGGTAATACAAAGTATTCCTTCAAGTCTTCTTAAAAGCCAATGTTCTTCCACAATATCTGGGAATTCAACACAACAACAACAACAATTGGTGAAAAAGATGGGGAGAAAGCATCAAGCCTTCTGTCCAACAACCACGGAGGAGATTGAAAGAGTAACAAAGAAGCCTCCAATTCATCTCCAATAACCGAAGATCGTCCGCCAAATTCGGAGTTATTCAACAAAGATAAGATCTAAGAAGCAACGAAGAAGTCTTCAAGTTCTTCAACAACATTCGAGGATCATCCGCCACATCCGGAGGTCTTCACCAACATTCGAAGCTCGTCCGCCATATCCGGAGTTCTTCAACAATCGAACGTCGGAGTTCTTCAACATTCGAAGCTAGTCCACCTTATCCGGAGTTCTTCAACAACAACCGAAGGTCTTCTGCCATATTCAGAGTTCTTCAACATTCGAGGATCGTCCGCCATATTCGGAGTTCTTCACCAACATTCAAGTATCATCCGGCATATCTGAAGTTCTTGAACAAAGAGAAGATCTATAAAGCAACGAAGAAGTCTTCAAGTTCTTCAACAACATTCGAGGATCATCCGCCGCATCCAGAGTTCTTCACCAACATTCAAAGGTTGAGTTCTTCAACAATCGAAGGTCGTCCGCCACATTCGGAGTTCTTCACCAACATTCGAGGATCACCCGTCATATCCGTAGTTCTTAAACAAAAAGAAGATCTAAGAAGCAACGAAGAAGTCTTCAAGTTCTTCAACAACATTATAGGATCATCTGCCAAATCCAGAGTTCTTTACCAACATTCGAAGCTCATCTGCCATATCCGGAGTTCTTCTGCAACCATCGAAGGTCTTCTGACATATTCAGAGTTCTTCAACAACAATCAAAGGACTTATGCTATATTCAGAGTTCTTCAACAAATCGAAGGTCACCAAGAAACCTGATGTTCTTCAACAACAAATAAAGGCCTTCAACCTAAGAAAGAGAAGGAACACCACCAAAGTCCGAGAACAAGTCACCGCAACCCTCAGAGAAATCAAATGAGAAGATCAAGAAATCATTAATGCATCTAGGTCATCTCCAACTAATGAAGACTATCCTCCATGTCCGGAGTTCTTTAACAAATATCGAAGATTATCCATCATATCCAGAGATCTTCTATAAATCCAGCATCCTTCCCAACAAATTGGAGGAGTATTGACAAAGCCCGAGAACAAGTCCCCGCGACCCTCAAAAAAATCAAAGGAGAATCAAAGGCTTCTCGTAGATATAGGGATTTTGCTAGAGATTGTACCCACTCACATTTTGAAATTAATAAAATTATATTTTTTCCAATTTTCTTGTCTTTGTTTTTTTTTTATTGAATTGTAGGACAACGAAATTTCTGTTACAAATTTATGGCACGCCCAGTGGGACCAATCTTTCCTTTCATCTCTCCTTGTAAAAAAGAAAAGTCTTGAGGAAATAGTACCAAAGGCTTCTACCACTTCAAAGGCTACTTTAAAGAACGCCGCTCCAAAGGTTTCCGCTGCAAAGGCTGTTGCTTCAAAGGGTGATGCTGGGAAAAATATTGTTGCTAAGTTTGTTCCTTCATCTCAGGGACAGCCTTCTGGCCATATCACTCAGAGTATGTCAAAGGAGTTTGGACTCCACCTCCTTTTCCTATAGGAAACTTCTGTTGGACCATCGCCACAAATGGATTCAGACGTCATGATGACAAATTCCACCACCATTGAGGAGCACATTTCAAATGTCACAACATCCATTGAAGCTCTCATGTCACATGGTCAAACTCAAGATGTGTAAATTCCAAAGCTCACCAGCAAGGTTGATTCTGTTGGATAAGCAAGTAAGGAAAAAAAAGTGGTGCATGATGATGTGGACGAACTTGACGTCACTTCCAAAGATCAAGGGGCCTTCAAGTCTATTTGCATGGAAAATAGCTTCGGGACTGCCCCAGAAAACTCTACAAGATATCAAGAAGCTACCAAGTCTTTTACCATGGCAAGTGATCTGAAGATTTCCCCCGATAGAACCATTCCTATTAGCCAGTTGCAGGAATTCATCACAGGGTCCATCAATGACAAAGTCGGAAGGTCCATGAATTCATCTCAAATGTATGTCAAACCATACACCTAAATGATTGATGATCTGAAGATGCCGGCCGGTTATCAATCACCGAAGTTCCAGCAATTCGATGGAAAGGGCAATCCAAAGAAACACAATGCCCATTTTGTTGAAACTTGCAACAACGCTTGGACGTATGGAGATGAAGCAAATTGTGCGTCCTTTAAAATGAAACGCCTTCGATTGGTACACTGATCTTGCCCCTGCCTCTTTGGATAGTTGGGAGAAATTGGAGCAGATCTTTCTCAATCGCTTCTATAGCACCCGTAGGTCTGCCAACATGGTAGAGTTGACCAACTCTCACCAATGAAAAAAGGGTCGTTGACTACATGAATAGGAGGAGAAGTTTGCCTCAATTGCAAGGACCAATTTCTTGAAGCTTATGCTATTGAAATGTGTATTCAAGGCATGCACTAGAGTCTCCAATACATCGCTGCAAACGTAGGCCAAGCTCTCATTCAAGACCCTAAAAAAACGGAGACCGGAAAATTCATCAAAGAAACTCTATAGACAGAAAAACATCTATGGCTACAAAGAAAAGATTCCATATCGGGAATCAAAAGGTCTGAAGGAACAAAAGATGAACAGTCGCAACAAAAAAAGGCAACCACCAACTCTAGAGGAAAATCAACAAAAGTACCCCTTCTTTGATTGCGACGTCCCATCCAACTTTGATGAGTTTCTCAAATCAAACTCATTGATCATTCCTCAACCAAGTGCCTCAAAGATGCTGAAAAAGCCAACGAAGGTAAAATGTTACAAACATCACCTCTTGACGGGGTATGCTATCGAGAATTGCTTTGTCCTTAAAAGACAAAGTAATTTTCATAGCTGATGAAGAAATGATCATGTTTGAAGAAGAAAAAGCAAGCGTGAATCAAGTCACATTGGTGGAGCTGCTTCATGGTCATTCTACAACCATTCATTTTGGTACATCCGATAATCCTGCAACTTGATAAAAACATAGGAGTTTCTGAATTGGAGCCCAACAAAGGAGTTCATTGACTTTGAGGATAAATTGTTGTGACTTGGAGAAATAAACAAAGTCACCTTGCAGTATTGAGTCTTCAAAATCAAAACAAGGTCATTCCAAGTCCACCAAGGCAAAAAGACGCCAAAAGAAAAGGAAGCCCACGTCATGTAGACAAATCAAGAAGTGGACGATAAAGGCTAACACTTTTTCGGATGATTGATCGCGTGTAAGTCACTAATGTCGATATCATTAGCAAGAATACTAGGTACATCATAGTATAGTAAGGGCAAATCAAGGTCGATCCCACAGAGACAATGCAACTTTAAGTATAAACGATTCTAACCTAACTAAGGAGCGACATATATGGTCTTTGACCAACAATAAACATGAAAGAAACTTGGTATTCCTCCCCCTCTTCCCACCGATCTACTAACTTGGATTAGTTAATCATTATATTTACTTCCCCACATAATTTCCTTAAATTAATCGAGCGAGCTTTTAGTTTAATTTTAAGCTACTGGTGCAAGTCCTAACCCTATCTACTCCGACCATGGTAGTAGACAGTCTATACATAAGCTACCCCTCTTAATTGGTCCGTAATATCCCATACGCATAAGGAACTAGAATTGCCGATATCGAGCGTTAACTCATACCGCTAACCCGCCTAGACAACTGTCGACACTAATCAGCACGTTCTTAGGGTCCATCAAGACTATGCCAAACTAACACTTCACTATCAGTACTTCATGTTAATTTACGAATACAATAAGAAGATTGGCCAGATCTAACCTATTGTTAATTAAACATGTCGATCAACGTAGCCGACGTGAATCCTCCAGATTAAGTTTCCTAAATTTTGCCTCGTTCCAAATCTACTCCTCGTTCTTAGGATACCGGTCTTCCGTTCCAATGCCCTCGGTACGATTCATAGATCTCTAAAGAGTGAAATTGCTCAACCCTGTTTATCAAGGGGTTAGCATCTCCGTAAACATATTGGTGAACACTTGGATGATAGGTTGTTCTGCTATGCTTGAGACCCATCCTGATTGGTACAGAGACTGATGATGGAGCTGATTCTGAAAAAATACCCTCGGTAAACCGGCATGTACCCCCGATTTACCGGCCTGAATTTTTCTCTGTTTTTTATGGGACAGTGCTCTGAGGAAGAAAGAAGAAGAACATTAGCATCTACACTATTACAGCAGCACTACTAATCAACAACAGAGATGGAAAAGGTGGTGATGTGGTTGTTTAAATGAAAGGAAAAATGTTTGATTTTAGGTGGAGGTATGGTGGTGATAGTGGTGATGATGGGGGCCAAAATTTATAGAAGGAGAAGAAATGTAGAGATTTTGGTGATGGAAGAAGAAGATAGTTGTTGAGGATGATGAATAATGGTGGTGGAAGGGTGTTTAAATAGGAGAAATGGGTAGAAGGTGGAAGGATTTGGTGGGATAGTGGGTAGAGGAGTAATTATGGTGAGAGATTTGATTGATGGGATTGAGGTGGAGTTTTGGTGGAGTTTGAGAATAGATGAAAAGGTGGAAAATAGGGAAAATGGGACAGTTTTGCTGACGGGTAGGTTTCTAATGCAACGTGTGTCCTCCACGTGTCTCTAAAAATTCTACTTTTTAATCTGACACTCAGAACCTGAAAAAAACTAGCTCGGTAAACCGGAGGTAACTCCCGGTTTACCGGGGCCTCTTTTCCTCAGATTTCTCTGTACTCCTTCTATGCACACTTTACAATAACTTCGTGCTCAATCTTGACCTCAAAATGACTAGTTCCTTACTCTTTTTTGTTGTTATTTCCGACTCAATCCTAACCTACTTCACTAGAATCCACAACGAGCAAAAAAAACCTCTCCAACGACCATTGGTTTCAAGCCTAAGGGTGCGGTAGGATGAAAAAAGCTCGTCCCTTCATCCAGTTACTTTTATTCATTCCTATTCTACCTAAGGGTTCAAGAGAATAGTTCTGAGTTTAAAGTCGTCAGCTCGACTTACCTTCGGATCTTCAATCAGTCAAAAGTCAGGGCCTTAACTTGCAAAACTTGCATCTTTGAGGTTTCAACCGTCATGGAATTCCCTTCTCGTCGGTCATTATCTTTCGAGAGTGCCTTATCCTGGTTTTCCATAGAAACTTTTTGTGCTCTCTTCCTAGAAAACCGCTCTCTTTACTCGTGTGCTAGGTCGTCCTCTGCTTCAAGATTTAATCTTTATGCCCAAGGATTCCACATTTTCCACTTTAAGCTCTACTCTTTCACTACGCAATACGGAAGGACTAGCTTCCGTGAGCGCCTTGTTGTGGTCCTTTTCTTCACTCTCTCTAAGCATTAATCTCATGAATTCTTGCTCACAGGTTTCCACTAAAACCTATCATTGCTTATGCCCTTCCTTTTCTATCTCCACGATTTCCACTTTTCCCGAACCATAAGTCATCTTGCAACTTTCCGGCCTATTATATAGGGGCTCTAGGATTTTCATCGATATGACATCATTTTTTAATCTTAAAGTGATCTCCCCATTATCAAAGTCCATGATTGCTCTGCTGAATGCTAAGAACGGTCTACTCAATAGAACTGGGCACTCGGATCCTCAGGTACGTCTAAAACCGTGATATTTATAAGAAATGAGAATCCTCCTGCCTTAATCATACAATCCTTTAGTAGGCCGACAGACATATCTCGGGTTCGATCAACAAAAGTCATGAATCGTGTTTGATCCATGACAACCGGAAGCTTAATATTTTGGCAGATGGATAGAGGAAGAATGTTACAACTTGCACTGGAATCACAAAGACCTAAACCTACAGATATACCATTGATAGAGATTGGGAGTCGAAACGTTCCAGGGTCTCCTAACTTTTCTGCTGTATCAGTGTCTGGGTAATCCTTAGACTCTGAAAACATAGTGTCTGAATCTTCCTTCGGATCATCAGAGTCGTAATCGGATGAAAGATCAATTAGCTCGATAGGAAACGTACCTGGTCGATAAGTCTCGTACTCCTTCAGGTTTTCCTCGGCTTCCTGTTTAAGCTTTTCAGTCTCCTCCTCCACACGCTTCGTATCAGCTTCATATTGCTCTCTGGCTTCTGATCCAGGATACATAGAGATTGGTTTGATGTTCAACACAGTACGAGGCATTGCATTTGACTCGTCTAGTCTTAATCGCTTCTGCTTGACTGAATTTCCGAAGTGTCCTGATACTCCTGCAAAGGAGACAATAAAACAATGAAAAGGTTAGCAACTCCCACTTCAGTTGGGGATGAACACAAATGTTGCGGACCTACTAACTAAAATCAACTGGGAATAACATAGAAAAACAAAGGCTGACCAGAATTCAACTTTCTGGGCCTCGGTAAACCCGGGGTAAGCCATGGTAAACCGGACATAGAATTTCTTATTCTGACAAATTAACAGGTACAGGTTTGATCTATGACGACTCATGACTACAAAGAAAATAAACAAAATGACTTCTTAATCAGAATTCAAACTTTTATCCTTGAAATTGGCCATTGTCCCCGGCAACGGCGCCAAAAAAATCTTGATCGAGTGTAAGTCACTATCGTCGATATTACTAGCAAGAATACTAGGTACATCGTAGTATAGTAAGGGCGAATCAAGGTCGATCCCACAGAGACAATGCAACTTTAAGTATAAACGATTCTAACCTAACTAAGGAGCGACATATATGGTCTTTGACCAACAATAAACATGAAAAAAACTTGGTATTCCTCTCCCTCTTCCCACTGATCTACTAACTTGGATTAGTTTATCCTTATATTTACTTCCCCACATAATTTTCTTAAATTAATCGAGCGAGCTTTTAGTTTAATTTTAAGCTATGGGTGAAACTCCTAACCCTATCTACTCCGGCCATGGTAGTAGACAATCTTTACGCAAGCTACCCTCCTTAATTGGTCCGTAATAGCCCATACGCATAAAGAACTAGAATTGCCGATATCGAGCGCTAACTCATACCGCTAACCCGCCTAGACAGTTGTCGACACTAATCAGCACGTTCTTTCTGTCCATCAAGACTATGTCCAAACTAACACTTCACTATCAGTACTTCATGTTTATTTATGAATACAATAAGCAGATTGGCTAGATCTAACCTATTGTTAATTAAACATGTCGATCAATGTAGCTGACGTGAATCCTCCAAATTAAGTTTCTTAAACTTTTCCTCGGTAAACCGGTATAAACCGTCGGTTTACCGGGGGCGGTTTTTCTTAATTCTGGATCTACATTGCTCAATTACGATTAATCTAAGTAAATAATGGGGTCGTTAAACATTCAGATCAACTAAAATAAATACGAACAAATCTATCATATTGAAGACAAAAGGAACATTCAAAGCTTCATACCATCAACGATGGAGATCTAGCTCGATCCATTAATGCTAGAGATGGTGAGGAAGGGAAGAAAACCAGAAATAACTCCTCAAAAGCTTAGAAAAAGTTTATTTCATCAAACTGTATAATGTATATAATAAAAGATAGAATATATTTCAGTGCTTATGCAATAATCAGCTAATGCGGCTTTATATAGATACAACAGCCGACTTATGACTCATAGAAACCCTAACCGACCTAGTAGATGAGGCAAAATCGATTTCGTGTCCCACAAGGCTCTTACCGGAACCTAGCCCACGGTAAACCGGGCGAGGTTTTCTTCATTTTCTTCAAAATCGATTTCTTTACTTGGCCCGACATGCTTCATTTGATCTAGATCCGTTCTCCAATGCTCCAGATTCGGTACATCCTGTAAAACACATAAAACGAGGCAAAACAGTCCAAACCTTCGGGAAAATAACACAGATGCGGAATTACGAACCTTGAAACATACACATAGCATTTAATACATATTCCATATAATAATGCCTATCTATCCTCTCTCTGAGCAGAATTCGGGGTGAATAAAGATATAATTAATGGTACTATTTAGGGCGTTATCAACTACCCCCCCCCCCCCCACTTAGCTTTTGATCGTCCTGAGCAAAAAGGCCAAAAGAAAACAACAACCTGATCAGTATACAAGTTAATTAAAAACAGCTATGGCTCACAAAGTCAAGATCAAGATCATGCCACTCATATCCATCAGTAACCCATTAAACACTATTCATATCATGAGCCAATGAGTGTGTGCAATAACTTTCACAACCGCTTAGTAATGCAGACAATCTCATATTACGTCAACCCATAGTCGAACTAACCAGTCTTGAACATGTTGTTTATTAATCAAATTAGCTGAGATGGCAGATTGAGAACCGAGTATTATTCTTAGGCTTGCGTTTATCGGTCTATGCAAAAGTCATGCGTTTTACGCTCCGTCGACTCAATTTTTGCCAAAGAGAATATAGATGTATATATTTCAAAGCACTTCTCTTTCTTGGTGGGTGAACTCTCATTAATTTATCTATCCTCATGGTCTCACTCTTGATAAACTACCGAATCCAAAATTCCTTTGCCCTTATAATCGTTGGTGGAACATAATTCGGGATAAAGCCAGGGTCAACTCTAGTCAAGGCAATATGCTATCGACTACACACCAAGGAAAGTGAGTTATACGTGCTTAAAATGGTGGCTCACAACAGAATATGTGCTTAATATGCCACTACTTTAGAAGTGGGCACTTGCTTTTACTTGTACATCGTGGAACAAAAGTGAAGTCAATTAACTCAAAAAGATCAAAGATATCATATTTTTTCAAAATTTTGTCGAAATTATTCAAAGTCTATGTTGTGAACTGTGCATCAAAGAGAATCAAGATAATCTAATAAATTTGGAATATAAGGCTAAACAGCTAAGTGACGTCCCTTACCCCCCACTTAAGCAAAACATTGTCCCCAATGTGTAAGATGAAAACAGAAAATAAAAAGGAACATAGCTTCGTTAAGGGTGGAGCCAAAGAAGAATTGGATCGTCGTATATTTCGATGGCCGAATGTAAGTAGTTCTCGAATAATTTGCGCTAATTATCTCAAAAAAGCCAAGAAGAATGGTGGTGACAAGAAATCGTATAATAATATCGCGGCAGTAAAAGATAAAATAAATAACTCCAAACAGTTTAAGCCGACAAAATCATTATATAAATAAAATTCCGCTACATTTACTAAATATGAAATGGAAAATTACAACAAAATAAAAAGAAAGAAAACTAGTCCTCATCAGAATAATCCTCCCAGTCATGTCTAGGCTCAAAACCGGGAGGTGGTGTAGAACTTGAGGCAGCAGCGGTGGAAGAGGATGCTCTGTGAGGTGGGGCAGTCCTAGGTGGTGAGGTCGTAGGAGGAACTCCTAGAATGTCTATAATTCTATCCATCTTGCGATGAAAAATCACAATTTCTCTTGAGTGCTCCTCTAGCAAGGCTCTCTGGGATCGAGGTCCTCTGAGGACCGGAGTACGCTCTCTCTCAGCTCTTGAACCGACCGGTCTTGGTACTCTTGAAACTGACTGTGAATTGACCATCAGTTTAGGTTCTTCCCAGTCATCACTAACCCTCTATAGCAAACATATCAATCGTAGGCCCATATGGCAACTGCTCGCGCTCATATGTGGCGGCAAGCTCGTGAATACGGCTGTGCATCATAAGACCTATGTTGATTGGAGATCCCTGCTCCAGATAGAACATCAACTCTGCCCTCTTCGGTGTGACAGACACCGTATGCTTGGTCGGAAACAGGCGAGCACAAACAAATCGATTGACCACCTTCCTATCCCAGGATAACTCGTTTTCCCGGAAGATGGTAGGGGCACCCATAGGATTGCACCTCCATTGCACCCCAAAGTAATCAGCAATCATCTGCATCCTTTTTAGATCTTCAATATTGGTCGAGGATGTGTACTTATCTGGGCCCACTGGTGGATTGTGAACCCCATAATATAGCCATTGATCCGCTCAATCGTGAAGTCAACCTTAACTCCACGGACCATCGCAAATGTAGCTCCTGGGTAATGCAAAAGATATGCATAAAATTCTCTCACCACTGTTGCATTGAACCGCATCGGTGCCTCAGCCATATCCAAAATATCTTGTACTTTCCGGGATCGTGGCAAGATCATACCACAATCGTCCAACTCTACTCCTCATTCTCGGGCAACTGGTCTTCCGTTCCAATGCCCTCGGAACGATTCATAGATCTCTAAAGAGTGAAATTGCTCAACCCTATCTATCAAGGGGTTAGCATCTCCATAAACATACTGGTGACCACTTGGATGATGGGCTGTTCTACAACGCTTGGGACCCATCCTGATTGATACAGAGACTGATGATGGATCTGATTCTAAAAAAGTACCCTCGATAAACCGGCATGTACCCCCCGATTTACCGGCCTGAATTTTTCCCAGTTTTTTCTGGGATAGTGCTTTGAGGAAGAAAGAAGAAGAAGTGTAGCAGCTACACTATTATAACAGCACTACTAATCGGCAACATGGATGGAAAAGGTGGTGATGTGGTTGTTGAAATGAAAGGAAAAAGGTTTGATTTTGGGTGGAGGTATGGTGGTGATAGTGGTGGTGATGAGGGCCGAAATTTATAGATGGAGAAGAAATATAGATATTTTGGTGATGGAAGAAGAAGATAGCTGTTGAGGATGATGAATAATGGTGGTGGAAGGGTGTTTAAATAGGAGAAATGGGTAAGAGGTGGAAGGATTTGGTGGGATAGTGGGTAGGGAGTAATTAGGGTGAGGGATTTGAGGGGTTTGATTGATGTGATTGAGGTGGATTTATGGTGGAGTGTGGGAATAGATGAAAAGGTGGAAAATAGGGAAAATGGGACGGTTTTGTTGGCTGGTAGGTTTCTAATACAACGTGTGTCCTCCATGTGTCTCTAAAAATTCTGCTTTTTAATCTGACACTCAGAACCTGAAAAAAAACTAGCTCGGTAAACCGGAGGTAACTCCCGGTTTACCGGGGCCTCTTTTCCTAAGATTTCTCTGTACTCCTTCTCTCCACACCCTGCTCAATCCTGGCCTCAAAATGACTAGTTCTTTACTCTCTTTTGTTGCTATTTCTGACTCAATCCTAACCTACTTCACTAGAATCCACAATGAGCAAAAAAACCTTTCCAACAACCATTGGTTTCAAGCCTAAGGGTGCGGTAGGATGAAAAAAGGCTTGTTCCTTCATCCGGTTACTTTTATTCATTCCTATTTTTCCTAAGGGTTCAAGAGAATAGTTCTGAGTATAAAGTCGTCAGCTCGACTTACCTTCGGATCTTCAATTAGTCAAAAGTTGGGGCCTTAACTCGCAAAACTTGAATCTTTGAGGTTTCAACCGCCATGCACTTCCCTTCTCGTCAGTCATTATCTTTCGAGAGTGCCTTATCCCGGTTTTCGATAGAAACTTTCTGAGCTCTCCTCCTAGCACGCCGCTCTCTCTTTTCTCGTGTGCTATGTCGTTATCTGCTTCGAGATTTAATCTTTATGCCAAAGGATTCCACATTCCACATTTTCCACTTTAAGCTCTACTCTTTCACTATGCAATACGGAAGGACTAGCTTTTGTGAGCGCCTTGTTGTGGTCATTTTCTTCACTCTCTCTAAGCATTAATCTCCTGAATTCTTGCTCACAGGTTTCCACTAAAACCTCTCATTGCTTATGCCCTTCCTTTTCTATCTCCATGATTTCCACTTTTCCCGAACCATAAGTCATCTTGTAACTTTTCGGCCTATTATCTAGAGGCTCTAGGATTTTCATCGATACGGAATCATTTTACAATCTTAAAGTGATCTCCCATTATCGAAGTCCATGATTGCTCTGCTGGTTGCTAAGAACAGTCTACCCAATAGAACTGGGACACTCGGATCCTCAGGTACGTCTAAACCTGTGAAATTTATAAGAAATGAGAATCCTCCTGCCTTAATCATACAATCCTTTAGCAGGCCGTCTGGCATATCTCGGGTTCGATCGAAAAAAGTCATGAACCGTGTTTGATCCATGACAACCGGAAGCTTAATCTTTTGGCAGATGGATAGAGGAAGAATGTTACAACTTGCACCGGAATCACAAAGACCTAAACCTACAGATATACCATTGATAGAGATTGGGAGTCGAAACGTTCCAGGGTCTCCTAACTTTTCTGCTGTATCAGAGTCCGTGTAATCCTTAGACTCTGAGAACATAGTGTCCGGATCCTCCTCCGGATCATAGATTCGTAATCGGACGAAAGATCAATTAGCTCGATAGAGAACGTACCTGGTCGATAAGTCTCATACTCCTTCAGGTTCCTCGGCTTCCTGTTTAAGCTTTTCAGTCTCCTCCTCCACACGCTTCTTATCAGCTTCATATTTCTCTCTCGCTTCTGATCCTGGATACACAGAGATTGGTTTGATGTTCAACACAGTACGAGGCATTGCGTTTGACTCGTCTAGCCTTAATCGCTTCTGCTTGACTGAATTTCCGAAGTGTCCTCATACTCCTGCAAAAGAGACAAAATAAAACAAAGAAAAGCTAGCAATTCCCACTTCAGTTGGGGATGAACCCAACTGTTGCGGACCTACTAACTAAAATCAACTGGGAATAACATAGAAAAACAAAGGCTGTTCAGTATTCGACTTTCTGGGCCTCGGTAAACCGGGGGTATGCCACGGTCAACCGGACATAGAATTTCTTATTTTGAAAGATTAATAGGAGCAGGTCTATGACTACTCAATACTCCTAAGGAAATAAACAAAACGACTTCTTTTTTTTGGTTAAATGTAAATATGTATAACCAAGGTATGCAAAATACAAGAGATTACATCCTAAACAATAAAAGAACTAGGCTAACACCAATACAGTGTTGAAAAAAGGTTAGATTTGTTGATTCCAAGCAGCATAAGACCCCTGAGGTTATATGCTACATAAAACAACAGCCACTAAGCACTTAACAACACCCAAAACCTGCAAAATGGGGTCATATGAGAGCATATCTCACAGAGCCTATCCCATGGAGTGTAGAGTAAGAAAATAATCGCATACATCCACCAACAAGCACTAAAGGAAATAACAAAAGATGTACAAAACCCTAACATCATGGGGTAAAAGTGTACAGGTGGAAAGCAGCCTGCATTATATAAAAGATATGGGTTTTAATACAATGCAGAACATCAGAAATCTTCATAAGAGCACCATCAAATATCTTCCTGTTCCTCATATGTCAAAGCCAATAAACCACCACAGAAACAGAAGCAGATCTAGCAACATTCCCATGGGAAGTACCCCTGTAATTCCTACTAAACCATCTAACAACACTAACTACTGTTTCCAACCTCCTACTGATGCCTAACCATAATCTAATCATTTCTCAAACCATACAGGAAATAGGACATTGAAAGAATAAATGGGAGGCAAATTCATTGACCAGACCACAAAGAGAACACAACTTATCATCAAAATGAAGCCTGTCAGTAGTGAGCAGGCAGTTCTTCAAAGACATCCAGAGCACAAAACATTAGGAGTAGCCCTAGGATTCCAAACAAACCTGCACCACCAGAACATAGGGCCATGCACCTTAAAGAAATCATAAGCCATCCTAGGTCTCAACTTGCCACCAACAGACCAAGACTGCAATAAAGCAACTGCAGTATCAGTAGAGCCAGCACAACACAGCAGACTGTCCCTGTTCTAAACACTGCTCTGATCATAGTAGAATCACCATGCTTACACTGATAGTTTCAAATATCCACACTCTAAAGATACTCGTCACTGATCCATTTAACCCAAAGACAGCCTTTTTTGCATTGAAAGTTCCACAAAATCCTACACAAAAGAGCCAAATTCCATGCCGAAAGCTGAAACACCCCCAGACCACCCTCATATTTTGGTAAACAATTATCATCCCAACCAATTAAAGATTTTCTGTTAGAGTCACAGGACCCTCCCCCCAAAAACCTTCTACACATTTGATCAATCTTCAACTTAACACTGCCAATAATAGGATAGATACCAAGCCAGAATCAGTACACATCATGTATTACAGAAACAATAAGCTGAAGCCTGCCAGCATATGAAAGGGTAGCACATTTCCAATTACAAAAGTAATTCCTCAGAGATGCAAACAAGGGATCATAATGGACCACATTCAACCTGACAGCACAAAGAGGAATACCAAGATATCTAATAGGCAACACACCTTCCTTCAAACCAGTAATATCAAGCAAATGAGATTTATCATCATCAGAGAATCCAGCACAGAACATCTTAGATTTGAGAAGATTAGCCACCAAACCAGAGCATTCCTCAAACACTGTCAAACAATTCATCAAAAGAGTAACAGAAATAGGATCACCTCTAGAAAGAGCATCAGATCATCATCAAAGGCTATGTGATTAATCTAGAGATCTTTACAACCAACATGAAAATTAAATTCAGAGTCTTCTCCCAAAATCCTCAGCATTCTAGAAAAATACTCCATACCAATAACAAACAAGAAACGTGACAGAGGATCACCTTGTCTAAGACCTCTCTTGCCAGGAAAAAACCCTTTTATTTCACCATTGATAGACAGAGAATAGGATGCAGTAGAGACACACAACATGATCCACTTCACAAATCTATCAGGAAAGCTAAAACCCATCAAAACAGCCTCCAAAAGGACCAATGGATAGAATCAAAAGCCTTCTTGATATCCACCTTGATCAAGCATCTAGGAGGGCCCCTCTTAATACCATAGTGTCTAAACAATTATTGGAAAGAAAGATATTATCAGACATAGCCTTACCATCAACAAAACATGTCTGAGCCTTATCAATAAGATCAGGCAAGCAGGCAGACAGTCTAGTGGCCAAAATTTCAGAAATAACCTTGTAGGTGACATTGCAACAAGAAATAGGCTTGTAATCACCAACAAAGGTAGCATGAGTAGTCTTAGGAATCAAGGAAATAACATCATGGTTTATCTATTTCAAAATAGCATCATTATGAAAGAACTCCAGCCATCACTAGTAAAATCTCCACCAACAATATCCCAAGATCTTATGAAGAAACCAACAGAGTATCCATCAGGACCAGGGGATTTATTATCAGAAAAGGAAAACAAAGCCTCCTTTACCTCCACAGCTGTGACCTCCCTTAACAAATATTCAACACCAGCACTAGGCACTTTAGGATCAGCATTGACAACATCAACATCAATAAGAGCTGCATCAACCTCTGTACCCAGCAGACTAGAATAGAAACCAACAAAAGCATCCCCAATCTGGTAGTAAAAGAGTTATTAGCAAGCTTCACAGAAGAACTGTGCTTTCTGTCATTATTCCTTTTCACCAGGGAGTGAAAAAACTTGGAACCCCTATCACTTAGCTTCATATAAACCCCTTTTGCCTTCTGAGAAAAAAAACTACTCTTAGCAGCCTTCAAAGCATGACAAACCTTCTTCTGATCCGAAATCTGGGATGCCAGGGAAGAACTAGGCACCAGGTTGTACTGAGGCTGAAGGTCACCTAGCACCTTGAGGTCATTCTCAGTCCTGACATAAATATGAGCAAAATGTTTCTTATTCAAATCTTTTAAAGGCCACTTGAGCCTCTTAAGCTTCTTACATAGTTGGTACATTGTAGTACCAGGAACATCTTGAACCCATCTTTGGGAAAGAACATCAGTATAGTTATTATGATGCATCCATATATTGAAAAACTTGAAGGGCTTCATTCTAAGCATAGGATCAATAGTAAGAGTGATTCTACAAGGAGAGTGATTAGAGTGAAGACCAGTAGGTTCAAAAAAGGCAAGAGCATTGTAATTCCAGTCATACCAAAAAGCATTCACCATTACTCTGTCAATCCTGGTAAGAACCCCATTGGAATACCAAGTGAAGAATTCACCAGAAGAATTCAAATCAGAGAGGTTTGCATCCAAACAGCAGTCCACACCATCTTGCATCTCATAATCAGTAGGAACATTCCCATTCAACTTATCCTCCACAGAAAGGACAAAATTGAAATCCCCTAAGACCATCCAAGGAAGAGAGGAACAAACACTTAGTTCTCTGATCCTATCCTACATACCTCTCCTGTCACCAACAGTGTGCATGCCATAAACAAAAGTGACTAAGAAAGTATCCCCAGTAACCAAAATCTTAACCTTGTAGTGAATCCACTGCACATCAACTTCCAAAACTTCCACAACAATAAAGGAGGGGTCCCACACCACCAAGATACTTTTACTAACATGCTTATCAAAATTATTTACAGATTTCCAAAAGGGAATTTCGTTGTTCATAAAATAATCCAAGTTGTTTTGAGACAGTTTAGTCTCAAGGATTCCAAATAAGGTAATCTAGTGCTGCCTGAGGAACTTGACAACAACAGATTGTTTAGGAGCCTTATTGAACCCTCTCACATTCCAGAAACCTATCATTTTTGTATACCAAGAGGTGCTTTACCTCTAGAGACATGGACATCAGCAGATGCAGCAGATTCTTTGACAGAAGGGGTGTTATTCTTATTGTTTTTCTTTTTCTTTTTGGATCCCTTGGAACCAGAAGCTTTCTCAACAAGTTCATCATTCTCCATTTGATCAGCCCAAAAAAACATTCTTATCAGGAGATAAAACATCAAAGGAGTTAGCAATTGGAACATCCTTCCTTTTACCTTTCACATTCTCCTTAGAAACACCAGAGGTATTAGCAGCAGGAGTATCAACAGACTTATTATTTGCAGTAGCAGATTTCTTCTTGTGTGCATTGGTGTCGCCAGACCGTCGAGAAGCACCAACAGTTGTCGAGAAACACCGCAGCCGCCGAGCCACACCTAGCGGGAGAGCAAGCAGACTTCTTTTTATTCATATTTGGTTGCGTAATTCCAGCACCTGGCTTCTTATTCCTTGCAACATACAACTGTGGAGCATCAAGAGCATCATTACAAGCAGCAGCATTGTGTCCTAACTTTTTACAAGAAGTACAAAACTTGGGAAGATCTTCATATAACACAAGTTGCATTAAGCATTTTCCACCAGGCAGGTTAAGGGGAATAAAATCTAGAAGATCCACACTCACATCAATTTCCACCAAACATCTAGCAAAACTCAGACCCTTTTTTGTACCAGTAAGCTTATCAGTATATTGAGGGGCACCATGGTAAGAGTAAATCTTGGCTCAAACACATATCTTTCCACATTATGAGGGGCAAATTAGGCAACTGAACCCAAACAGGAACCACAGAGTATGCATCTTTACAAAAACTAAATAACTCAGGCATTTTCCTAAGTAGTAGGGGTTTGCCAAAAGCATAAAAAGGACCAGCATGTAAAAAAACATCTAAGTCAGATGGCTAATAAAACACAAAACCAATCCAACCGGAGTTGTGATAATGGTAAGAGCATTTCTTAGGCCATGAATTAACAATCTTCTGAACAACATCCCTCCCAGGAAACTTGGAAGGAAAAATGGCAATCAGACTCACCTTCCACGGAATCATAATCTAAATTTTCCATTTCCAAGTTAATAGCATCTTCAGTCACACAATCTCTATCCTCAGTCAGTTTCTTCACCTCATCATTTAAAACCCTATTCTTTTGAACAATATTGACCCAATATACAATTTTTTCAGCAGCAACAACATCAACTGATGCAGTATCATTATTCACTGGACCATCAGTGCTGATAGGGGCATCACCACTGGCATCAGAAAAGGTAACCACCTCACTTGTGGTAAAGACATGATCCACCTCAATAGGAGCACGAGTCCCCTGTTCTACCACACCACCATGTCCTAAAGCACCAGTGCCACTATCAGTGACATGCTCTACCCCTGAAGAAAAAGGTTCAACAGGTGCAGAGACAAGTCCAGCAGGTTCACTGGTACTCTCATTAGCCTTATCAACCTCAAGCAGCTCCAATAAAGTAGTTGCAGGAGAAACAGGCAAACCAATATTGGTAATATCAGCAGAAAGCTCAACAGTAGGGTTCTTCTTAGAAACAGCAGGGGTAAGCAATTTACCCGACTTCAGCTTCATAGCTTCTTCCAAAACTCTAACATTTGCACATTTCGTTTGACAAGGGGCTGTCACCTCTACAATTGCAGAGGACTTGGCTACACTAGGTGTAGCCTTATCCCCCACCTGGACACCAGTTACAGGGAGATCTAGCAACTGCCCTTTATCCGAGGGATTTCAATCTTCATTTTGAGTTGGATTGAGCTCAAAAATGGCATCAACAGCTCCGGGAGCTTCCAATCCAACCACGAATGCTTGTTCATCACAATCCGGTTCATGAACAACAAGTTTATCATCGGCTTTCCTATTTTTCTTACCCATAGCTCAAACGAAGAGCTGAAAAGGCAATATATAGTAGATCAAGACAGATGGAAACTAAAAACCGTAATAAAAAGAGCAAAAGAACTCAGAAGGAGGGGGATTGGCAAGCTTGTTCATGGAAGATGAAGTTCTCTTAGTTGAGAGAAACTTCTCTCTAAATCCCGATACTATTGAGAGCTCTTTCGTTATTAACAACAAAACGACTTCTTAATCAGAATTAAAACGTTTATCCTTGAAATTGGCCATTGTCCCCGGAAACGGCGCCAAAAAAATCTTGATCACGTGTAAGTCACTAACGTCGATATTACTAGCAAGAATACTAGGTACATCGTAGTATAGTAAGGGCGAATCATGGTAGATCCCACAGAGACAATGCAACTTTAAGTATAAACGATTCTAACCTAACTAATGAGCGACATGTATGGTCTTTGACCAACAATAAACATGAAAGAAACTTGGTATTCCTCCCCCTCTTCACACCGATCTACTAACTTGGATTAGTTAATCCTTATATTTACTTCCCCACATAATTTCCTTAAATTAATCGAGCGATATTTTAGCTTAATTTTAAGCTATGGGTGCAACTCCTAACCCTATCTACTCCAACCATGGTAGTAGACAATATATACGCAAGCCACCCTCCTTAATTGGTCCGTAATAGACCATACGCATAAAGAACTATAATTTCCGATATCGAGCGCTAACTCATACCGCTAACCCGCCTAGACAACTGTCGACACTAATCAGCACGTTCTTAGGGTCCATCAAGACTATGTCCAAACTAACACTTCACTATCAGTACTTCATGTTAATTTATGAATACAATAAGCAGATTGGCCAGATCTAACCTATTGTTAAATAAACCTGTCGATCAACGTAGCTGACATGAATCCTCAGATTAAGTTTCCTAAATTTTGCCTCGATAAAATGGTATAGACCACCGGTTTACCGAGGATGGCTTTTCTTAATTCTGGATCTACATTGCTCAATTACGATTAATCTAACTAACTCATGGGGTCATTAAACATGCAGATTAACTAAAACACATAAATTCAAAAAGATCTACCATATTAAAGAAAAAAAGGAACGTTCAACGCTTCATTCCTTCAACGATGGAGATCTAGCTCGATCCACTCAAGCTAGAGATGGTGATAAAGGGAAGGAAACCAGAAATAACTCCTCAAAAGCTTAGAAAAAATTTGTTTCATCAAATTGTATAATGTATATAATAAAAGATAGAATATATTTCAGTGCTTATGAAATAATCAGCTAATACGACTTTATATAGATACAATAGCCGACTTATGACTCATATAAACCCTAACCGACCTAGTAGATGAGGCAGAGTCGATTTCATGTCCCATAAGGCTCTCGGTTTACCGGACCTAGCCCACGGTAAACCGGGCTAGAGATCTCTTCGATTTCATGTCCCATAATCCGTGCTCTAATGCTCCAGATTCGGTAATGGTGCTATTTAGGGCGTTATCAATGATCTCAAATACAAGAGTCCTCGAACCTCTATCACATTGTATTGAAGGGAATCCTGAAGGATGAAAACGAAGCTTGGCA
The DNA here is from genome assembly GCA_036785695.1 of Gentiana straminea. Taxonomy (NCBI): domain Eukaryota; kingdom Viridiplantae; phylum Streptophyta; class Magnoliopsida; order Gentianales; family Gentianaceae; genus Gentiana; species Gentiana straminea. The sequence goes on from JAVUPR010000453.1 coordinate 1,997,934, forward strand.
CCGCATATGTGTTGACGGTGAAATTGTCACATGCTATGCCTTTCTTGATATAGAAACTCTACCTCCAACAAAGTCGTGTGTGGATATGAAAATTCTTTGCAAGAGTAAGCACCATCAATAAAGGCCAAAATCACTTGCTTTGTTGAGATGAATTTTTCTGACGATGCCATGTTTCTGATATCGGCATCTTAAATTCGTCCATTATTTGTGACGGCATACACTTTTGAAAAAAAGGTGAGCCATGTGCTACACAACGGAAAATCTTTCATCAACATTCTTCCACTTTGCGTAATGAAGGGGTTAAGAATTTCAATGGGTGATCCTTGCAACAGTCGCTTGATGATTCAAGAATTCATCCAATGAGAGGCAGAGTGCCGTTGGGGTAATTAGACTTGGCGTCTTTATTGATGACACGGCATCCAGTGCACTCTTCCACGTGATTAATGCCAAATGACATTACAACATGCTTCTGGAAGACCATGGCTTCACAAAAATGGAGTTCTTCCTTCTACGCAACACCAATTCTTCAAGTGACGAGGAAAGTCATTGCTGATGATGAGAGCTTCACCGAGGCTGAACCTCACCTTGTTGATTCCTAATTCTACTCAAGGCCAACACCTGCAAGGAAGTGAGAACTTCAAAAGGTGGCAAGGAACATTGGGCAAACGTGGTGGAAAATAAACTCCAACAGAAAAATGCACAAGAAATAAATCAACAAAGAAACGAAAAGTTGCAAAGGCTGCTAGGTTCTCCAAAGCAAAGGAGCCGCTCGTCACAAAAGAAAAATTCTCTGAGTGGACTTACTCTACCATTTCCCAAAATTGAAGTAGAAAAGTTAGACACTCTCCTGCAATTGTTGGACCGTATAAAGAAGACCCCACCATGGAGCATGTAATGTTTTCCTCTATGCAAAAAGAAGGGTTTGATCTTATCGCATACAAGCTCCTCATCAAAACATGATACAACCCTCAACCCCTACGCCAAATGTGAGGGAAACAAAGAAGATTCATAAAAAATCTTGTCAAGGAGTTGAACAAACATATCGAAGCCAACTTCATCCCCAAGGTCAAATATCCCATGTGGATCTCGAGCATGGTTTCAATAAAGGAAAAGAACGGGCAAAGTCATATCTGCGTCTACTTTCAAGACTTGAACATTGCTTGTCCAAAAGATGATCTCTCTTGTCAATCACCAAACTCCATCGGGCGTGGATGCAACTACAGGCCATGAAGTGCTATCCTTTATGGATAGATCGCCTAGCTATAATCAAATTATGATTGCTCTGAAAGATGAAGAACTTGGTTCATTCTGCATGCATGAAGGAATCCACTACTACAAGGCCGTGCCTTTTGGACTGAAAAGATGTTAGAGCCACCTACCAGTATACCATTCAAAAAAAATTCAATGACATGTTGCATCAAGTTGTTGAGTTCCATGTCAATAAACTCGTGGTTAAAGAAAAAAAGACGAACACTTTGATGACTTGAAATATGTATTTGAAAAATTTAGGAGATTTTAAGTCAAAATGAACCATCTCATATAGCATTTGAGGTAACCCAAGAAAATACCTTGGTTTCATCATACACTGCCGAGGATTTGAGATAGTTCAATCCAAAGTTGATGTCGTCATAAAGATGCCCGGCCCAATCTTTGAAACCTCCAAGAGTTTGCAATCTTGCAAGAAATTCTCGCATACATGCGGCAATTTACATCGAATATTGTCGGATGATGTCAACACTTCAACCACCTGATGAAAATGGATTCTCAATCACAATAGAAAACATGAAGTCAAACTTGACAAAAACACCAGTCTTGGTGGCAGTTGCAAGAAAGAGGCCAGTGCTTCGTTCCGTCAGGACACAAGCCATGCCATACTCGCTGGTCAATTGTTTTGAGATGGTTCGGCAACTCGAGCAACAAATCCCTCACTAGAGATATCCATCCAAGAAGAATCACAGATGAGGAAAATGATCGTCTTCACTTGCAAGAGTCAAAAGCTCTAGATTGAAAGTGGGGCCAAGCTCAACAAAATCCTGACGCTGTCAAGCCTGCTTGTCTAAGGCGTTCAACAAGCTAGTGCGTCCACGGCAGTTCCACGTTGGCAATTCAGTACTTGTCTTGTGAAGACCTGCCATAATGCCATAGAAACCAAAACAAGTTCAAATAAAAATGAGACGACCCCCATGTTCGTCAGGAGGTCGGCAAAGTGGAGTATACAAGTTGATAAAGACTGTCAAATTCAACCAAATCAACAGCAAGTTTCTCCAAAGGCTGCCAAAAGAAAAAATGCTCCTAAGCACGGGCGTTACACTCTCCAAATGAGTGAAAACAAAAAGAATGCTACTAAGCACGAACTTAAACCGCGTTACACTCATTCACTGAGTTAAATAAAATGCACCTAACCACGAGCTTAAACTACATTACACTCATCGAATGAATTAAAAAAAAGAACCCAAGAGTCAGAATCTACAAATAAGATGAACAAAAAAACGTAAACAAAGCCAAAAATTTTACCTTTAAAGGACTGCTGTGTTGATGGGAGATTTTCATCATCCTTTGGGGTCATCTTCATTTTACAGATGCCATGAGGCAGCGGGGTGATTGAGAGTTCAAGCTCCAAATATGGCCTCCTGGAACTCCGATGGTGACGAGGTGAATAAAAAATTCCACCTCCAAATATGGCCTCCTGGAACTCCGGTGGTGACGAGGTGAAATAAATTCAATCTCCAAATGGCCTCCAAGCTCCAAAGTGACGAGGTGAAAATAAATTCAACCCCAAATGGCCTCCAAACTCCAACGGGAGAGGTGAAAATAAATTCAACCTCCAAAATGGCCTCCAAGCTTCAAAGTGACGAGGTGAAAATAAATTCAACCTCCAAATGGCCTCCAAGCTCCAACGGGTGAGGTGAAATTTAATTCAACCTCGAAATGGCCTCCAAGCTCCAACACGTGAAGTGAAATAAATTCAACCTCAAAATGGCCTCCAACGGGCGAGGTGAAAATAAATTCAACCTCGAAACGGTCTCCTGAACTCCACCGTGACTGATGGGGTGAATAAAAAAAATCTGCCTCCAAATATGGTTTGTTGAAAGATTGCTTCGGTGGGGTGAAAAGAAGATAATTGGAGCTCTGACCACGGAGTGATGTAACTCACCTACGTAAACAACAATCAAAACAACAATAGGCAATTGCTGCGAAAAATAAAACAAAAAAGGGGGGCCGCATGAAGTAAAAAGTGGAACCCTAAATTAAAAGAAATAATAAAAAAACAAAAAAACCAACAACATTATTCAAAATAGAAGTCCGGGCGCTATTTGACGAAAACACTGAGACTGTAATGTTGTTTGGTTATAACCATCGGTGGGGCTGATAGGAACCAACTTTACAGTACATTTCTGTATAGTTCAGCCCACGATCATCACATTTCTGGCATGTTTCGGGTGAGTTTAGACCCTATTTTGAGTATTAAATGAGGTTTTATTGTACGGCGAGTGACTGTCGGTTTTCCGTAAACTCGACCTTATTTTAGCATTTTATACTCGTTTTTCTCGAGCACCCGTAGTTTGCGGGGTTATGTGTTTGCTTGTTGTTTTTATATGTATGCAGGACTAGGGTGTCTCGAGAGCCCGAAATGCGAGAAGTATGAAGTTTAGACGTGCCCGAGGCGAAACACGGAGCTTGAAGGTGAAAAAAGTGAAGATTTTGGGTCACATGGCTATCCGGACGGACTAGGTGTTGTGTCCGGACGGCTAACTCTCTGGAAATTGGAAAAATTTGATGAAGAATTCGTCCGGACGGACAGAGCCAGCATCCGGACGGACAGAACAAGCATCCGGACGGACAAGAGCATTTCATCCGGACGGACATCTATGCATCCGTCCGGACACCTGGAAAATCAAGAACAGTCCGGCCGGACATGGCGGATATCCGTCCGGACAGAAGACTTGCTATATAAAGCTGCTCATTTCACACACAGATGCAGACAGAGTTGAAGAAATAGATAGCAAGTTTCCCTTTTTAGCTTTTTTGGAGATTTTGGGCGATTTTCTTCGTCTTTTAGAGTTAGACTAAGTGTTATATATCATTAGAATCCCCATTCAACCCTCTCTTTGATCTACTAACTTTTAGCTTCGATCTGTAACATTTCAAGTGACAAGATTTGTTCTTTTGGAGCTCGAATTTGGTAGCTCTTCAAGTAATCGAAATGGGTATGTTTTCTTGTCGTTTTACCATTGTTGTGATGTTTTTCTTCCGTTTATATTGTTTAGATTCGAGTATGAGTAGCTAGATTTGTCGTATGGTTGAACCACGTGAATGCGGGTGAAACGCCGTTAGATTGATGAATCGGGAGGTAGTGTAGTGCGTAAATAAACGTTCTAATTGATAATCTGTTTCTCGAAACTTGTTTGAATCATTTTTGAGCTAGATTGATCACCTAGTTCACCATTGCACACACTTAGCTTATAAATGTATGTTGCGGCGATGTGTGGGAACGGGGTTTCGGGACCGTAGAAGTTTTGGGCTTGAAAGGTAGTCTGACACCTACCCGTGTACTAGATTGACGCCCTAGTCATCAAGTCCAGTTCCAATACGGGGTTTGTCCTATGAGTTATCGTTAGACGGCAAGGTAGAGTAAGGCACACTCTCGGGGCAATCTTTTTGAGGGTAAAGTAATCCGCTGAAACGTAGTTCGGCCATACCTCTTTTAATTGTTTAGAATTTCGAGTAGTGTAATCTTTCTTTTATGCAATACTATAACTTTACACCTATCTGTTTGACCTGAACTGAGTGCTAAGTCAACTGTGGTACTCAAAAACCAATCTCTGTGGGTTCGACCTCGGACTCCTCAAGCACTATCCTACAATCGACCCGGTCCACTGCCGGTTAGAAAGTAGATTTTGCTAAGGTTTCGAGTTTTTACTTGATCGACCGGACTTAGAAAATCCGCTTATCAAGTTGGCGCCGTTGCCGGGGATTGGCAACGCTTTGATATCACAAAAGTTGACCGAAAGCTTGGGCTTAGGTCGTTTTCTTTTATTGTTTTCTTGTTGTTTGATTTGACTTGCAATGTATGACCCGGAGTTCTGGGACTCCTCTAGAGCCTTTTTACCCGGAGATTGATAGGCACGCAAGCCAATTGAGGAAAAGATCGTCTACCTCGGTTTCAGACACCGTGGACGGACAAGAAGCTTCGGATTCTTCTTCGAGGGAGAAGGTATGACGACCAGCGGAAGAGATAGGTTGAATGGTGATGGTACATCGCAAGTTGGAGGATTGGGCCATCTAAACACCCCTCCTCCACGTGAAAGAAATCGTGTGGACCCTCCTTTGGTTGCAAGGACAGATGGGAGGAATTTGTTCGATCCCGCTTTGGAAGGGGATGTACAACTTCAACAACAAGCACTGGGTCAGGACAATCAGCAGTTACTTCAGTTGGTTCAACAATTAGCGGCGCAGAATCAGCTTCTTCAAGCTAATCAGAATAACCCGAATCAACAGCAACAGAATGACCCACCTGCCAATCAAGGGTTTGTTTCAGCGAGAGATTATGTGGTTACTCCATACCAAGGGACTGGCCACAATCCAATCAGAATTCCCGCTATCCATGCCAACAACATGGAACCAAAGCAAAATGTTATAAATCTTATCAGTGAGAATGCGGTTTTCTATGGGCAAAGGAATGAGGATCCTAATGAATTTTTGGACAATTACCTACAAATAATCTCGACATTGAAGTATAATGGGGTGACCGAGGAGGCACTCAAGTTGATGATGTTTCAGTTTGCTTTGAGAGGGGCTGCAAAAACATGGTTTAATACCCTACCACATGGCTCCCTATCTACTTGGGCGGAAGTGACCGATGTTTTTCTGAAAAAATATTTTCCTCCGGCGAAGATTGAAGATTTGAAGCGTGAAATTCATAACTTTAGTGGGAGAAAAGGAGAGACTATGAAGAACAAGTCATAAAAATCTATCGAGCCTCAAAGATATGGATATAAATCCTAATCGACAACATTCACCCTCAACTTACGTATGTTGGAAGAATATTATCATTCTCCTTCACGGTAATCTACGAATTTATCAACTATCGTATCTAAATTCGATTAGCATGCAACACAAGTATAGATCATACAAATTGCACATAAACAATTCAAGCATGAAGGAAGAACAAGAAACTCACTAGAACAAATGAAAACGAAATCCTTGTTTATTCCGGTGATGGTGGCTTCACAACGATGGTTCTAGCTTAGAGACCTTAGCCAATCATCCTCGATTATGATTTCGAGAATCGGGGCCGTAGCTCCGCATTACAACGGTACTACTATTCTAATTTATTCTCGGCATAACGCCTACGGAGTATTTACGTAAAAGACGGGAAAAGTAAAAGCTTGGCCAAAAGTGACCAAGGAGGGGCGCCTTTATGGATGGAAATGAGGGAGTTCTTATAGGGAGAGTTGAGGGGAGGTGTATAAGGGAGAGGTTGTAGTTGAGGGAGATATTTTTGGGAGAATATGCTAAGGAATATTCTCAAGTTTGTTATAAGCATGTGGGAGGTGATAATGACTTTGCATGTGAAGGTGAGGAGTCACTAAAATAGCATGTGGAGTTTGTTATGACTCATCATCATCATCATTAAGGAGCACATGGAGTAACATGCATCAAACTTGGCCAAAATATCTCCGGTTCGTCCGTAATTCCAGCAGTTCGGTAAAAAAATCATAACTTGAGTTGTAGACCTCCGATTGACGTGATTCAAAATGCGTTGGAAAGCTCATTTTAGTATCTACAACTTTCGTCAAGAACTCTTCCCCTGAAAATGCCTCTAAGTCGGGTAAAATTTCCATCGAAAACAGATTACGGTAAAAACTCGTACGAAAAATGATCCGTTAAACTCGTAAACTCGTGGCATCTTCTTCTTTTCCTCAAAATCCATCTTTTAGGCCTCAAAATATAATGTTACGTGGCATATTTTGAAATACTTGATCACCAAGTTTGGGCCGAATCGAATCGAGCTTTCTTTATTCGAATCGAGCTTTCTTCTTAATCTTCATCGATCTTCGTTTAAGCTCCTCATTTAACATGCAAGCGTACCTACATTCATGATAACATCGTGCAAAATGTAACATCTCATATTCAAAGATTTTTATCAATGAAACCACATAATTAACACAAATTTGCACTTAACCACTTTTAAAACTCATTTGCTCAATAATTCGATTAAACCCTTGATTTCTATGCAAATTATACGAATATGGAGGAAATCGTTATAAATTATAACGTTATAAATCATGTAAAATCACCCTAAACAACTCCCCCACACTTAGCTTTTGCTCGTCCCGAGCAAAACAAAACAAGAATCAAGGCTCGAAAAAGATAGACACCTCAGCAAATACAACATATACTCAATAAATCAGAGGTTCACCCTGATGTGTGTGCATAGCCATAGAAAACTTCCACTAAGTCCAAACTCGAAAATTTCAAGCAACTAGCAAATACCCCCTTCAAACTAGTAATAATGATACTTATAAGATGTACCCTACAAAACGTGACATATCCTGAAAAGAATGATAGAATATATCTAGGGCCATTCTGATATACTCAGAGGATAATCCCTACAACATATCTGTCACATTATACTGGGGATAAGGTATACGATAACTAAGTCCTTAACTTATTCATAATAATAAATTTTTTCGAATTTTTTTTTTTTTTTTTTTTTCACACTTTTTTTCTTTTTTTTTTTTCAACACACATCAGAATGAGCTTTTGCCCGTCATACTAGAATAGGAAATTTCGAGATAATCCCCTATCTACTCAAATCATAAGGCGCTTTTCTCGATCGTCGTGAGCTTTTGGTCATCATAGTGGTATAGGACATTTCGAGATAATGCCCTACCGCACTCAAATCATCGACCAAACCTTTCGACACACACAATTGATTACTTTTTTCGAGATTTCGGCGGCGGTGGTTAACATGCTAAAAGCAATTCAAACCTACCGAGCATAACACCTCAAGCAATGATTTATTTGTTAATTATTGTGCAAGAACATTAGTTATGTTTCACTTATCACATTCAAACGTTCGATATTCACAATATATCATACTCGGCTATAAACACAAACTATCATAATTCTCACGATACGCGTACGTTAGCACTAAGCACATGACTTTATAAGATAATCAAAAATCACTAATCAAAAAGGGATATAGCTTTATAATTTAGCTCATCATTCACTATGGCTCGTGAAAAATATATTGGGTGAAACAACTAACTTATCGAACATACGGAATATAGCATTAATGACTATAAAAACCGAACAAAGATATGCATTGTTTACTCGGGAATAAACAAAAATTTGAAAATTTAGCCCATTTAGCACAGAATCAAAATAATTTAAGCAAATGGTAGATACACATAAACCGATCCCTCCCCCACACTTAAATCACAACATGTCCTCAGGTTGTGCAGAATGTAAAAAGAAAAAGAACACTTAGCTGATTGTGGTTCGAAAGTGGCAATTCCGGAAGTGGCCTAGAATCGGCTCCGAAATGCTCGATGAAAGCGATGAGATCGTGGACCATCCACCGGAAAAGCGGCATCATCCGAAACTCACAATCGCTATCGCAAAAATCCCGCACACCATGGGAAAACAAGACGTACCTCGGGGATAGGGGCACAAAAGATGATAGACAAAGCAATATCATGGAATAAAGACAGAAATAAACTACAGACAAAAAGGAAAAGATATCTAGGTTACCGTCCTAGTAGGGCTTAATTATAGTCGGGAGCTCGACTAGACAATAAAATTGCAACTCGGGTTAGCTTTGAATTTCCTATTCCCTTAGTTGCATAGTAGTTAAACTAATACATGTCACACATTATTTGAAAATTTAAAACGAGACTAGGTCATGATATGAAATATGTGACAAAGTATTAACTATGAGTCTTTTATACCCGGATCCTCAAGGGTTATTTCAAATTGTTCTAACAACCTAAATCTAAGAAATGATGCATTTGAATTTTTTCTTTGTACTCCCTCGGGATTTTCGGATAACCTCCTAATCGTTCCCTTTAAATGACATTCAAACATTCATCCTGAGACTTGGTGAAACAAAATGAAAATCAATTCGAAGTATTGGAAAACTATTATCCAAAGTATGAGTAAAGTATAATGCAAAATGTAGAGTTTTTTTTTTTTTTTTTTTTTTTTTTTTTTTTTTTTTTTTTTTTTTTATTTTTTTTTGTTTTTTTTTAAAACGGGTTGCCTCCCGGTAGCGCTTTTGGTTAATGTCGTTTGCTCGACAACCCAAAAAATTTTCAACCCGGGTCAGGCCAGTGAGGCCTCTTTCCGGAATCATTCTTGATTTCCTCGGGGTCAATAGTATGGATCCCACAAAAACAAAGTCTTGCCAACGTATTGGCCATATCAGTAAACTTCTGTATCCACTTAGTTCCTATGATTCTTCTCTTCTTCTTTTTAGGTTTCAGTTCCACAAGCTGAGGTGTATCATCAGTAATCACAATATCATCAAAGAATTCACAGAGACGTAAATCATCGGGTTCCAAAAGATCGGAGCTGTCTTGACTAGGGACGTCGTTTAGATGGAAAACCACTGGTCGTTCCTTTTGTTGACCAATATAGTGTTTCAACCGATGACCATTCACTCTGAACAACTCTCCCTGCTTATTTTTCAATTCGACGGCTCCACTAGGGAAAACCGAGAAATTTCAAAGGGGCCGGACCAACGGGTGCGTAGCTTACCGGGGAAACGGATGTAACCTGGTATTATATAGTAAAACCCATTCGCCCTCTTTGAATTCTCTATGCTTGATTTTCTTGTCGTGAAGAAGTTTAGTCCTTTCCTTGCGATTCTTGAGCTCTCGTAGGCCCGGAGTCCGAACTCATCAAGCTCCCGCAACCGCAACAATCGCTTTTCTCGCATAGCGGGTTTGTCAAAGTTTAAGAATTTAATAGCCCGAATGCTCGTGCTCAAGCTCGATTGGCGGTGGCGGGCCTTACCATAAACCATCCGAAACGGAGACGTGCCAATAGGAGTTTTGAAAGGCGTCCCTGTAGGCCCGAGTACATCATCCGAGTTTCGGCTCCGGTCCGTCCTATGAGAATTCACCGTCTTCTCAAGAATGCTTTTCAGGCTTCGGTTACTTACTTCAACTTGTCCACTCGTCTGAGGGTGATAGGGGGTAGCAGTTTTGTGTTTCAACCCATATCGTTCTAAAATCTTTTCTAATGGAGTATTGCAGAAGTGAGTTCCCTCGTCACTGATGAGAGCTCGTGGACAACCAAACCGTGTAAAAATGTTTTTCCTCAGGAAGCTCTTGACCACCTTGTGGTCGTTCCGCGGTGTTGCTATTGCCTCTACCCATTTTGACACGTAGTCAACGCGGACGAATGTACTTGTTCCCATACGAGGATGGAAACGGTCCCATGAAGTCAATACCCCATACGTCGAAAACCTCACATTGTTGAATGGGGTGTAGGGGCATGTCCATTCGCCGAGAAAGTTTACCGGTGCGGCGGCACCGGTCACAACCTTTTACAAAACTCTCTGTATCCTTAAAAATTGTCGGCCGGTAGAAACCGGATCGAAAAATCTTCGCGAGCGGTCTTCCCAACTCCATAATGACCTCCCACGGGTCCGTCATGGCATTGCTCCATAATGTCCCTCTCGCTCGAACTCGGGGACACACCTACGGAGTAATCCATCCATGCAACGCTTGAAGAGAATAGGGTCGTCCCACACATAATAGTTCAAATCCGAAAAGAATTTCTTCTTTTGCTGATATGTCAGGTCAGGGTCCAGATATCTGCCGCTCAAGAAGTTTGCAAAAGGTGCAAACCAAGGAGAACCTTTTCCAGTACGGGCAGGAATAACCTCGCACACATCAATAGTCATGAGTTGCTCAGTTGGAAAATCAATTCCAATCTCATCCGACTCTATTTGATGATCATCGGTCAGCCGAGACATGTGATCAGCTACCACATTCTCGCTACCTTTCTTGTCCCGGATATGAACATCAAACTCTTGTAAAATCAAGATCCATCTCAACAAACGAGGCTTGGCATCAGCCTTGTTTAACAGATATTTCAATGCGAATGGTACGTCCGGACCGTAACTTCCGACCCAAGCAAATAGCTTCTAAATTTATCCATGGCAAAAACTACGCCAACAACTCCTTCTCAGTTGTTGCATAATTTACTTGTGCTGGGTTTAAAGTGTGACTAGCGTAGTAGATAGGTTGGAACCTGCCGTCCACTCTCGACCTAGCACCGCTCCGACTGCATAATTAGAAGCATCACACATAAGCTCGAAGGGAGCTTTCCAGTCGGGTGCTATAAGAATTGGCGAGGTAATCAACTTGTCTTTTAATTCTTTAAAAGCTCTTTCACACTCAGGGGTGAAAACAAATTTCACATCCTCTCTTAAGAGAGTTGACAAAGGCTTGGCTATCTTAGAAAAGTCTTTAATGAACCGCCTATAGAATCCAACATGACCCAAGAATCCTCTTACTTCTCTTACATTTTTAGGGTATGTCATTTTTTCAATAGCTTTTACCTTCGCTTTGTCAACCTCTATACCTTCCTTGGACACCTTGTGTCCAAGAACAATTCCTTCTTCCACCATTAGGTGGCACTTCTCCCAATTTAAGACTAAGTCCTTCTCTATGCACCGGGACGAACTTTATCAAGATTGTGTAAACAAGTGGTCGAAACTGTCCCCGAATACGAGAGAAGTCATCCATAAAAATTTCCATCACCTTCTCCACTAAACCATTGAAGATAGCCGGCATACATCTTTGAAATGTAGGCTGGTGCGTTACGAGACCAAATGGCATCCTTCGGTAAGCGAAGGTACCGGAGGGACAGTGAAGGTAGTCTTTTCTTGATCGTGGGGTCGATAGCTATCCGAAAGTATCAGAATAGCCATCCAAAAAACAATAAAATTGCTTGCCACTAAGCCTCTCAAGGATTTGGTCAATGAATGGCAAGGGAAAGTGGTCTTTTAGAGTTACCTCATTTAGTCTTCGTAGTCGATGCAAACTCTATAACCGGTGACTTGTCGTAAGGCAATCTCTTCCCCCTTTTCATTCTTTTCAATAGTAATCCCTCCTTTCTTTGGCACCACCGAGTGGGGCTCACCCATTCACTATCGGCTATTGGGTAGATGATACCCATGTCAAGCAATTTGATGATTTCCTTCTTAACGATTTCCTGCATGTGAGGGTTTAGCCTTCTCCGAGGGCTGTCGCACCTTCTTCGATCCCTCAACGATCCCGATCTTATGCATACGGATATCGGGGCTTATCCCCTTAATATCTCCCACTTGCCAACCAAAGGCGAGGATATTATCTTGCAAAGCACTTTGATAAGCTTTTCTTCCTCCTTCGGTTCTAACTTAGATGAAATGATCAAAGGGAGCTTATCACCGTCCCTCGAAAAATGTATTTCAAGTGTTGAGGCAAGGGTTTCAACACTAAATCCGACGGTGGCTTCTCCACACTTGGTCTCAATTTATCTCCCTTAAGCTCTAGATCTCCAAGCTTATTATAAGGGCTATGAAGCATCATGGCCTCCCAGCAGACAGGGGCCTTACCATGCCTCTCCCTCATCTTCTTTCCTACCACCTCGTGGTAATCAGAACTTTCCTTGTCAATCTCTTCTAAAAATTTTATCCACTCCTCATTAGTCCAAGTTGCAGATAGTTTATTGAATTCTTCCTCATCCCAACTACCCATGAACACTTGTTTATCATACTCATCAGTGAAATCGTCCTCAATAGCTAAACAAGTGTCACTGGACGGGTGCTTCACTGCATTACCCACATTGAACTTTATACTCTCATCCTCCAAATGTAAGGTCACTTCGCCCTTTGTGGGAATCTAGTAAGGCACGGGCGGTTGCAAGAAAAGGTCTTCCAAGGATCAAGGGGGTTTTCTTATCGTTGGTCATATCCATGATTACCCAATCATTTGGGTATATGAAGTTCTTAACCTTGACCAATACATCTTCTACAATTCCCCTTGCATATTTCACACTTCTATCGGCAAGTTGAAGAGAAATAGGTTTAAGCGTAATAGATTGATCCAATCCAAGAGATTGGAAGATTGACGTAGACATCGATTGATTGATGCTCCCGAATCACACAAAACATTGTGGAAGTCCCCTGTTCCCAATAGTACATGAAATCGTAAATCTACCGGGGTCGGGGCACTTCACGGGAAGTTTAGTCGGGCGATTCTTGAGCATTCTCCATTCAATACTATGTGCTCGAGCTCTTGGAGCTTCTTTTTCGAACTTCTTGCGTCCTTTATAAACTTTGTATACTTTGGCATTCCTACCAAAAGATCAACTAATGGAATGTTTGCCTCAGTATTCTTGAGCAAGTCGATTATCTTCTTATACTCTTTATCGACTGTTAATGACAACTTGTTTTTGCTAGGTGGGTAAGGGAGATCAGCAAAGTCTTCCTCGGTAAAGTGCTTCTTTGCCGTCTTATCATTGATTGCTTTGTCTTCCCTATCCTTCCACCTCACATGCTTCCCAGAACTTAACTTAGAATCTGACTTCTTCTCAGCAGTATTCTCTTCATCATCAGAATTCTCAACTTTCACCTTTTCTTCAGAATTTTCTCTTTCACTTGGATCAATAGTAGTCCCAACATCCTTCTGAGGAGAACAAAGATCTTCCCCTCCTGCGTCTCTGCTCACAGGAGGGGCTACTCGTTTCCCTGGTTGGCCTGACTGCCAACCGCTTTCCCACTCCTCAGTTTTATAGCATTCAGCTCATCTTGACCATAGTTCCATGGTGCGGCGAGATCGGTGCAAGAATTCGGTCATTTTGGACCGATTAACCCCTCGGGGGTTCTTCTCGATAAAACTCGGGTGACCTTGAGGTCGACTTGCTTCTTTGCCCCGAAATTTGTCCCATTTGCACCTCCAAATTTCTCACCGTACCGGTCGAGTACTTAAAGCATTTGCCAATTGAGTGTTGGCCGTGATTTGCTCGCTCAACTTTTGTTCTAAGATGCGAAATGATTGATTTTGATTTTGCGGTGGATTGGTGTTCCATCTTTGGTCGATAGTTGGATTGAAAATTGCTTTGATTAGGCCTAGGGGCCTGAAAATGATGGGGGTTTTTGCCCCTGAAGGGTCACTCCATCGGAAACCGGGGTGGTTCCGGTTATAATTGAATCCTTGAGTGTTTTGATTCGACCCGAAGGTCGATAATTTTGAGAAGTGAATGTATTCACTTCTTCCGAATGCAACAATAGATGACACGATGGAATGCGTGCCCAACGGTATCGCAATTTTGGCAAACGACATTGTTTTGAACGGCTTTGACTGTGAGATCGGGTCAAGCTGGCATTGATTACTACGATGGCCTTGGCCATGGCAATTGTCACACACAAGACTTTGAACATTCATTGCCGTCACTTGCTTCTGTAGTGCGGCCAACTGAGCTTTTAGAGACGTGGTCTCATCTACCTCATACTTCCCTGCAGTCGAGCTTTTCTGATTGGACGCACCTGCATAGGTAGGGGCATAATTATACTTTGCAATATCTTCAAACAACATCCATCCCTCATCAGGTGTCTTTCTCAGAAATGCACCTCCAGCAGAACTATTCACCATTCCCTTAGTCAATTCAGTCAAACCACTGTAGAAAGTGTTGACCAATCTTTGTTTATCCAGCCCATGGTGGGGGCACTTTCTCAAGAGAGTCTTAAATCGTCTCCACGCATCGTAAAAAGATTCCTTCTCAGATTGCACAAAAGTGAATATCTGATTCAGAAGATGAGCCGTCTTTGCAGGTGGAAAGTACTGGCTCAGGAATTCTTTCTCCAACTCCTCCCACGAAGTAATGGATTCGGCGGTAAGGATTTATACCATTCTTTTGCTTCTCCCTTCAGCGAGAAAGGAAAGAGTTTCATTTTCAGGGCGTCCTCAGTGACCCCTTTGATTAAAATAGTCCCGCACGATTCTAGAAATGAGTGAATGTGATCGTGCGGGTCCTCAGTGGAAAATCCATGAAATGTGGAACCTCTTACCAAATTGATTAAAGAAGTTTTGAGTTCGAAATTATCGGCCGTGATTTCGGGAATCACGACCGCGGGATTAACTTTCACGGTAGATGGCATGGCAAAGTACGCCAATGTCCGTTGCTCTGCCATTTCTTCAACTGGGCTCCTACTTGAGCTTCTCCCTCAGCGTATCCTTCAGGATTGTTTCCTTCCGTGGTTCCCTCGTCCGTTGGTCCGGTGAGCCGGGCCAAACGTCTGTTTGGTCGAGCGATGGTTCGCTCTATCTCCGGATTATACAAAAGTGGTCCCCCGTGAGTTCGAGTTTGCATAAACTACGTTTGGGCACCCACACCTAAATCACGAGGTTTCGGGATTTTATCCTTATGCTTCCGCAGAGTGGGATTCACCGAGAATCCATCACCCAACCTCAATGATTGAAACGTGTTCCGTGTTTCTTTTCTCTCTTTCTCGGTAATTACCGAATCCACTCGGTATTTACCGAGAATTTTTTTAAATTTTTTTTTTTTTTAGAATAAAAAAAAAACTATACTAAAACAGGCTCGAAACAGGTCTAAACAGCGTAAAAGAAACAAAATACTATAAAACTAATACAGAACAGAAACAGAACGAAAAGAAAATATTTTTTTCTCTCTCTCGGTAATTACCGAAAGATTTTTTTTATTTTTATTTTTATTTTTTTTTTATTGTTTAAGACGAAAACGGATAACTTAGTTGACAAAAAAAACCGAAAACGAAAATTTTCCGTGCCAAGTCCCCGGCAACGGCGCCAAAAACTTGTTCGCGGTTTTATGCAAAGCAAAAGATAACAAGTAATAAAATAAAACCGATGTCGGCCCCAAGTGCGAAGGCTCGACTAGTGGTGAAACCGGATCGTATCCGAGGGACTTGTACGAAAAAGAGTTTTTTTTCGCCTTCGATTTCTTTTATAAAGTTGATGATTATGATCTCGGATTTTCAATTAACAAACTAAGGTAGCAAACGTGAAAATAAATAAAACTACGATAATAAAAATTTATAATTTAAAACAACTAGAACGCACCGATGATCCACCACCCCACCGAAAATAACAAGAAAGACACATATTCATTCGTAAGTTCTTGGATTATTATCTACGCTAAAGAGGCATTTTCCCTTTCGGTTCATCGCCTTTTAATTAGTTCACCACTCTCGGTACAACTAAAGCATTTACGGATCAAAGATATGGATATAAATCCTAATCGACAACATTCACCCTCAACTTACGTATGTTGGAAGAATATTATCATTCTCCTTCACGGTAATCTACGAATTTATCAACTATCGTATCTAAATTCGATTAGCATGCAACACAAGTATAGATCATACAAATTGCACATAAACAATTCAAGCATGAAGGAAGAACAAGAAACTCACTAGAACAAATGAAAACGAAATCCTTGTTTATTCCGGTGATGGTGGCTTCACAACGATGGTTCTAGCTTAGAGACCTTAGCCAATCATCCTCGATTATGATTTCAGAATCAGGGCCGTAGCTCCAGCATTACAACAGTACTACTATTCTAATTTATTCTCGGCATAACGCCTACGAGTATTTACGTAAAAGACGGGAAAAGTAAAAGCTTGGCCAAAAGTGACCAAGGAGGGGCGCCTTTATGGATGGAAATGAGGGAGTTCTTATAGGGAGAGTTGAGGGGAGGTGTATAAGGGAGAGGTTGTAGTTGAGGGAGATATTTTTGGGAGAATATGCTAAGGAATATTCTCAAGTTTGTTATAAGCATGTGGGAGGTGATAATGACTTTGCATGTGAAGGTGAGGAGTCACTAAAATAGCATGTGGAGTTTGTTATGACTCATCATCATCATCATTAAGGAGCACATGGAGTAACATGCATCAAACTTGGCCAAAATATCTCCGGTTCGTCCGTAATTCCAGCAGTTCGGTAAAAAAATCATAACTTGAGTTGTAGACCTCCGATTGACGTGATTCAAAATGCGTTGGAAAGCTCATTTTAGTATCTACAACTTTCGTCAAGAACTCTTCCCCTGAAAATGCCTCTAAGTCGGGTAAAATTTCCATCGAAAACAGATTACGGTAAAAACTCGTAGGAAAAATGATCCGTTAAACTCGTAAACTCGTGGCATCTTCTTCTTTTCCTCAAAATCCATCTTTTAGGCCTCAAAATATAATGTTACGTGGCATATTTTGAAATACTTGATCACCAAGTTTGGGCCGAATCGAATCGAGCTTTCTTTATTCGAATCGAGCTTTCTTCTTAATCTTCATCGATCTTCGTTTAAGCTCCTCATTTAACATGCAAGCGTACCTACATTCATGATAACATCGTGCAAAATGTAACATCTCATATTCAAAGATTTTTATCAATGAAACCACATAATTAACACAAATTTGCACTTAACCACTTTTAAAACTCATTTGCTCAATAATTCGATTAAACCCTTGATTTCTATGCAAATTATACGAATATGGAGGAAATCGTTATAAATTATAACGTTATAAATCATGTAAAATCACCCTAAACACTGCACACAATGAGTTGTTGGCACTGCAAACCAAGGTGAAGAAAATGGAAGATGCATTATAGGTTTGTCAGTTATGTGGAGGTAGTCATTCGGCTCAGTTTTGTTCGAATCCGAGTAGGTCGGCTTATCCTCAACAGTTACCTCGACAGACACCACAGCCGGTCCCACAGCCGATTCCTCAACAACCTATAGCAAGTGTGTCTCAGCCACAACCAGTTGCAGTGGTGGAAGAGTTGGTAGCCGCACTCAACAGATTGGGAGCGGGAAGCTCGAGTGGTAGTAGTCAACAAAGTCCCGGGAAGAACCTTATGTTTGGGCAACATCAGAGTTTTGGTGGGCCAGTGAATCCAAACAATCAGTGGGGTAATAATCCAAGCTTGCAAGTTCCACCATACTATCAAGATTTTGAATCATCAATGGGACTTGGCATGGAAGAAGAGATGCAACCGAATGATGTAAGTTACATTGGAAATAATTCTGGAGGGAATTGGAATCAGGGCAACAACAACCAAGGAATCTGGAATCACAACAATTCTGGGAATAATGGGAGGAACCAGAATTTTGGGAATTCATGGAATAACAACCAGCAAGGCCAAAATTGGAACCAAGGAAATCAAGGTGGCCAAGGGAATTGGGACCGAGGCAACCGAGGGTGGAACCAAAATAATCAAGGCCAAGGCAACCGAGGTTGGAATCAGAATAGAGAGCAAGGGAACCCTCAGAATTTCCAAGGTGGTTGGAGAGAGAATAATCAAGGTAGTTGGGGTCGACAACATCAAAACTTCAACAACCAAGGTTATGAAAGCCAAAATCAAAATTCAAGTAACCAGAGTTGGGGTCAGAATCGACAAGGCCAATGGGGCAATAATCAGAATAGAGATCATGGGAGTCGAGAGCAAGGGCAACAAGTCAGCAACCAACAGAATACTCAACAATCCGGAAATCAAAATTCTGAGACTTATCAACATCCGAATGCCCATAAGCAAAACAGCTCCTATAATCAACAAGGGGGTAGTCCGGGAAGTCAAAGGAAGTCTTCGGATGAAGGTCTTGATCAGTTGAATAAGCTTGTGATTGAACAGAGAGCGGCCATTCGGAATTTGGAGATTCAGATGGGCCAGTTGACCGAGAATAGATCTCAACCGCCTTTGAGTACGGGGCTACCTAGTAACACGGAGAGGAACCCCAAGGAATCTAAAGATGTTTGTGCGGTAGTCACCCGGAGTGGTAAAGAGACGGGTCAACAAGGTCGAGAACTTGAGAAGATGATGCCAAACTCCGAGAAAGAGAAATTTGTGATTACAAAGGGCCGTTGGGTGAGCAAGAAGGTTTTGATGAGGATGTTGAAAAAAGGGTTGAAAAGAGAGAATCTCGAGGTTGGAAAGGGAAGTGGAAGAATACAAGCGAAAGTGGGAAGAAGCGGCGAGGCCAAAGTCGGATACGATAATCATTGATGTGAAGGAAGAAGAGCCATCGCCACCACTCAGGCCTAAAGGTAGTAAAGGTAAAATTCCCCCTCCTCCCCCGGGTTTTGATGTGACCACTTTACCATTTCCTCCCAAAACAACTAAAAAGGAGGTCTTGACCCAAAGTCAAGCCAAGATTTTAGAAATGTTGAGGAAATTTGAAGTGACCATGCCAATGTTGGATATCATTGCTAACATCCCATCGTATTTCAAGTTTTTAAAGAATATGCTTTCAAGTAAAGAGAAAATGCAACAGATGGTCCGGTTGAGTTATGAATGTTCTGCCATTTTTGAGAATAAAGTCCCTCCCAAAATCAAGATAGGGGCAGTTTTCTATCCCGATAACCATAGGAGAGACTATGTTTAAAAATGTGCTTTGCGATTTGGGGGCATCGGTTAGTTTGATGCCAAAGTCAGTTTATGATAAGTTGGGCCTAGGGAGATTAGAACCAACGGGCATGACTTTGCAAATGGCGGATAGGTCAGTTAGGACACCGCTAGGGGTAGCCAAGGATGTGTTGGTTCAAGTTGATAAATTTGTGTTTCCGGTTGATTTCGTGGTTCTTGATATGGACACTGATTCTAAGACACCTCTTTTGTTAGGTCGGCCTTTCCTAAATGCGGGGAGACCTTGATAGATGTTAAGAGGGGGGATATAATTTTAAGAGTTGGTCAAGATAGTGTCAAGATTAATGTGTACAAAACCATGAAACACCCCGAGGATGAGATGAACGACTGTTTTTCGATAGATGTCATACATCCGTGTGTTTTGGAGAATGTGAATTTGCAGGGACACAAGGAACCATTGGAGAAATGTTTGATGAAATCATGCAAGGTGAGCGACGACGAGCCGGGTGATGCGAGTTTATGCCATGCATCTCGAGGCGGGTGAGTTCATGGAAGCTAATTTGGACTAAGAAAGCTGGATCTCGGTTCGCCGGAGGATATGCCAAAGCCATCCATTGAGGAACCACCGACGGATTTGGAGTTGAAACCGCTTCCGCAACACCTCAAATATGTTTTTCTTGAAGGTAGTGATTTACTTCCAGTTATTATATCTACTTCACTAACAGCCTTGCAGGAAGTAAAGCTAGTTCAAGTCTTGAAGAAGAGGAAACGAGCTTTTGGATGGAAAATGGTGGATATCAAGGGGATTAGTGCCGACATATGTAAGCACAAAATCATCCTCGTGTTGGTTGTTTATTGTATGGTTGATTCGTATTTTCACTATCTCTATGCCATATGTTCAAGTCTTCTGACGTGACGAGGTCGTTTATTTTTATCACCCCCGGATTCTCCCCATATTATATGCTTTGGCACGCGGACCATGTCCCGTGCATGTATTTCTTGGATGTGTTTCAATGACTAGGGATTCGGGATGGACTACTTTCACGACCGTTATGGGACTTGATCGCGCCGCTTTGCAGGGCTCATAAGCTAAGTCTTTCTTTTTCCTTCTCGTTCACACACCGAGGACGGTGCTTCACTTAAGTGGGGGGGGGAAGACTTAGCTTATTCGCTTGTTCTTAAAAGTATTATGCCGTGATGTGATAAACTTGGTTTTTTACTTGTTTCCGAGTCGATTTTTAGGCCGTTTTTCAAAATTTTCCAAGATTTTAACACCACGTTATATGCATGCTGTTCACAATTGAGTGGTGAAAGGTCTTTAGTTTTGTGAATGTCTCACAGTGAGTCTATATTGTCATGATACGGAACACTTTTTAGTACACGTTTGATGATATTTTTGCTTATCACGATTACTTTACACACCTGTATCCCTAGTTTTGAGGCGAAATAGAAGGATTGGCCTTGGTAGGAACACGGGATGACAGTTTTGGCATTCTTTTTTGACCCTACTTTAGCCAAATAAGCCTGAGCCGAATGTTTGACCTTCGTAGCCCCTCTCAGCCTTGATAGAATGGTCCGACCACCATTCGCTTTATAGCCGTTTCGTTACTTAGTCAGAAACCTACCCTTGAGCCTTATTTTGGTCACATTCCCTTCATTTGACCCTACGAGTGGACTTAGTTTCTTGTTAAACCACACTTTCCAAGGCAAGTGTGGGGTGGGGGGAGATGTTGTTTTTTGAGTCGGGTTGTTGTTTCCTCAGTTTTAGAGCTATAAGGAGAGGAAGAGCTCAGTGGGGCTGGATGCTCGGGTTTCATTTCAAAAAAAAAAAAAATTCAAATCAAATAATTGTGTTGTATATAGAAATAAAGGGTTGAAAAAGGCAATGAGCTTAAAGCAATGATGATGTTAGGGTTGGGATAGTCAGATAGGTACTAAGTATTCGAGCTCACCTCACGACACTTGAACCATAGTCGAGTTTGGCAATGAGTTCGGGTATTTTAGTGTCCTATAGTTCCCAAAGTGTCGAAAATGATCAAAAAGGAGTTTGGATGGTTCGTATAGTAAAGAAGACGTGGTACGTGTTTGGATTATGTTCACTCGTACTTCTTTTCTCCAGTTTCCCAAATTACCCTTTTCGATTAACCGAATTTACCCTAGCCTAACGTTATAACCATTCAAGTCCTGCTGGACCGTGTTTAACCTTGGTTATTCCCGATTAGTGGAGATTCTAGGAAGGGCAGGATTGTGTAAAGTCATTTGTCCGGTATTCCAAGCCCGAAATCGTATTAAGCATAAGTCGTCGTCATTCAACACACACTCACTCCGTGTCATGATCCGGTAGAGTCAAAGTAATGCATTCACTTAACTAAGTTCTTTTCACCTCGATATTTTGAAATGCATGCATGTACCGTAAAGTTGATTCCTTGGTATTGTTTGAACGCCTAATTTACTCGAGGACGAGTAAAGGCTAAGTGTGGGGTGGTGATAGGAACCAACTTTACGGTACATTTACGTACGGTTCGGCCCACGATTATCACATTTACGGCATGTTTCGGGTGAGTTTAGACCCTATTTTGAGTATTAAATGAGGTTTTATTGTACGGCGAGTGACTGTCGGTTTTCCGTAAACTCAACCTTATTTTAGCATTTTATACTCGTTTTTCCCGAGCACCCGTAGTTTGCGGGGTTATGCGTTTGCTTGTTGTTTTTATATGGATGCAGGACTAGGGTGTCTCGAGAGCCCGAAAGGCGAGAAGTATGAAGTTTAGACGTGCCCGAGGCGAAACACGGAGCTTGAAGGTGAAAAAAGTGAAGATTTTGGGTCACATGGCTGTCCGGACGGCTAACTCTCTGGAAATTGGAAAACTTTGATGAAGAATTCGTCCGGACGGACAGAGCCAGCATCCGGACGGACAAGAGCATTTCATCCGGACGGACATCTATGCATCCGTCCGGACACTGGAAAATCAAGAACGATCCGGCCGGACATGGCGGATATCCGTACGGACGAGAAGACTTGCTATATAAAGCTGCTCATTTCACACACAGATACAGACAGAGTTGAAGAAATAGATAGCAAGTTTCCCTTTTTAGCTTTTTTGGAGATTTTGGGCGATTTTCTTCGTCTTTTAGAGTTAGACTAAGTGTTATATATCATTAGAATCCTCATTCAACCCTCTCTTTGATATACTAACTTTTAGCTTCGATCTGTAACATTTCAAGTGACAAGATTTGTTCTTTTGGAGCTCAAATTTGGTAGCTCTTCAAGTAATCGAAATGGGTATGTTTTCTTGTCGTTTTACCATTGTTGTGATGTTTTTCTTCCGTTTGTATTGTTTAGATTCGAGTATGAGTAGCTAGATTTGTCGTATGGTCGAACCACGTGAATGCGGGTGAAACGCCGTTAGATTGATGAACCGGGAGGTAGTGTAGGCGTAAATAAACGTTCTAATTGATAATTT
The DNA here is from genome assembly GCA_036785695.1 of Gentiana straminea. Classification (NCBI taxonomy): domain Eukaryota; kingdom Viridiplantae; phylum Streptophyta; class Magnoliopsida; order Gentianales; family Gentianaceae; genus Gentiana; species Gentiana straminea. Next base: position 2,020,795 of record JAVUPR010000453.1, read on the forward strand.
GTTTCTCGAAACTTGTTTGAATCGTTTTTGAGCTAGATTGATCACCTAGTTCACCATTGCACACACTTAGCTTATAAATGTATGTTGCGGCGACGTGTGGGAACGGGGTTTCGGGACCGTAGAAGTTTTGGGCTTGAAAGGTAGTCTGACACCTACCCGTGTACTAGATTGACGCCCTAGTCATCAAGTCCAGTTCCAATACGGGGTTTGTCTATGAGTTATCGTTAGACGGTAAGGTAGAGTAAGGCACACTCTCGGGGCAATCTTTACGAGGGTAAAGTAATCCGGCGAAACGTAGTTCGGCCATTACCTCTTTTAATTGTTTAGAATTTCGAGTAGTGTAATCTTTCTTTTACGCAATACTATAACTTTACACCTATCTGTTTGACCTGAGCGAGTGCTAAGTCAGTTTGTGGTACTCAAAAACCAATCTCTGTGGGTTCGACCTCGGACTCCTCAAGCACTATCCTACAATCGACCCGGTCCACTGCCGGTTAGAAAGTAGATTTTGCTAAGGTTTCGAGTTTTTACTTGATCGACCGGACTTAGAAAATCCGCTTATTAGGGGCACTTTAGTTGCATATATGTGCATACACAGAAACACAGAAGACACACAGAAGAAGAGACAGAAGAACGAGCACAAGGAAAAGCATCTTCAAGCATCGAATATCATCCAAGAAATCCTTCAAGTTATTCAAGAAAGCCAAGAAGATATAAGAGCGTCTTCAACACTCGAAGATCAACACAAAGGTGGAGCTCTTCAACAAGGCGTCTTCAACACTCGAAGATCAACACAAAGGCGGAGCTCTTCAACACTTGAAGATCAGCCCAATGTCAAGAAAGGCGAGAAGATCGAAAAGCATCAGCAACATGGAGTTGGTGCAAGCATCTAAGTTGGAGAAGTTGGTGAAATCACCTACACATTGAAGAACTTGGGTGGAATCATCAACACACAGAAGAAGTGGTGATTGAAGACGGGAAGAAAAAGCTTCAAGCATAATAGCACAAAAGCTTCGAATATCTTCCAAGAAAAGCTCAAAGTTCTACAACAAAGGAAGAAGAACAAAATGAGTCCTCAACACTCGAAGATCATCGGACAAAGTTGCCTTCAACACTCAAAGATCTTCCGGAAAAGTCCAAAGTTCTTCCAAACGATGAAGAACATCAAAAGCTTCAAAGCACCCTGAAAGATCGTCTTCAACGTGGAATATCTTTCGCAAAGAAGAAGTCCTTCAACTAGGAGATTGAAGGTAATACAAAGTATTCCTTCAAGTCTTCGTCAAAGCCAAAGTTCTTCCGCCATATCCGGGAGTTCAACATAACAACAACAACAATTGGTGAAAAAGACGTGTAGAAAGCACCAAGCCCTCTGCCCAACCACCACGGAGAAGATTGAGGAGTAACAAAGAAGTCTCCAAGTCATCTCCAACAACATTCGAAGATCTTTCGCATAACCCAAAGTTCTCCAACAAAGAAAAGATCTAAGAAAAAACAAAGAAGTCTCCAAGTTCTTCAATGACAATCGAAGGTCTTCCGCCATACCCGGGAGAAATCAACCAAAAGTCAAGATCTTCTGCCATATCCTGGAGAAATCAACACAATACAAGTGGTGAGAATAAGTCATAGAAAAATCATAATGCCCTCTACTCAACACCCGTGGAGAAGATCTAAGGAGTAACAAAGAAGCCTCCAAGTCGTCTTCAACAATCGAGGATCATCCGCCATATCCAGAGATCTTCAACAAAGAGAAGATCTAAGAAGCAACGAAGAAGTCTTCAAGTTCTTCAACAACATCCGGAGTACTTCACCAACACTCGAAGCTCGTCCGCCATTTTTGGAGTCTTCAACATTCGAGGATCGTCCGCCACATTCGAGTTCTTCACTAACATTCGAGGATTCGAGTCCGCCACATTCGAGTCTTGACAAAGTCCGAGAACAAGTGCCCGTGACCCTTGGAGAAATTAAAAGAGAATCAAAGGCATCCCGTAGATTTAGGGATTTTGATAGAAATTGTACCCACTCACACTTTAAAATTAATAAAATTATATTTGTTCCTATTTTCTTGTCTTTCTTTGTTAATTTAATAGCGGGACAACGAAATTTACGTACATTTTAACCCCGATAAAATATTCTATATACGTGTGACCCGTTAGATTTCAGAATATTTCGGTCGTATATATAACTTAAAAATCTAACATTTAGAATTGGATAATTAAACGCTTTAATTATGACTTATTACTCTAATTTAATTCATTCTTATTTGACGTATTTTAATACGTCACAATCCCCGATCGTTTTGAAAATAGTTAAGTTTTTCACCTCAACTTTTACGTGAACGGTATATGTTAACGACCAATTTATCATGGGAAAAATGTCCAAAAGGACACATATTAGACTTAATTAGGCAAATAGGGCACTAAGAAATCTTATTTGGTTATAAGAACATTTTATTAATATATGGACCAAACTACCCAAGTAATATATATATATATATATATATATAGGCGCTTGTAGGAGCGCTGTTGTTGATGTATTTGTTTTTTGTATTCCTTTTTCTGGACGTTTGTTTGTATTTTTTTGCTTTTTGCAAACTTGTTTTTTTACCACCGTGATGTATTGACTATCCCGATGCAATGACCACCCGATTCATTGACCGCCGCGATGCATTTACCACCGCAATCCAGTGACTACCCCCGATGCATTGACCACCGCGATGTATTAACCACCGCTCTGCATTGACCACCGCTATGTAGTGACCACCGCGATGCATTGACAACCAGATGCATTGACCACCCCTAATGCATTGACACCGTGATGTAGAGACACCACATTGAAGAGACACCGCGATAAGAGACATCGGGATGTTATGACATTTGATGATGCATAGACACCATGATGTAGATACATCGCGATGAAGTGACACCATATTGCAGAGACAGCGCGATGAAGTGACACCGCGATGTTATGACATGTAACGATGTAGAGACATCGCGATGAAGTGACACTGCGATGCAGTGACCACCCCCGATGCAGAGACACGCGATGCAGAGATGCCGTGATTCATTGACCACCGCGATGCAGTGACCACCTCCGAGCCATTGAACACCGCGATGCATTGACCACCCCCAATCTATTGACCACCGCGATGCAGTGGCCATCCCCGATGCAGTGACCATCCCTGATAAAGAGACACTGCGATGCAGAGATGCCGCGATACAGAGACACCACGATGCAGTGACCATCGGGATGCAGTGACACCGCGATGCAGTGACCACCCCAATGCATTCACCACCACGATTCATTGACCGCCACAATGCATTGACCTCCGCGATGCAATGACCACCTCCGATGCATTGACCACCCCCGATCCATTGACCACCGTGAAGCAGTGGCCACTCCCCATGCAGAGACACCGGGATGCAGAGACGCCGTGATGCAGAGACACCGCAATGAAGTGGCACCGCGATGCACTAACAACCGCGATGCAGTGGCCACCCTTGATGCAGAGACACTGCGGCGTAGTGCCCACCCCCGATGCAGTGACCATCCCTGAAGCAGAGACACCATGATGCAGAGATACCGTGATGTAGTGACCACCCGATGCAAAGACACCGCGATGGACTAACAACCTCGATGCAGTGGCCACCCCCGATACAGAAACACCGCGATGCAGTGACCACCCCCGATGCAGAGACACCGCGATGCAGTGACCGTCCCCGATGCAGAGACACCGCGATGCAGAGACACCGTGATGTAGTGACCACCCTCGATACACAGACACTGCGATGTAGTGACCACCCCCGATGCAGAGACTCCGCGATGCAAAGATGACTCGATGATGCATTGACCACCCCAAATCCATTGACCACCGTGATGCAGTGGCCACCCCCGATGTAGAGACACCGCGATGCAGTGACCACCGCCGATGTAGAGACGGGGCGATGCAAAGACGCCGCGATGCAGAGACCACCCCAGATCTATTGACCACCGCGATGCAGTGGCTACCCGCGATGCAGTGACCACCCCCAGTGCAGAGACACCACGATGCAGTGACCACCCCCGATGTAGAGACGCCGCAATGCAGAGATACCGCAATGCACTGACAACCGCGTTGCAGTGACACCGCGATGTAGTGACCAACACGATGCATTGACCACCCCCGATGCATTGACCACCGCGATCTATTGACCACCGCGTGCGGTGGCAGACCCCGTTGTAGAGACACCGCGATGTATTCACCTCCGCAATGCGGTGACCATCACGATGCGGTGACCACCTCCGATGCAATGACTATCGCGATGCATTGACCACCGTGATTCATTGACCACTCCGATCCATTGACCAGCTGCGGCTGCTTTGTGGTCACCCCCGATGCGAGACACCGCGATGAAGTGACACCGCAATGAACTAACCACCGCGATGCATTGACCACTTTATTAGATGAGTCGAGCTCGATCATGTTATATTTTATTAAAAATTAAATGAATTATAAGAAAATAATCGACCGACGAGCGAGTCGAGCTAATCGAGTATTTAGAGAGTCGAGTTCGATCTTGCCTTCTTATGGCTTCATCGAGCCCAAACTTTTTTAGTCGAATCGAGCCTACGGAGTATCGTCTCGACTCGGCTCGATTACACCCCTAATGTGAATGACACTACATTTATTTTACAAAGTTACCAAATTTGTGTATCAAATTGTATATGCAGTGACATTAATAAAATATTTATTTTATAATTCAAAACGTATTATTCGAGTCAATTATTAGACGAGTCGAGCTCGATCTTTTTATATTTTATTAAAATTTAAATGATCTCTAAGAAAAAAATCGAGTTTACGAGCCGAGTCGAGCAATATCAAGTACTTAGCGAGTTGATTTCGATCTTGCCATTTTATGGCTCGATTAAGCTCGTGCCGAGTTTCGAGCACGAACTTTTTTAGTCGAGTTGAGCTCGAGCCCGAACTTTTTTAGTCTAGTTGAGCTCAAGCCCTGGGGAGTATCGACTCGACTCGGCTAGATTACATCCTTAATGTGAATGACACTACACTTATTTTACAAAGTTATCAAATTTGTGTATCATATTGTATATGCAGTGACATCAATTCTCTAATTGTAAATGCAGTGACATCAATGTCGGTGCAACAATTCAAAAATATAGTCAATGTTAGAATGTTACAACACAAACATAAGATGAAACAACAAGTATAATAATTTCAAAACCGCTTGTGGAGTTTCCCGAGTGTGGCTTTGCTCTCATTAGATCGACGGCCTGCCCGAACTTATCTGCTTCAAACCAAAGCCACAAACCCGGATTGGAGTTAACTATCCTTCCAAATCCATTTGCATGCTGCTCAATGTTTCTAATCCAGTTCTTAATGTCTACCATAAGGAAAATTAAGTTAAAACAGTCAATAATGTATAGAACCAAGGTAAAATAATTACAACAGAGAATCAAGCTACATAAAAATTTATCTTTGTTGGCGCAAGCATCAGCCCTCCCATTTCTTCACAAAGTGATCCATCAATAAATGTAAGGGCACTGCTACAGCCACACCCGTGTGTGCCACATCCGGCCACATCGGATGATCTGCACCGTTGATCGGTGTTAGATCTATATTATAATATAGATCTAACACCGATCAACGGTGCAGATCATCCGATGTGGCCGACGATGTGCGCACACGGGTGTGGCACTATCATTTCCGTAAATGTAATCATCGAATCAAGTTTAAGCAGAGGAAGAACATCAGTATGATTATAAAAGCCAAGAAAAGACGGCTTCACTCACTGTTTATACTCCATCACAAAATTTCAAAACACTGCTTACGTACGTGTGCCCTCGTTTAGCTATGCAGAACTCAGTCAAATTTATTAGCAAGCAATACAATTTTGCTAATGCAGAAAGAGTAGCCCATTCGAAATTCAACCAATCATTCATATACATTTTAGGAAAACATGTTCACGGTTGCAAATTATCCAAAAAGGGAGAGAAAAAAAAAACAGTTTGGAACACCCATTCATCAGAGACAGATAGTAAAAAAGTTGTCGAATTTCAACAAAATGCATCATTATAGCTAAAAACAGACAACCACAAGCATTCTTGTACTTGAACAAGAGAGAACTTAGCCTTGCTTTTGATGGGGAACATTTAGGCAGCAGAAATTACTAAAATAAGTACCTAATCTCTGTCTTTTTTCCGGTTTGATTGTGGCAAAAGTTGAAATACAAGCGCTTCCTCCTAACAGTAGTAGTGGTCTTCGATTGCATTAAATAAGAAAGTTCATCCCCTGCAGTGCCATGTAAAGATTTTAATCAGCTTACTAGTTGAGCAATTTTTATATTCAAACTTTCCCATATCCCCTGACGTGTGGGGAGCATAATAAAGAAGGCATAGAAATAAGTAAGCGAGATGACATCAATGAATGAATCCCAGATAAACCATAACTTGATGCTGCTAATTACTTGTAAATGTAGCATCTCGTCACGAAACATAACTACGGCAACTGCGATGTAGAGAGCAGAACAAACCTCGTGTTCTTGTCCAATTACCTCCCTTTTAAAAACATCAAGGAACAATTTAGTATATATATGGGGTGAGACTCGATTAAACCTAAGAAACATCAAGAATGGGACCAGTTCATGTTTCACTCAATTGTGCAAAAATCCAGAAAGACATGATCAAAAAGAAGAAAGGTAAAACAAAAGCACAACACAAAGGGAAATAACCAATAACATACTGAATTGTAGTCCAGAACGTTCACCATTTCAATGGAATCACAAATATCTACCAATCAAAAAAGGATCAAACAGGAATCATAACTTTAAAAGCACAGTTAACTAAAACCAATTGATCCAGAAAACATGGCCTGTCTATAATTGAGCTCGTCCAGGCTATACTTATCAAATTGCCCCATTCATTGTAATCGTCTTTACCGTTATCATGAACCGTGGCAGAAAGGCCGAGGGCCGGGTTGGTGGTACCTAGGTTGATGGGGAATTCGAGGCTGTTTATCGGTAGGAAGGAAGCGAAAAGTGAATTCTCGGATGCCATCGTCATCGTCCTCCTCTGAGAAAAGAATCTGATAATGAAGGAAGCACTTTTAGTGTAAGAAGGGTAATTGAGTCCAATTAAATAAAATGTGTCATTATAAACAATTATCTTTTTTAGGTGTTCTAAATATCTAATTAAGTCTCTAAATCAGTCCTTATAAACAAATACCTATATACGAGACGTAATTTTTTTTAATACATGATATCATATTTCCTCGATACGAGCATTTCATTTCCATTTTGAAAAAGAGTTTGATAGTAACTCAATTGTTCATTGTACAATGAAATCAATTTATAGTGTTTAATTTTTCAATAACTCAAAGCATCCTTAAGGGTAAAATATCATCCCGTCTCATCAAGCAAATGTTTCCTGCATATATATACAATGAATAAACTATACAAATACACTTGTGTTTATCAAAGGATTCCGATATTATCAATTTAGCGCTAGAACGAGGGCCAGCACCAAGGTGCAAACGCGCTTTGACTCCAAACACAAATAATGTAACCAAGGTGCAAACGCGCTTTAACACCTACCAAAAACTCAACCAGAAACCGACCATGTTGCCAACTAGCTAGACAGTCAGCGCAAACGACTAACCAACATGACCTCTGTATATATGCAGGAAACATTTTCTTGATGAAACATGAGCATCGCAAAAGGCTGCTTTTTGTTCATCTCTGAACGTTTACTATACCAAACAACTCGAGCCATAACTGCAGCTGGAAAATCATCTCCATATAATCAAATGATGAATGGGGTACTCAATGGTGGATGGACTATAAGCATAAATCATTAGTTTTTGATGTTTCACAATGCATTATGATGATATAATTTCTATTTCGATCCATTTCTGTTGGTCCCTGTTGGTCTCTTGTAAAGGGTTGTGACAAGTTTAGAGGAGGGGGGGTGTTTGAATAAACTTGTCCTCTAAAACTTTTTGTTTCTTTTAACTAAACTCGTATATAAAAGATAACAGAGTTAAGATAACAAAGCTAAGAAAAAGGTCGGTGACTTTTTCTGGCGAGTTCAATGGCGGATCCGAAATAATGTTCGGCGGGATCCGTAAATCTTTTTCTAAGTAAATATTTTTCACGTGGTCCGATATTTTTTTCTATAGGTAAAATGTAGAGTATTCCTATTTTAAACGGGGTCCGACCCCATATAGTATAGTGTGGATCCGCCTCGGCGAGTTAAATGCAACGGAATATATTAAATAGCCTTAGTTATGTTGTTCTTATTAAAATATCTTTGGCGAGTTATGGTGAAACTCGGTTTGTGCTAAGTGTGAGTTCAATCAGTTTCTATGCGAGAGTTCGATTGCTGGATAGAAAAAAACTGTAAAGTAAATAAACTGAATAAAGTAAGTAAATGCGTAAGGTAAATGCAGGAAAAAAAAACCGGTTTTTATAGTGGTTCCAGGTGGTGTAATCCTATCAGTCCACTCTTCCAATGTGATTTAGGAGGAAAATTTCCACTAGTTTTCTTGAGGTTACAATGGTTACAAAAATTCCTAGTTGATTGTCCCTGACTAATCCCTATAGCTTCACAATCTAAACATTTAGAAAACAATTTTTTTAACGCAACTTTATTTTATTAATAATAAACCAAATAAAGAGCTACAAAGTTGAGTGCCATATCCCGGCCCGCCCCAAGTTTACGTGATAGAGTGCATAGCATGGCCTCCTTAAACCCTATGTGTGGCAAACCCAGTGTAGGAAAATCCACCACATAGGGAAGAGTACTCGCTACATGCACCCCCAAAAAATTCCACCTTTATAAAAAATTACATCAGTGGAATTCAGAGTGAAATAAATGGTGTCTCTCTATTTTCTGCCTTGTGGAGAAGGAGTGGTTGAATAATGCCGAAGACCCCTTCGCATCGTCGTGTGAACTTTCCTGTTCCGAAGAAACTTGCGGCCCTTCTTGTTGAAATTTTGACAGGACCGGTCCGTAAAGTGAGCCACGAAACCCCTGCTAGAACCTGTACCAAACACATAAGGGGCAGTATCAAACACCAGAATAAGTATGAGCACATCGGTTGACAGCAGAAGAAACAAAAACACCTGGATTGCACCCTTAGCAATGTGGTAGGGGTGCGTCCAAAGGTCAGCACAGTCCAATAAGCTGCAACCATGAGTAAGTGTCAGACAAACTGCAAGGTGGTGATCTGTCCGCAGCACAAGCACACCAGGAATATGATAAACAACATACGAAATCCAGGCAATAGTAGAGAAAAGGAGCAAAAACACCTGAATTGCACCCCAACCGAAAATTGAGGGGTGCGTCCAGTCAATCTGATTTTGGTGAAGAAAAATGTTCTGAGCATCTGGTTTCCTCTCATCTCCACATTTAGTGAGCTTCATCGATACGCACAAGCGGAATACACGGTATACGGATACAGTATTTGGATGAAAATGATAAAGTCAGTGAGATAAGCAATACGACCTGGATTGCACCCTTCACAAGTGAAGAGTGCTTCCCGGGTTATCGTGATACGGCGGATATGGTGGGCCATATAAATCATCATGAATTAGATTCCGAATATACGATGGGACTTCTTTTCTTTGAATAAAAATCGATCATCCCCTTCCAACGCCGCGAGGGCATCGGCGACCATGTTGCATTCCCTATAGACATGCGAAATAGTATAGTGGAGTGATTGAAGGATATCACATATTTGAGTGACAGAGAGACACAGGGGCCATCCACCACCACTAGCTCCAGAGATCATACGATAGACATAAAGAGAATCAGATTCGATACCCATCTTCTGCACCTGAGTGTGCAGGCGGAGACCAAATAGCAGAGCTTTAATCTCCGCACCCACCACCGTCCCCTGCCCAAAACACGCATGAAAAGCCATAATAAACCCGCCATCAGAATCCCTGAGGATACCACCACCATAAGCAATGCCATTCCTGACACTCCCATCCACATTCAATTTAACATTACCAAAAGGTGGAGGGACCCATCTAAAAAAACACTTTCCTCTTCGGGTTTGGTTTGACCCTAAAGGGTTGGAAGAAGGGAGTTCCTCTATCAGCTCCCAAGACTTTGGCTTCCAGTTTCTTCCGAAAGGCAAGTTGTCTAATAGCCCGCTCAATTTGTATGATGGTGCGGCGTATAGAGGGTTGAACCTCGTCATGCCGATACTTGTTCCTCTCGGCCCAAATTCCCCAACAAACAATAACCGGGACAATAAGCCGAAGGTACGTAAATACTAGTAGCCGAGTTACGCCGAGAAGTGGAGCATAGGCACAATCCCTGAAGTAGGAGTAAACCGTAACCCGAAATGATTCATAAAGTAATTCCAAACAGAGCTGGAAAAATGACAATCAATAAACGTGTGTCGCAGGTCCTCCCCATGTTGGCACGCAAAGCATTTTGAGACTAGAGTTATACCACGTCGTTGGATGTTCGGATCAGTGGGGAGAATGTTATGCAGTAACCTCAAGCAAAAGAAAGAAATCTTTAGAGGTATAAGGCTGTTCCAAATTATCTTATAAATAACATTGGGGGGATGAGTAGTGCGAACCATGTTCCACGTGGACCAAGTAGTATACCGCCCATCAGGGCTGAGCATCCAAATAATCTCATCATCCTTCTCACGTATGAAAGGGATAAGACCGATCTCTTCCACGATGTGACTAGGTAGGTAAGAATGAAGAAGGTGGGTATTCCATTGGCCATTCACCCAAAACTCATTAACCTTCCAAAACCGGCCTTTCGGTGGTTCTCCCAAATTTGCCGTCGTCCACTTGTCTCTCTAAAAGTCAATGTTTCCCGCATTTAGCCTCCAAGATATGAATTGTTCTGCTATGTCTCTCATCCTCCACACCCTTCGTAACATCGGCGTACTGACTTGGGGCTCAGGGACATCCAAGGGAGACTTGTCTATTATATAGGTATTGAAAATGGCCTTAGCCCAAATACCACTTACGTTGTAACCGAACCCACATCTTGATCGCAAAAGTGTCAATAACATCAAAGAGGTTCCGCACACCCAACCCACCTTCCTCAATCGGAGTGCACAATTTATCCCATGATCTCCAATGTATATGATGTCCATCCGGCCCAATATCCTATAAGAATTTATTAAAAATGCGATGGATACGATGAATAACTTCTTTGGGGGGAACCAGCACCTGAAGGGTATAAATTGGAATGGACGTTAAGACATGCCTAAGGAGAATTAGCTTCCCACAAAAAGACAAAAGCCTGTTTCCCTAGTGATGAAGCTTCCTTTGAACCTTATCAATTATGTCCTGATAGAAAAGAATGCAATTCCAGCCCCGAAAAATGGATGCCCCTAAGTAGCGAAAAGGCATGTGCTCGCGCGAGAAAGCCCAATATATTACTTACCCATCTGCCTTAGTAGACGTCAATTTATGACCAATGAACGTACTTTTGGTGGAATTGATACGACGCCCGAAACTACTTCATAATGGTGGAAAAGCTCCTTGAGGCACCGAAGTCCTTTCTATTACACCGAGTAAAAAGAATCGTGTCATCGGCAAAAGCCGGATAGTGGATACCCTTTACTTTTGATTGAAGCGCATGCCGGGTTACGAGACATGAAATCATTAATCGGCCTACCAAAATACTGCGCGCTAAAACAAAGAGAGCAGGGGATAGAGGGTCTCCCTGTTTAACTCCGCGAGTCGCATGAAAGTGTGTAGAAGGCACGCCATTAAGCAAGACACAAAACCAGTTGTCAACGAGAGTTCTGAAAATAAGATCAACAAAAGGCTCTTGAAAACCAAACATCCTCAACATCTTCATTATGAAACCCCAAGTCATACGATCATATGCTTTCTCCATGTCTAATTTAAGCATAATGTTGGGGCTACGGAGTGGTTTATTAACATTTTTGCATAGCTCCTGAGCAAGAAGGATATTGTCAGTGATGCATCTACCAGGGACAAAACCAGTTTGCTGATCCGCCACCAGCATGGGAAGAAAGAATTCAAACGCTACGTAATAATCTTGGTTAAATTTTTTGAGAAAACAGTGCATAGGCTAATAGTCCGGAAGTCCTTCCATTTATCCGCCCCTATCTTCTTGGGCAACAGAATAATCGTGGAGGTGGAGAAGTATCGAGGAAGATGACCACCCAAGAAGAAATCACCAACCGCATTAACCATATCTTGCTTAATAATCAGCCAGCAAACTTTGAAGAAATGCGACGTGTAACCATCAGGACTAGCAGCACTATCAGAGCTCATGGATAACACTGTATTATGGATCTCCTCAACAGACGGGGGAGCCATGAGGGCCTCATTCTGCGCATGAGAGATTGGAGGGAGGGGAAATTAACAAGGGGAGTGCCCGTTCCTTCCCATCCGCGGAGAAAAGTTGCTCGTAAAAAGTAGCGAGAGGATGCACGGATGTCTTCACGATTGTCAATCCAAGCGCCGTCATCCGCCTTAATTCTATGAATGTAATTACGATTCCTTGTTGTTTACAAATGGCATGGAAATACTTACTTGTTGGCATCCCCGAAGCTTATATCCATTTCACGGACGCTTTACGCGAGGAATCGAGTCTCAACATTATTACACCTCTCGTACTCTAATATGGCCTGATCAAGCTCTTCCTTAGCCGTAGTCGACCCATCCTGATCATGAAGAATGGTCTTATCATTAACCACTGACCATGCCTTCTTAGTATTTTCAAAAATATTCCCAAAAGCCACACGATTCCATTCAGCTAATTTGTAAGCCAGCTTCTTGAGCTTCCTAAGCAGAAGACGCATACCCTGGCCTTCTTCATGCTCCTCCCAAACCGACTTAACAAGGTCAAGGAACGTGGTATCCTCAGTCCAAACATTAATGAAGCGAAATGAGGACTTACCCGGACTCTTCGAACCACACATAGCCAGGAGAGGGAAATGATCAGAATGAACCCGTGGCAGGTGAGAAACTTTCGTGACATCAAATTGCTCCATCCACTTCTCATTCCAGAAAACCCTATCCAAACGTTGCCAAGTCCGGCGTCTATACCATGTAAATTGAGATCCCTCAAAGGAAGCTTCGGTGAGAATTAGCCCTGCGAACACGGTCATTGAAGTCTTGCATATCGTTGACCACAGGAGGGCCGCCTCCTTTCCTCTCTTCAACTTTGACGGATAATGTTGAAATCGCCCCCAAGTATCCAAGGCATAGTGTTATTTTGGGCCCGAACTGTATCGCTTGCCATAACGCTTCTCTAGTACGTCTACTATGTTTGGCATATATCCCCGAAATAGAAAATTTATCTCCATTACGATCGTAATGTACGCCGTGCACATCGATCACAATCCATATCCAGAGAGCAATCCACCCCCGACCAAAAGAACCAAATTTTCCCTCGCAAAAGCAGATTGAGAAAAGTCAAACCCCGAGTTTAAGACGTATACTAGTAATGAACTTTGCGAGAACAAAGAGGTTCAATAAGAACAAGTATCTTAACATTATTAAATCTACAAATATTCTTAATGCAATTTTGAGTGCTATCATTGCCAACACCACGCACATTCCAAAATAAAATATTGATCGGACTAAACATCGGAAGAGCGTAAATGATAAGTTTGAGAAGGTACCATTTCTGTGGTACAAGCGAGAGCTTCTCTTTTCTTTGTAGAGTAATTGGAAGTGCCGGGGATATTGGATGATCCGTACGCCTTGTCGCCCGATCTCTTCCGGAGTCACGGAAGATTCCAAAGTCGGGTTTTCCTGGCCAATGGTCCTCTCTCGGCACAATATCATTACGCATCGTAAGACCATCGCAACAAATCGCTAGCGACGACGAGGTGATCTTTTCCTTTATCACCTTCGTCAACCGGAAGAACATCGCGATGAACCTCCTTTTGTGTGTGTTATTATTGTGCGCGGGGTTGTCCCCCACTTTTTCCATATCCAAGTCAATACCAGAGCTAATCAATCTTTGATCTAATGTGCTATGAAAGTCCATCAAATCTGGCAGCGCAATAGTACGTTCAGTATCATGTCCAGCTGATCGCGGCCTATTTTCCACCTGCCTGGTTTTATCTTCTTTCATAAGTGAGTGATGCGCAGTTTCAAAAATATCTTCGTCGATGGCAGATTGAGAACATGGAAAGAATAGGATTATTTATGATTTTTGTGGGCCGAGGGCCCGAAGCCGGATTTGGGGTAATATTAGCTGTAGTAGGAACAATATTAGTAGTCAAATCTCCCCACTATTGATAATAGGTCCGGTGTTACTGTGAAGTACCGGTCTGCTTGACACGATAAACTGTTGTGGGTTGCTGCGATTGGGACCACTATTCCCTTTCCCGTTTGAGGTCGACGGCCCACCATCAATGTTGGGTTTCTTGCGTGTATTTTCGGGAGGTGGGTTCTTCCTTAAACATTTGTCCTGCGAGTGACCAATCCTATGACAAAAGGTGCAATAGTCGGCCAATATTCGGCATGAACCTCTTGCCAATGTCCCTTATGAACATCTTCACCTAACGGATTCGGGTACAACGGGGTTTTTGAATATCCACTTCAACAAGTGCCATAGCAACGGACGGTCTTCTCAAATGCGAAGTAGTTGCATCCGTACGAAGCGGTCGCCAATAAGGCCACCAATTTTACTCACATATTTAGGGTTAAAGTATGGTAACGGCGGTCGGGGAATTCAAACCGAATAGGAACCATAGAACGGTATGCATTACGGTGAAAATCAACCGTCCATTTGGAAAACACAAATCGATTAGGTCCCGTATTCCACTCTCTGCGTGTAAATAAACGATTATAGTCCTCTTGACAACCGGGGTGAACAAGAACATGCTTCGCATCAAGTAAACCAATTTTACATGTAGATTTTAGATCAAGCCGAATGAAAAATTTACGTATGTCATCAATTCTCGGCCGATAATCGGGAAACGAGCAACCAAAGCATTCTCAAAAGGACGTGCAAGAATTTCAAGCTCGGCTCTCGAAACAAAAAATGCCGGTTCTCCCTTACACGTACCATAAACACCAAAGTCGGGAATGTCTACCTTATTGCCGCTATTGCGGCCGCATACGATTTGGGAGGCTGCGTGGTAGCACCATGTTGGAGCACGACCACGGGTAGGACCCCCGGTGGGTCCGCTATGAGTGAAAAATCCCCGTAAAGTAACTTGGTGGACAAGAAAAATATGAGCAGCCGTAGGATGCCTGTAGCGGAGCACTAAGCAGCCCAAAAATCTCCGGCAAGGCTGGATGAACCACGGCCACAGACTTCCCGAAAGCCTGGACGCCAATGAAGCAAGCCGCTGCAAGTCACAGCGCAAACCCTAAAACCTAGATCCCAGTCCAATGGAGCCAATGAAGTTCTCAGCGATGGAGCCAAAGAAGATCCCAACAGCGATGACGATGCTCTAAATCCTTCCAAGAATTCAGCCAACTACTGCGTAATTCTTCCTAGATTTCAAACAGCTGCTGCCTCTAGGAGTATCTATTGGTTTTGCAGCAGACATCCCAAACTTGTCTAATATCTTACGCACGCACATAACCCTGCTTTGAGACAAGAACGATTTCTTCGACTTCTATCTCTCCGGATCTCCATCCCAAGATTTTCTTGGTTTGCACCCAAATCCTTCATTTCAAATTCGACGAGAAGGTTCTTGGATTTTGAATATCGGGCTTCCTTGCGGCGGCAATCAACATGTCATCCACATACAAAACAAGATAGATATATGATCCATCTTTCGACGGTATGGTATACACAACGATCATAAGGACTCTGTTGTAACCTATTTGAAGCATAAAAGCTCATCAAACCTTTTATACCCTTGCCTTGGAGCTTGCTTCAAACCATACAATGATTTCTTCAACTTGCAAACATAATTTTCTTTGCCGGGAACTTGAAAACCCCGAAATTTGTGTCATGTATATCTCCTTATCCACCTCACCATGTAGAAAAGCGGTTTTCACATCTAATTGCTCAAGTTCCGGATCTGTTGTGCCACCATTGCTAGTAACACCATGATTGAAGTGTGTCTGACCACTAGTGAAAATATTTCATCAAAGTTAACCCCTTCCTTTTGACTGAAACCTCTTGCAACCAAACGTGCCTTATACTGACCCCTTACGCCTTATTATTCCTTCCTTTTTCTTGAAAATCCATTTACAAGTCACAATTCCCTTGTCGGTAGGTACATTTGACCAATTCCCAAGTCGATTCTTCAACAATGACTCTATTTCATCTCCTATGGCGGCATGCCACCCAGGATGCTTACGTACATGTCACTGCTTCCATGTAAGTTGTAGGTTCAGCAACCTCTACTTCTTCAGCAACTTGGAGTGCATATCCATCCAAATCATCATACCCATATCTCCTTGGAGGTATCCCAACATTAGATCTTCTAGGCCTGCTGTAAGCTAGACTCTGCTGATTAATGTTTGTATGACACCCTGCGAGGTCTCGTAAATTTGGCTTGGATCGGTTACGGTTCATTATGCGGATCGGTATAGTGTTGGTTTGGATCCAACGATTGTTGCATATTAGTAGACTCCACCGAAGCTCCACTGTTTCTCAACACTATCGGATTCGACCTTTGGTTTGATTCGGTAGACCTCCCTGCGGTGAGTTTAACATAGAATTTTCATCAAACACAACATCCCGCGAGGATTACTCGGACTCGCGATGACCAAATTCTATATCCCTTCACTCCATCACCATACCCTACAAACACTCACTTCTTAGCTCTTGGCTCCAGCTTCCCTCCACTAACATGATAGTAAGATGTACTCCCAAAAACCCTTAGAACTGAATAGTCAGCAGGCTTGCCTGACCACATCTCAAATGGTGTCTTGAGATTGATCCTGTGTGAGGACTCCTTTATTGATTAAGTAGCAAAATTTGTTTTTATAGCCTCGCCCAAAATCTCCTTGATAAACCTTGACTTGAGAAAGCATACATCTTGCCCTCTCCGGTAGAGTTTGATTCATCCTTTCGGCTACACCATTCGCTGAGGTGTATTCCTTACGGTATGATGTACGGAAATACCCTCGAAATTTGCACAAAATGAATCAAAATTCGTCCAGCGGAATTCCGGAATTCGGACCATTATCGTACGGAGCTTCTTGATTTTCTTGCCTAGCGATTCTCCACTAGGGCCTTCCTTGCTTGAAGTTCTTGAATGCATCACTTTTGTTCTTCATCATCACCACCCAAGTCATCCTTGAATAGTCATCTATGAATGACACAAAATATACGTGACCACCCAATGACTCAACTTTTGATGGACCCCAAGACAATACGAATGGATATAATCAAGTGATGCCTTTGTGTTACCTGCTCGAGAACTTACTTCATGCAATTTCCCAAACACACAATGTTCACAAAAGTCCGGATTCTTGACCTTATATCCCCCAGAAAACATCTTTGAAGAAAGAATGCGCATACCCCTTTCACCCGTGTGACCTAGTCTCGTGTACCCACAGTAAGTCTGTGAGGCCGGTGAAGCTACGAGGATGCAACGGCGGCGGTGCGGATCTGATAGATCCTTATAATATATACAAGGTTCCCCTCTTGATCCCTTTGAGGAATTTGCCAAGCAACCGAATCTTTGAAGACATTCAGCTGTCCACCTTCACCCTTGAAATTGAACCCCTTGCTGTCCAGTAGACTAAGAGATACCAAATTCTTGGTCATCTGTGGAACATGTCTTACATCTTTCAGTGTACAGAATTTACCATTCGTCCTTAACTTCACTGAGCCAATTCCCACAACTTTGCAAACCTTGATGTTGGCCATATAGATTTGACCACCATCCATCTGCTCATAAGTAGAAAACCACTCCCTGTTTGGACAAATATGGTAGGATGCTCCAGAATCAAGTATCCACACATCATTGTGGTGTGTAGAATCCCCTGCAACTAGAACCAGATCCTCATCAGATTGCTCAGTAGCCAAGGCTACTGTGCCAGAATTGCCTTCCTGCTGTTTCTTCTTCCTTGGACAATTGGACTTCCAATGTCCCTGCTCCTTACAATAATTACAGACATCAGTAGACTTAGGACCTTTGGACCCTGATTTCTTTTTCTTCTTCTGTCCATATCATTTTCCACTATTACTGCTAGCTACTAGCCCAGCAGCATGACTGTCTGTCCCAGTAGCCTTGTGTCTCAGCTCCTTGGCATTTAAGGCAGACCTCACATCCTCTAAAGCTACTGTATCCTTCCCAACTATGAAAGACTGCACAAAGTTTTCATATGATGCCGGCAATGACACCAACAGGATTAGGGCTGCATCTTCATCTTCAATTTTAACATTAATATTCCTTAAATCAAGTAATATTGTGTTCAGCTGGTCAAGATGTTCCCTTAGTGGACTCCCTTCATGCATCTTCAGAGTGAACAACCTCTGTTTCAACAACAACTTGTTGGTCAGTGACTTGGTCATATACAGGCTTTCAAGCTTCTTCCACAACTTGGCTGCGGTGTCTTCCTCAGCAACCTCGGTGATAACATCATCGGATAAGCACAACATGATGGTTGAATGTGCTTTCTCTTCCGGACGGCATGTCTACTTTTTGTATTTGGTTTGTCGGATAAAGGACTCCACAAACCCTGTTGTTTCAACAGTGCACGCATCTTGATTTGCCACAGACCAAAACTGTTCCTTCCTGTAAATATGTCGATTTTCACGTTTACTGCTGACATCTTTTCTTGCTAAAGATCACAACTTTATCACAGATCCTAGCACCTTACTGAAGGTCTTGGTGAAGATGAAGCTGATCGTACAGATTGTTTTCTCCAGAACCTAGCTCCGATACCACTTGTTATAAAACTGATGGAGATAACTTCAGATGCAAGAAATAGAAACAGATGCAATCAAACGTAAATAATCAAAGATAACAGAAAATAAGAAGAACACAGATTTAATGTGGAAAACCCCTCTCAAAGTGAGAGAGATAAAAAACCACGGGCAGAAAAGAGATATTTATTATTATGCACTAAGTTTCAGATTTCACACACACAGAGAATGTGACAACAACTGTATTTATAGGTACAAATCCCTAAACCCTAGCCGCAAGGAATCTTTGTCTGATACGCCATAAATACCCCTACACGTGTCCTTCTTTTAATGACACTGTATAGCTGTCACATAACAGAATTAACAGATGTGGGACCGTCTTGTATTCCGGTACTCGGCGACCTTTCACCTGGCGACGAAGCCTCGGTAGACTCCGCCCCTGCGACGCACGCGAATTGAATACACTTCTCGGCTACCCATCACACGGTGAGTCTTCGGATTAGTTCCACCAAATGTAGAGTTTAAGTCAACTTATCGACAATCCTCTCTGAGTTACGCCCCGTACGGTAGAGAATTTGTGAATGGACCAAGTACTACAACAAGCTGTTCTTAGCTCGGCAATAAGGCATTGGAATTTGATTACATATCAACCACCCAAATTTTCAACAACTGCGCGACATGTGACGGCACCGGTGCGAAGGTCATGCGGGATGGTGGGGACATAAGATGGCACCGGTGCCGGAATCCTTGATGAGTCGGTGATAAGGCAAGAGGAGGCGAATGCAATTGGGAAAATGAGGGAAAGGGCAACGGAGGAGTAAACGGCGGGATAGCCGGAGTTGTTAATTAGAGTGCTTGTAACAAAGGGTGTAATTTAGGAAAATTAGAACAAATATGTCCTTATAAAAATGATCTTATTTAGGTGTCCTAAGTGTCTAATTAAATATCAAAATCGAGTTTTTTATAAACAAATAACTATTTAAATATGACAATTTATGAGGTGTCATGTTTTTTTTTGTCACAACCTTGTAGTGTCTGCGGTGGGCACTTCTTGCTTCCATCAAGGAAACCAAGCAGGTCATATCCTGATAATAGCGTGGCAAACCGAACCTTCCACGCATAATAGTTGGTAAGGGTGAGTTTTATGGTTGTTTGCGTAGCGGAGTTGAGGGCACTAAGTTTGGAGACTAGTTTGTTGGGGTTGGAGACGGTGGCAGCAGTGTCGGAGTTTGCGTAGCGGAGTTTTTCATATCATTTTCTTAGAAAAAAAATATCATTTGTTCATACTTCACGTGCATGGCACGGGTTTTTAAAGCTTAATATATATAGGGTTTATGGTTAAAAAAACAAATTTGAGCACAGAAATATGCAATGAGGACAGTGGAATTGTTTTTCGGGTAAAAAGGAAATGTCCTTATTCCACCGTGATAGTGAAAAATTAGATTTGAGGGCGGTTACTTTGCGAAACGATGAATTTGGGGTTACAATAATGAATTTGTTCTTATCACCTAATTTATATTTTTATTTGTCACGATTTCTATTTTTCCTTCTTTTTTATTCTTTTAAACCACTGCCCCATATATATATATATATATATATATATATATATATATATATATATATATATATATATATATATATATATATATATAAATGCTCTTACTAGTTAAAGAAAACTGCTTAATTCTTATCTAAAAAAAAAAAATGCTTTTCAAGTCAATATTTATTTCATCTTCCAAAAAAAAAATTCAATATTTAATTTTAATATTTTTTTTGCTTTTATTACCCTGGTAATTATTCGGTAAAAAAAAAAAAGTTATCATATTAATTGAAAAGATACCTTCGATCATCATATTAATTGAAAAGATATGATAAGATTTTTTGGAATATCTTGTTGCTGAAGAAAATATTGACTAGTGGGATATAATCCGGCCAAAAGTCCTATATATATGAACCACAATTCAAAGGCTAATCCATCTGCACTTTCAACAATTTCTTAAACCCTAATCGTAAACCCTAATCGTAAACCACCCTTCATCTATAATTCTGTTTGCGATATCTTCTCCAGAGTGGATCAACATGTGAGCAATCCGAATCAGGTTTTCTGTTTTACTTTCATGTTCATGGGTTGGGTAAACTACTTTTGTCTACATATATATTTTTCATTACAGAAATAGAGATAAACGGTGTATATGTCTTGGTTCATGGAGAATGATCGAGTATTTTCATCGTCGTTACAGAAATGTCTTGGGTCCGCCCCATATTTTTGATGTCACCCATATTGAAAAGATTTTTAGAATTCTGAAAATTGAATATGATTACTCCACCATTCACGTTGTAGAGGAAAAGTAATTTGACATATAAAAAAAGCTAAAAGTTTTACAATAGCTATCTTTTGCTTCCTTGATATACTGTTCTGATACACTTTAATTTCCTCACTGGCTGTGTTTCAGATTGTTAAAGAAAGCCAATTGAACGTCCAAAAAAGCTGGAAAAGCTCTTTTTTTTTTTTTTCCTCCCTTCGATGAATACCCTCGGTCCCTGGGCCGGGTTCCAGATATTATTTAATACTGAAGAATCATATGATCAGGAGAAGAACAAGAGATCACACTTCATTTAGTTACTCTTGGAGGATGAGACTAAATGTAGAAACAACTTGGAATTTATACAGGCCGTCATCAGATTGTTCTTGAAGGTAAATATATAGCAGTCCATTCCACAATCTGTGAATGTTACCACTTGTTTTGCTTTTCAACGTCGTCAAATAAATATTTTCTCCGGTCCTTCAAAAGGGTTTAAAATAATATTCGATAAATGAATAACGCTTGTTAAACGAATATTTTTTAAATTCACTATTTATTTATCGAATTTTAACTGTAGATTGGCAGATTCCTAAGGCAAAAAAACAAGAGATCTTCTGAAATCCAGTCAATAATATCAAGTGGCTTCTTGTTGGAGGTACAATGTTTTATCATATTCCTATATGCTATGTGATGGTACATGTTATGCCTTATGCTTATATCTCAAAGCACGGTTTTACTATTTCCCAATCAAACTTATCATAATTCTTCAATATATATAATGCAAGCAGAGTTGTTTATGAATCTTTGAACCTATGAATGAAGTAATAGTAGCATCTTTGAAAAGTAAATTCTATATAGCTTTGGAGTTCCATGGTTATGGGCTCAATTTCGATAGGATGAATGGTATCAAAATATTAAATAACGTAGATCATGTGAATCGTCGCACTATAACGAAAAGGGACAAACAAAACTAGTACCTAATCCTAATTAAGAAGATAAAATGATTATATAAACTAATTACCAACTAAATATTTAACCTATTTATAGGCTAAAAGACCCATTTAGTTAAAAACACTACACTTAAAAAGTCTAAAAGACTAATCACTAATTAAAAATACTAATAACGGAAAATATGATCTTGACGTCCCTTTATGGTTTAATTAGTACAATTTTTAAAAAATACAAAGATGAGGCTATCGACATAGTTGTAATTGAACATCCAAAGCAAAAATAAACTTACACTACCTAATAAGTCACAAATTAATGATGAAAAGAAAATAATCATCTTGGCTACTGGTGCAAAATAATTACCAAGAGGTTCTAATTTGTAGCTTCGACAAAAAATTATAGTTCTATGTGCCAAAATGAAAGGAAAAAAAAAACAAATAAAAATGATGATGAAAAGAGAAATTATGTCCTAATTATGGAAAAAAAAAAAATCACCTGGAAGATTCCTCCCCCATTTAGCTAGGCGATTTAAGAGCGACGGCACTTCTGAAGGATCACGAAGAGAGCATGAAGCCAACGTGTCTCTTGGGATGGAAGAGACAATTATCGAGCACCCGTGTCCTATATTTTTCAATGCCTGTAAAAAACAATTAAAAAAATATACATCGAAAAATAAGGAATCTTCATCAGTCTTGTCATCACCAATATAAATAGGTAGGACGGTTTCATGTTTAGCAAAACCTAAGGTTTCAAAACATACATCACCTATTTATAATGGTGATGACAAGACTGATGGAGATGCCTTTAAGGTGTATATATATATATATATATATATATATATATATATATATATATATATATATATATATATATGAATGCTAATTCAATATTTTTTTTTTGGAAATATTACCACAATAATTAGTTATCGAAATTCATTTTTCGATGTATTATTTTAATTGTTTTTTTTTATACCGGCATTGAAAAATGTAACACGGGTGATCGATAATTGTCTCTTCCACCCCAGGAAACACGTTGGCTTCCTGCTCTCTTAGCGATCCTCCAGAAGTGTAGTCGTTCTTAAATCGCCTAGCTAAATGGGGAGAAGAATCCTCTAAGGGAATTTATTTTTTCATAATTAGGACATATAATTTCTCTTTTCATTGTCATTTTTATCTGTCATTTATTTTTATTTTTTTGGCATATTGATCTTTAATTTTCTTTTTTTGAAGCTATAAATTAGAACTTCATCGTAATTATTTTTTTTGCACAAGTAGTGCAGATGATTATTCTCTTTTCATCTTTAATATTTGTGACTAATAAGGTATGGTTTTGGCTATTCAATTACAACTATGTTGATAGCTAGCACTTGTTCCTCATCGATCCTCTCTATTTTCCAAAAAAAAAAAAAAAAGAAAATTGTACTAATTAAAACATAACTGATGTAGGGACATTAAAATCATATTTATCGTGACTAACATTTTTAATTAGTGAGTAGTCTATTAGTTTTTTTAGTGTAGTTTTTTTTAATCTAAATTGGCCTTTTAGCTATAAATACGTTAAATATTTGATAGTCAATTTTTTAATCTAGAATTAGCCTTTTTATTTACTATAAATACGTTAAATATTTAGGCCTTTACTTTTGATAGTCAGTTTCGTTTAATTTTTTAGACATTTGATAGAATGCCATGATTCATGAAATTTCTTAATTGCTATAGATTAAGATTGCTATTATTGTAGATTTTACGGTGTTTTTTAGTCGTTGCTTTTCTTTTATGTCTTGTGAGGTTGTTGTATGTATGAAATGGCGGCTCATCGACCTGTATTCAATAATTTTTTGTGATTTAGCGCTCTTATTCCTTATTAATTGTGATTACGTTATGTTTTATAGATAGATAATTGTATGGGATAATAATTGACGTTCTTGTTTCTTGGGGGGTGGAAAAGTGAAGTGGTAAAGTGACACAGATTAATTAACTTTTTTTGTTTTTCGAAGAGCAAATTTAAAAATTTATTAAAAGACTAATCTATCAAGATGATAGAAAAGCCAAGAGGTCAACAAAAACAATAAATCAAAGATATCTCAACACAAATTTCTAACAAAAAAAAAAAACAGATCACAATCATCATAAGAGCACAAGCAACTAGCACCAATGCACCGGCAAACTATCGGACAGGGTCATTGGATCCGTGTGAACGCGTTAAACGGGTCTTCAAGCCACACATTCTAGTCTCCAACGTATCTAGTGTTTCTCCCGTTAATCCAAGTGAAACCGACGGTTTGGATTTCCTTAAACAACGCATTTACATCCAAAGGTTTATGATTGAAGACTAAACCGTTTCTTTTGATCCAAATGCACCACAGGGTGGTTCGCTTGATAGCTTCCCAAATCCAAGACAAGTGACCAACATGAACAGAAGAAGAAGTGTAATTGCAAAATGAAATCCAACTAGATGGAAGAGATATGTGAAGTTTGCACCAAGAGAGAAGATTGTCCCAAACCATTTTAGAGAAAAAGCAATGTAAGAGTAGGTGCGATTCGTTTTCGTCCCGGGTATTGCACTTGACGCTAAGGAGATTAATTCCTCTTTTAGACACATACCAATTATTAGTTGAGATAATCGTCTTATTTCCCCTACTTTATTTGCTAAATATATTTTTGCTATAAAATAATATGAGTACTTTGACCCATTTGATTATTTCAAACCTCTAGGGGCAATATAAGTGATTGTGTACACAACTCTGAAATCAGTATATCTGTCGATGATGAGGAACCCTAAGCAATAAGAGGGTATGTCCGTACTATTTTGCCATATTTCGTGGCGCATGAAAGCATTTGTTATATATATAGTGTCAAAAACGGGTACTAATTACTATTTGTTATATTTTTTTTTTTTTATATTCTTTTGATAGGAGATGGCATACGGGTTCTAATTACTATTTATCCTCATTGATTTAAAAGCAATAGTTTGATTTACAAGCGAAAGGAACAAACTACTGAGTTGGGGACTCAGGGACAACAGATGAAACGTACTTCCACTGCTAGGAAGTCCTCAACAACCAGAACAGCTTTGTCTGATTTGTCTAATGCAGCCAAGAGACTTCTAGACCCAGGGGATGAAGCGGCTCATGTCGTACTTGCTAACATTGGATCTATGGAACCTTCCCACCGTTCTGGAGACCATATCAAGGCTAATCCACCTAACTCTAGAAAGTTGGTAGCGTCGAGGATAATGTGTTAATCGAAGTTTCCGGAATTAATCCGCTATTTGAGGTGTACCGGTGATAGGGCGGAGGATTTGCTGTAGAGGACTTATTGTGTTTACGGAAGTATGAAGCGTTGTTTATGAAGGTTAGAGTTTTATTTATAAAATGCCGCATGATGTAATAAGTTTCTAGTGTTTTCTTTTTTTCTCTATAATCGCGGATCTTCCATTTTTTGGATTTATAATAAAAGATCGTTTCTAAAAAAAAAAAAAAATAAAAAAAAGATGCTCTGTCTCTTAGGGTTACTTTCTTTTCTTTCTGATACTTGATTTGATACATATGGCTTGAGTGTATGAATGGGCCTCTTTGTTTTCTCTGTATCACAAGGGCCACCGTGTCATTCGGGTTTATTTTATTATCTTTTACCGAAATTTGCCAATCACAGCCCTCGTAAGATGGATATATTTGAGCTCCTATTTTTTTGTTCATGTTCCGAATTTCAAAAGCCGTGCATGCCTGCTAGTATTTTGAACCCAGCCTTAAACTTGCTTGCAATTACTGTCTGTGCTGTGTTAACTGCCTATTTGCTCTTCATCAGTTTCAAAGTCTGTTTCATGGCAGGGCGGACCTGCCTTATAGGGGTGGGATGTATGGGCCAGATTTTTTGACTCAAATTTCCGAACGAAGTTATTAATATACCCTTAGTAATATTAAAGTTGTATATGTATATTATTTCGAATGATAATCCGATGTAATTATCCATTTAAATTAATTGGTTATAAAGCTTTGTTACTTTGTTATATTTCTTTAGGTAATAGATTTGAATCTTAGCTCTTGAGTTTATTTTTTCACCTTTTTTTAATTTGGTCCCCACTGGAAAAATTTCTTAGGTCCACCATTATTTCATGGTATGCTATATGGTTTAAAGCACATACAATGATAAAAGTTTTCCCAATCTCAAGTTACCTCAAAAGTATCGAAAAATTCCGAGTTGGCACTATATTTACATTCATACCCATATCCATTGCTACAATGTTTTTTAAAATACACTCTACTTTACAACAAAAGTACCTTAAAATATAGTGCCAAAAGTAGGAAAAAAGAACGGAAATGATAGTACACGCGCATGTATTATATGCATCCCACACGGATGATCCGCACGGATTGATCGGTGTTAGATACATATTATAATATAGATCAACATGGGCTCAACAGATCATCCTGTGTCGGATATAACGTGTGCGACATATGCATAGCTAGTATGCCCGAAAAAGAATAGGATAAAAATATTATAATAATACGAGAGAGAATGGAGAATGCGGATCAGATGGTGAAGAGACCCATCGCCATAATCCCTTCAAAGTCACTTGCATGGTGGATATTAAAGCCACTGTGATGTAATAAAAAAAACACCGATGGCAATTCTGACAAAAGTAAAATAAAAATAATATTATCAACATGAATTAAAAGGCCATCGTGAGTGCTCTTAAATTTGCAATCTGTTTATCAGCTCTGTTCGGCCAAATCCACCACCACCATCAGCACCAATTTCACCACCAAAAACATCATCAAAGCTTGACGTCTTTGCAATTTCAAAGACAACGTACGCTAATTTGAAATTCCCTTATTTATTTCGTACGTGATTTGCTCCGGAAATTCGAAGAGATGATCGGGGGGGGGGGGGGGGGGGTTACGGGATTATAGCAGTTTTTTGGATGAATTGACCTCGCCACGTACATAAGTGTCTTGCTCCATACATAATACATGCGGAAAGTAGAATTCACGGCCGGAAATTGCTTTCTCACCCGGGTGTAGAGAATTCCATGAGATATTGCCGGAATCCGGTGATATTACAAACGGGAAGCCCTATTTGCGTATGTACTATGTCCGGGAAATTGGCTTCGCCCCGTACATAGAGTTTGGTAGTGTTATATACGGAAAAACAATTTTTTCCGGTGATATTAGGCCCGTGAATGCCAAATTCTGGATGTATATGTCCGGAAAACCTAAGAACGGCCCCGTACATAAACAAAGACCTATAATAAAATTCCGGCCCTTAACAGGGCATGAAAAAAATACCCTTTAGTTATATCTCTTCCTTTAGTTTAGATGTGTATGAAAATTCTGTGACTACAATACATTATCTACTGCTCTCACGTAATAAATCATCCTCATAATTTAATATTAGATTTGTTATTATTTTGGATTAAAGAAAGGAAGTAATTATTATTAAATGGAATTTAATGGAGGGAGGTTTTATTGGGAGCATTTATGGGAAGTTATTGGAGAATAAAACTTCCCACGTCATAAGGAAGTTGTCGAAAGAGTTACCAGACAAAAAAGTTCGGTTTTCGTAGGAAAAGAAAAACAGAAAGCTTAGGAGAGAATTCTCCAAAATTCTCATCAAGTTCGGTTGAATATCGGAATCGGGGATTGAGAATTGGAATCAACGGAAGAAGGGGTTCTTTTTGATACAAAAAAGTTGAAGAATTAAAAGGTAAACGGTTTAAGGCCTAGTTTTCGTAATCCTTCCGGTTTGATCAAGTTTATGGTTCGTTTTTGGTACAATTCATAGTTCCGTTGGTTTAGAGAAGCTTTTGATCATCAATTAAGCAAAATTTAATTGTGATCAAATAGGTTTTGGTTGAAGATTCAAGAAGTGTTGATTTCTTGGAGCTTTTGCTTGAGAGTTTTCTTTGAACAAGTAAGAGGCTCTTTCTAATGAATAATTATCGCTTTAATTATGATGTTAAGGTTGAGTGTTAAAGTGTTGTTTTGATGCTAGAAATCATGTTCACCAATTGTTGTCGGGGATGAGTGTTGTGCTATGGTGTATTAAAGTTGTGTTTTACGGTTGTTTCTTCGTCTATATTTGATGTTGAATATATATGTTGGGAATGTGTTAGAAATCGTAAAGTGCGAGAAAAATTGATGTTTAGGGTGATTTAAGGGTTTTAGCTCGCGCTAAAAGGCTGTAGCCTGTGCCAAAACGTAATCAGAACGGGAGAAATTGATACAGAGAGCTTTTATCGTGCGCCAAAGAGGTGTAGCATGCGTTAAAAGTGAAACAGAAGGGACAAGATTGATTCAGAGAGTTTTTAGCGCACACATGGATGTTGTAGGGCGCGTGCCAAACGCTAAACATAGTAGGAACATGTTGGTGTGCATTGTAGCGCGCACCAAAACATGCTTGTTTTTGGGTGTTTTGAGTGTTTTGAGCCACGAACCTTGTTTTGAATGTTATTTTTTGATCGAATAAACTTAAACGAACATGAACAAGCCATGATTAACCTTCTGATGTGTTTAGTTCCGAAGACCGAATGGATTCTTCACAAGAGTTGAAGTTTATGACCGTCGGAAGAGCATGATTGGCTTGTGCTTTGATGAATTAGTGCATTCATCAATGTCTTTGTATGTGTTAGATGTCGTGTCTAGCGTGGTCTTGGGAGAGAGGGAGGGAAGGAGTAAGGAGTATTACTTGAAAACACTTAGGTTACTAGTTAACAATAAATAATAAACATACTTGTGTAGCTTGAAAAGCACTAAA
Organism: Gentiana straminea; assembly: GCA_036785695.1. NCBI lineage: Eukaryota > Viridiplantae > Streptophyta > Magnoliopsida > Gentianales > Gentianaceae > Gentiana > Gentiana straminea. The sequence goes on from JAVUPR010000453.1 coordinate 2,049,602, forward strand.
CATCAGTCGTTCATTGGTAAGTCACAAGTTTATATCAAGTGAATGTGTGGGCGGTTGGATAAAGTGAGTAACTTTGCTAGTTCAAGGGCACCAGAGTGAGAGGGACCTCACGAATGAACAACTACTGCAGGGTTTACAAGACCCCAAGTGGCGAAAGCACTTCACCGAACGTGTACACTATCGTGGCCAAAATTGACGTTATTATCGGTGTGATCCACTTACAAGTTGCCAACGATACTTCGTGGGAGTAGCACCATGCGTAGTGTCCTTGAATGCGGATGTAACAAAGATAAGCTAAGCTATTAACAAGTATGCACGACATGTTGATGATTATGAAGTGAACACAGTTGTTTGAGTCGGTCTCACAAACACAACATAATAAAAATAATAGCCTTTCGTTGTAAAACTTAATTGTTCAATAGCTTCTTCCTCTTTACTAAGTACCGTTATACTTACCTCATTTGTGTGTTTGTTTTGTATACATTGTGGTGTGTGAAGATGAACAGTTGGCCCGGTGTATAATGACGACTTTGAGTGAGGATATTTGATGCCATGCTTGTTGACTTTATAATCCGTTATTTTCCTTGTTGTATTTCTATTTCAACAATGTTGCACTAGATTATTGTACTTCTATTTCCATGTTGCAGAGACAAGTTCATTGTACTTTTCCTTTGAGTCATCATATTTGTAAGACTTTGGAGATTTGTTGTTGTAAGTTAAATTTTCTATCTTTAGTTTGTTTTGTAATCTATTCATGTAGCAACTATGGTTTTACCCTAGTATTTTTAGCTTCCGTTGCTTTATTTTGATACGACGACGTAGAAGTTTACGTATAATATTGGAGTTATTTAATGTTATACGCGCGAATTTTTTTCTTCCGGATAAGAGCTCGGTATCCGGAAGCGGGGCGTTACACATTACGACGCACAATACACATTATTTCATGTTGCGTTTTAATGTACCAAGTAACCTTTTTTTTGCCATATTTATTATTATTTTCCTATCCTTCAAAATTTGATGTATTTATTCACCCGTGTATTGCACGGGCTTTCCAACTTGTGTGTGTATATACATGTTAGTAAAATTCACGTGCTCGTACGTGTTTAGTTAATTAATATTTTTAATATTTAAACATTAAAATTGAAGTTTAATATTATACATATATTGTTAATTATGTGTTTAATTTATGTAAAATAAATACTATAATAAAAATATTATTGTTATAAATTGGTTTCATGCTTGGTAGACATGTTTTATTTCTCTTATTCATATACATTTAATCACACATACAATTTACATTTGTCAATCTATTAAATATGATAAAAATTATTGATTGCAAAATCATGTATTCAAATGGAATATTAAAATATTTCTCTCATGTCTTTGCAAGTAGTGCATCTAGAAATTTTCTCTTACGATGGGGGGGGGAGGTTTCCAACAAGATAATTTTTTTTGTCGACGGGGTCTATAATCTTTTTTATGGAGTAAACTCAATTTAACAAAATCTTTTTTTAAGTGAGTATGTGTACTCCCCGTTTAGTACTACAAGTATCCACCCGTGGTCTCTCGTATATCTATGGATATTATTTAAATTTCTCTTAACTTAAATAACATCATTAAAATAGCATGCATCCAAAAAGTCATGTGTTGTTTTAAATACCTATATTTTTAGCCCAACATATTATTATAACTACAAGTAGTATTTCTTAAAAAATTACCGTCGCAAAATTTATTGTCCACAAAGATAGTGGATTATTAATTTCAGTAACATACGAGTATTATTGAATTATATTTATTCTTTTGTATAATGATCAATCACTTATGACGAGCTTGAGAAAAATTACTACATTTGTCTCAAAAATATAAGCTTCATTTAGATTTTTGAATTTGCCTCATAATATAATTCCATCTTCGAATACCAATCTTTGAAAACATTTATTACATTTTTCTTCCTTTTACCCATAATTTATTATACATTCACCTACTTTACAACTATTATATTAATGAGTGTTAAAGTATGGCTCTTGGGTTCAGTACAACGCTTCCTAGGCTTAAGTGGCGATCAGAGCACAGGGGAAAGTTCAGGAAAGCGCATTACGTCTTATTATTCTCAATAATCCATATTTACAAGCAATAAGCAGCATCGAGGTCTGCTCCGCCCCTTGTCCCCTAATTTTGGTAATAATTTCTCTCTTCATCTCTTTGCCTCCAACTGATCTAGCCGGGCGCAGCGATCCCAGCCTCTCACGACAGTAGAACAAGACAAAGAAGCGAGTGTACCTTTGTTCGCTTCACTGGGGAGTATCACTATTTCATTGCTATAAATATGGATTATTGAGAATAATAAGACATGTCTTTTGAACATTCCCCTTCAACTATTCCCGTACAAATAAATCAAATAGTTGATAATAAAAATAGTAATGCAATAGTTAGTGGCAGTGGAACCGCGAATTCTCCGCAGAGAAACGGATTTCGAAGGAGTGGGTGACTTGAACTATTAATTAATCAGTATAAACATATGTCCGGCTGGCATTGCCATTGGCATTTACAACTAACTAGACTTTTACCATCAAAATTAATGACATTTAAGCACTTTCTTAATCCGTGTAAAAAAATCTAAACAGTACTCGCATTTTGGGACATAGCGTAAGTACATCTTAAACTCGGTAATAACGAGCGAAAAAATCACTCTATTGTTGATGCTAAAAATAATTTCTTTAATACATGGTTTATTTTGATTACAAAAATAACGAGAAGTGTGTTAGCGGTGAAAATCAACTAACATTATCGCTTATATGTTATGTCGAGAAATAAATATTATGTTTTAATAATTA